>JALIZH010027139.1:0-402500 GCA_030522465.1 Rhipicephalus appendiculatus
ACCTTGGTTTGATTTTTACAAGTGATCTTCGCTGGAATCATCATATAGATTATGTGTGTGCAAAGGCCAACAAGTCTCTCTGGTGTCTTAGGCGCCATTTGCCGTTTGCGACACAAGAAACAAAATGTTCAGCCTATAAAACGCTTATTAGACCAATCACAGAATATGCTAAAATAATCTGGGATCCTTTCTCTGTTACGAACATCTCGAAAATTGAAAAAATTCAGCGTCTAGCAGTCCGGTTTATACTCAATAAATATCGGTGGACGGATTCACCATCTTAACTGTGTGCACAAGCAGAGCTACCCAGAATTCAGGCTCGAACTAAATACGAAAGACTTAAATATCTTTACCTGATTATTAATCACCATGTTCATATAAGGTATGCTGACTATTTTGGTATCCTTCGCAGTGAAACCTCTAGACATCGCCATTCAATGTTCATTCGTGTTCCTGCTGTTTACACTGATTGTTATAAGTATAGCTTCTTTCCAAGAGCTATCAGCGAATGGAATTCTTTGACCGAAGAAGCCGTTTCATGCTCATCCGCAGATTTATTCTTAAAACACATAGCTCATATTCTCATTTGTAGTTAACCAAGCTTTATTTGTCTGTACGAGATCTAGTGCATTTAATTTTATTATCTGGTCGCGTTTCTTGGTGTACTTCATTTTGTCCCTTTATCTGCAAGTTCCGATTATACATGTTAATTATGTTCTGATTCTAGAATGATTGTTTTATGTATTTGTTTTCCACTCCTGTAATAGCCCTGTGTAAGGGCTGACAGTATCTGTAAATAACTAAATAAATAAATAAATAAATAAATAAATAAGGTCTATTAGCAATCAAATGTCAAAATCAAATAGAAATTGCTCGCTTTTCTTTCAGCAAATGATGCCACATACCCACAATCAACTTCGTCGCATACCCAATAGACACAGCCATTGGTTCCTTTCAACATCGTGAGCTGCATAGCTACAGTCTACTCTCGTTACAACGGACCATGATAATCCGGCAAAACGAGTCCGTTTTATCCGAAGTCCGTAATATCCAAACTCCGCCGGACGGGGGGGGGGGGGTGCGCGTCACCGTGTGACGATCGTCAGTAGTATGGGGCCCGCTAGTTCTGCTGATACACGCTGTACGTATTCGACAGCATGGTTACGAAAGACTTCAATCACCAGCAGAGGTTATTAACAAAATTGCAGCGCCAGTTGTAATTAATGAGTGATTGCTGTTACGGCAGGTGTAGGGACGCTATGTGGCCCCTGCATAGCAGCAGAGCGAAGCCCGATATTAAATGTGTTTCCAGCAGGCTTTTTAAGCCTCTTCTGTTGATCGGCTTGGAATAAATTCTTTCTTATTTGTGCGGACGGGAAGGCATATTTAAATGGGGCCGCCTTATAGACCGCTGGCAGCTGCTGCTCCAGCGCAGCCTCCACGGCTCGCTGGACAATCCAAACTTGTTCTGAGAGGGTTCTGAACTGAACAGCAACAAGGCACCTCTAACATTACTATACTAATTTAACAGTGGAACTCACCTGCTTGGTGCATGAAAACGTCTTTCTTTCAAAACTTTGGTCGCGATGCCTAACAACGTTACTGCAGTGAGTGACGAATGTCTAACGCAAACCACAAACAAAAGCGTTTTATTTACACTTAGATCGAAAAGAAATTTGCGATATGAGATTGGCGGGCACCCTTGAGCGATGATACAATCACTTCGCACCGCGGCACTGCATTTCAGTCAGCTGCAACACTTCAACCATTCGCGTGACTAGAGCCACTGTAGCGTGACCAACGCGCTCTCAGACTGGCTTGGCTGCAGGCTTGGCTTGGCCGGAAGCCACCAATGTTGCCAGCCGCAACTTAAAATTACCGTGGCTTTAATGCGTAGAGAGCGGCGTGGTCAAGTCTGTTGCCAGCCCGCGTCAATGCTGCAAAAGTCCGCTTTATGCGCCCAATTTCGACAAAAAATACAGCTGATTTCGTCCACTGTAGCCGATAGTCCGTTGTATCGCGGTCCGTTAAAAGCGAACTTCGCTCCATTAGTCTAATACACAGACCAAACTTAGGCTGAATAATGGTCCGTTGTAACCGAAAGTCTGTTGTACCCGGGTCCGTTATAACGAGCGTAGACTGTATTGTGGCCGTCGTGGTTTGCCGCAATGTGAGCACATTGCAGGCAAGCGCGCATGCATTAAACAAAATTAAGAAAGTTCTCAAGGTAATGATGCACACTGATGTACAAACTTAGCTTCTTGCCTGTTTTCATCCTCTTTTAGTGTAGCTGTCAGCATACTCATTGGGATGAAAGGAGAGTGAAAGAGCTTACAGCACACGACAAATCCCTGGAATGTCACTCGTACTTGACAGATTCAACAAATTTTTGCAAAGATCAACTCATGAGGCAATAAACTCTCACAGCGAGTTCATTTGATGGTTACTTGAAAAATTTTTGCCAGGTACCTTTAAGAAGGGACACGAAATGTTTGATATTTCAAAAACTGCATATTGCACTAGAAAAATAACTGCGTCCCTGAAATTAGGACATAAATATACGTAAGCAGTGAAAGTTCTATAAGAAATAAAGAAATACATCTCCAAAGCAAGGTCCACCCTCAAACAAGAAAGTCATTGCGGGATCTGTAAATGCATCGATGGAAACACCTACCTCGCCAGCGAAGAATAGCCGGTCACCCAGTGGCTCGGACAGGGTGGTGTAAGCGTCGCCCGAGCCTCCGCAGCGCATGTAGCTGTAGACCATGCGTGAGTAAGGGCTATCCCGCCAGTGGGTCACAGAGTAGCCCTTTGGGTCAGGTACTTGCTGCACACGTCACAAAGCAGGTGGTCACGACACGCTCTGCCAGGCATGGTGGACGACAACGGTTTCACCATTCCACGTGGCTCTTGATAGTTTCATTGCAATGCTACTACAGTTGGTACAAGAATACATTTAAACTCGAAGGGCATCCTAGCTAGTCCGGTATATACATAAATCGAAATAAAAAATATGCCTGCCTGACGGTTACGTACAAATTTCATGTCTATGGAAATGTCTCTGAAAGCCTCCCGAGATAACGAAGTTAGTAAATTGTTTTGTATAAGGTCACATTACTGAGTTTTTATGGTACATGGCTGTGTTGCAGCGAAGCTTACTAAGGCAAATCCGAAATGACAGATACTGTATTACCCTGGGAGTAACATGTCTGCCCACCTGCTCTTATGCAAGTTTTGAAAAAAAAATTTGCATACTTAATAAAGCTGACTTATTTGCCATGCACCCATTTTTGTGGAGCATGTGTGCTGGACTGGGAGGGCTTTCAGGCCACCGAAGCAGCGCGGCAGCCCTCTTTCCAACGACAAATGCTGCAGGTAGCATGCTTTACTGCACAATGTTTAGTTCTCTCCACTACAGTCGCCAACCGTTTATTTGGACATCTTTTCGGCACAGCCACTCGTCCCATTAAAGTAATGTGAACTCACAACCGAAAATTCGGACGACCCATGGTGCCCTTTGATTTTTCGGACTCCGGCTGGCTGATCGAGTGCGGTGTCGAACACCGTGACCAGCTGTTTGTGATGTTTACAATATTTTCGCTAGGTTGCCACCACTAAAAGCTTGCGCGGTTGCACTGGCTATGGCTAGAGATGACTGGTTCGGTCTGCTCAGCAGGGCGATCACTGAAATCGTGCCCCCCCAAATCGCTCTGCCAGCTTGGCCGCCGCCACCATTGTTGCTCACACATTGTTCGAGGGATCAACAGTGGCAAAAAAATTTGTTTGAAACGGTCAATCCTTTCCTTATTATAAGCAATGCATTTAATTTGTGGAATATTACAAATTCATAGCACACAGAAATTCTTACCACCAGTGATCATATCACTGGAATTTTGCTGCATTTATTTAAAACAAAATTTTGTGGAATTGTATGCATCTTTTGAAAAATGGCTACCTTACTATATTCAGAAACAATTAGAATAATATTCGAATTTATATTTGATTTAGTTCTATGGTCCACTATTCGCACACCAATAGATACAGTGCAGTCCACCTATCACAATGTCCAAGTGCCAAGGAAATCCCATCGTTATAACCGATAATTGTTATAAGCGGCTTCAGAAAAAAAAAGACAAAAGAGAGATCAAAACATTTCATTTGTATGCAAGTAAGGTAGTGCAACTATGTACTAGTTTGCAGAAAACGCACAGTCTGTCAGCTTTGATTGCTTCACGCGAAGCTGGTGTCCATCTTTCTCAAGAGCATCTAGGTGCTCTACGTAGCTGAGCGGGAGGTCCTACACGAAAACAAGGTCTTGGAGGAACTGTATCATAAGCTGGGCCTCCTATGATGACAGTGCCTGGATAAGCTGCTTAACCGCTTCGTCGGAGTCGTCGCTCTCACCGCTGTCCCCAGCACGGTGCGCGCTGCAGCCGGATTCAATCGCTATACCCGATATCGCGGCACTGGAGCATCGTAATAAGCAGTTTATTTTTCCGCAGAAAGCATACAAAAGTGGATGGTGTCATTGTTGTTCATCGTTGTATTCGATACAGTAAAACCTCGTTAACCCGGATCTCACGGGACCGGAGAAAATGTCCGAGTTAACCGAATTCCAGATTATCGAATGGACCATGAAAACGAAAGGAAAATGTACTCGGCACATACAAACCTTTATTTCATGAAAAACTGCGCTATTTTAGTCCGTCTCGTCGTCGGAATTTGAGCTAGAACGATTTGCTTCAACCCCATCAGGTGGTGGTGTGCACGCTCGCTGTCGCTGGCGCCTGTGGCCGCTTACTCCGGCGACGGTTGCCATCATTGTGAAGCGCGACGGCGGTGGCAACGTGCACGAGCTCGCACGCTACGCGCGAAGTCACAACATAAAGAAACCTGCAGCGTAAGCATAGTGAGCAGGTGTGGTGGCGGTGGCAGCGTAAACCGCCCCATCGTCCGTGCGTTCCGCCTTTAATAGACGCTGGATGCGCTCGCGGCCCAAGCGCTTCTGCCGGGTGGTGACTAGCGCCACCTAGCCACATCCCCCTCATTCACTATAATCATGATCATATTCTGCTGTAGTTGTTTGTTCGGTTTCGGTTTCTCCAAAACTCCGGTTCCGCCGTCGGTTACGGCAAGCAGGGCTTGCGCCTCCAAGCCGCCGAGATCGCCAACTCAAAGCATGAAGTACCGATTGCCCTCTCCGGAGTTGTCCGAGTTCGGCTAAATCCCTCCGAATTAATGAGCATTTGACACCATTGAAGTATACACAGTTTTGCTGGGACCGCGCCGCGAGTCCGAGTTAACCGAATTTCCGAGTTAACGAGATCCGGATAAACAAGGGTTTAACTGTATATTCTAATAAATGGTATCGTTATAAGTGGACTCGACTGTAGCGATATTAGATTCAATGCACATGCTTGCTATATCACTGCAATTTGACATAGCATTGACTACCAACCCAAACTTCTGCTAGAATTCTGCGTCTTTGCCATTCCAATGTGAAATTTCTTAATTAGGCTCAATTGGATAATCTCTTTGTAAATGTCATGGAGCTTGCCTGGTCACGAAAGATGTCGCGCAGCACGGTCATGCACATGGCCACCACCTCTTCGTCCTTCTTGTCTGCAATAAGGTCGATGGCGTCGCCACTCACATAAGTCATCAGGACGTACGTCGGGTTCTGCACATGGGAGAGGACAATAACAGTGATGTTATTGACCAAAGCCATTTTGGCGCACCTACGGGAGTAACTAAAATCACACTTTGGTGCAGCATAACAGCCGTTTAGAGCAGTTACTTGCCACACATTTTCGGACGCAAATATTTGTCTCTAAGCCGGAGCTGTTGCACTACATGTCAAACGAAATCCATTTATGCACGCCTGCATGCATGTTCAATTGGAGTACTCCTAAAGAATCAGCTCAGGCCACCTAGCACTTCCCAGGAATTCACTTGGTATTTATAAATGACTCTGGCTTTCCCTGATGCTTTAGTTACAATACTGGAAGCACAAGCTGGCTAATTTTCCATGCATTCTATTTACTTTCCAAAAGAAAGAGTGTACGTTAGTGCTTTTAGTACAACCTAGGCCTTCATTGTGTGAAGAAGTGTCTGCTGTCATGCTTTATGTACATAATCGTTGGGGTCCTGGTTAATGAGCGATTAATAATGAACAGGGTTTAGTAACTGGTCCTTTGTTCCTGTTATTTATTGCGTGCTCAACAAAATTTACAGTTATGGGGGGAGGGGGAGTACATATTTAGATCTGACAAGCTGTTTGACAGGTACAGTCACTGAGGTCGAAAAGTCCCGCCGAGATATACCAGAATACTGGAACAGCAAAGTAACAGTTGCTGTATAGCCCGTGGTATTGCTGATAAAATCTTCCCATTGTATAGCCTTAAAACTTAGGCACCCTGCATGGCAAATTTAGAAGTTAACTAGAAGAAATAGCACTACAAATAAAAAACAAAAACAAATTAAATAAACGGTTGGTTCTACATACACGTACTAAATTACTGTAATTAATACAGTCATTAAGGTAAGACTGTCGTCCAATAAAAATTAGGTTATTATTACGTTTCTTTGACAGTTTATATCCAAAACAGTTCGAAACTATTTTATTGAACTCAATAATTGTTATCACACAGTATGGTCTAGTAGTAATAGAAAACTAACGCAGTAAGTCTTGCAGTATGGCCGAGTTGAAATCTTACGCAGTAAGGTTCGCAGTATGGGCGAGCTGAAGTTTTTTGGAAGGTTTGCGCCCAGCAACTACTTCAACTACATAGCACTTTCCTGTCTACTGCGATGACCAGTCGAAATTGCAGGGGTAACCTATAGATTTGGAGCGCCTGACATCTTGTTTCTCACCGAAAGAATGCAAAAACGACGTCTTGGCGGATGCTTGGCGCAAATAATGAAACTTTTGCCAAGATGTAGTAGGATGTAGCAGGTTTCACCTCTTGGCACAGTTTGGCGCAACTATGACATCACTGCAATAAGAGGCACTGATCAGTGTTTAATGGTTTCCCCTCTCTTGCCATACATGATCTAGCGATTCCAGAATAGCCAAATTTCGCTCAAACAATTTGGGCTCCAAAACATGACACACGTAGACGAAACTAAATTTCTAGGCTTGTACGAATAGTGAAATTTCAGGTTAGAAGCTAATTCGAAGTGAATAGAGACTTTGTCGAATAATTTCAAATGGAATTCAAATGATATATATCACATATTATAAGCAAAAATGAGCATATTTGTCA
Organism: Rhipicephalus appendiculatus; assembly: GCA_030522465.1. Lineage (NCBI taxonomy): Eukaryota > Metazoa > Arthropoda > Arachnida > Ixodida > Ixodidae > Rhipicephalus > Rhipicephalus appendiculatus. The sequence continues at coordinate 7,266 of JALIZH010027139.1, forward strand.
TGACCAAACTAACATGCACTGTGTATTTTTTTTTTAAATTGAAACAAGGCACGTGCAAATGTCATTCTTTTTGGTTCAAAGGAAAAGGAAGCAACTTTGAATAGTAGCAGGATTTGACCTTGGGCAGAATGCAAGTGATAACCTGTAAAATATGTCAAGTTTTAAAATTTACTACACTTAATAGCATATAAGCCGGTATAACAAGCTTTTAAGCTTAAAAAAATGATGAATTGATGTGAGGGTGACATGTTCATTTAACACATTCACTGCGGCGTGGGTCACCGATGGGTCACGGCGTGTGCTCCTCCTATGCGGTCGCGGTGTTACGAGGATGCATCTGCTTGCTAATGTGATAACTTCATCACAGTTGAATGCAGAGGTACAACTCCTGTTGCCAAAGGTTATAAATAACCATAAGAATACTTTTCCGGTGTTAGATGCCATGACCCACCGGTGACCCACGACGCACTGAATGAAAATATTTTCATGCTGCATGCCGTGTGCCCCGCCGGTGAGCCACGCTTAAGTACTGTCAGTCATGTGCTGTGGTCTAAGGTTTCATAATGTGACCAAGACATCTGTTTTTATTGCATTCGATGTGGGACGGCGATGTTATTTTTAAGAAGGGGAGTGGCGGTCTATTTCCCTATTGTGTTTCTCGCCATCATTTTGCCACGGCTTTTCAGTCGAATAAGTATAGATGCGTTCTTCCTGCTGTTAACAAACACTTTCACGCAACTACTTTATCACCATACCTTTTACAGATGCAAAAGGAAGCACAACACAAAGAAAAAAAATGTGTTTGTGTTTTCTGGTGCCAGGAACTTTCAATTTCAGCATAGCTTTACGCGAAGAATGCAAATAGATCTGTGTCTTTCAAATAAATGCGCCAAATGCCAGCCGCAAAGGTAGCAGCGCCATCTCTTTGGAATGAATCAGACAGACACAAGCGCGTGATCCACCGGTGGGTCATGGCGCACCTGAAAGATATGCCGAGTGGCCCACGGGTGGGTCACTCCGTACCTAAAACGAGACCTTAAGAAAGCGTGCCGAGCGAACGTGTTAAAAGGACACTAAAAGAAAATAACAATTTACGCCAGAGTGAAAGATCAATGTTTGAGAACGTCTAAAACGTCAATATTATCAACAGCAGTGCTCCATTAATCGAGAAATTAAGGTAAATGTACGACACCATATGTGCCGTGCGTGGGACATTTTGAAATGATCCCAATGACATCAAAAGGTCCGACTACAATTATTTGCTAGTAATCAAACTAGTTGCAATAAAAAAAGAAGAACCTTCCGTGCATTACAACACGTAATAAAATGCTGCTTGTCCGTTTCTGTTTGATTAATGGAAAAAAGAACCACTTGGCATTACCATGGGGAATGGCACGAGTGGTTCAAAAAGTCCGTTTTCGCCTGGTTAGGCTGGATAGGTGGTGCCATCTAGCGGGGCCCAGTTGAACCCGACAGGCTCAAAATTTTTATTGCAGAAAAATAGTGCACTCTACTTCTGGTGAGAATGCTTTGCAGTGGCGTAATTACGAATGAGTTGCGTTTTTAATAATTTTTTTCGCTCAAAACCCTAAGCAAATATGAAGGCATCCATGACTGTGGTTGCACAAAGCGTCACAAGATGTCAACACCATCGTCCGGTAACCCTGCATTCCTACAACCCTTTGCGTATGCCAAGATACCGTACACGCTAAAAATCTCTCATGATTTTGCCGCAGCAGTGAATAAATCTTATCGAAATTAAGTATAGTTCAAGTGCAGTTATATACGTAAACGTTTATGTATGGGGTGATAAAACTTTGCTAAAACATGCGTTCCGGTCCCACGACAAATGCAATCCTGTACTCTAGTAACACAGTAACGTTAAAAAGTATACGTACAAGCTAAAAGACCCTAATTCTGTGTGCATGCGATGTTGCCGGATACCCGAATGGTGTACGCTGCTTGAGCTGTGTCATGACTAAAGGGGGCACACGGCACGTGCTGAAGGTACGCGAGGGGCGATGGTGTGCGGAGCCATGGAAAACTACCCAATGGTGTGCTCCGCTGCCACATCCGCGCACTTGATTCGTCGGCGAAGGGCGCGTGGCACGCGACCCGAGTCGTGGTCGAAAAGCCCAGAAGAAAGTGACGGCATTGTTCGGTGGAGCGCCGTAGGAAGAAGATGGAAGAGGTCAGCGTTGCACTAGCAGCGAGCAGCGGTAGCTCGGTTCTGGAGGCAGCGTGAGGCTCGGGAAGCGGCCGTCGACCTGGGCAGGTGACCAGCGAGGCTCCCCGGGTTTGCAGCAGTCTCGCCACAGCAGTTACCGAAGCACCAGCAGCACTTCCTCTTCTTGAGCGGACAGCAGGCCTTCACCCGACAATCCCCGGAGAGCCAGTTTCAGTTGGATCGGGTGGCAAGGAGCTAGGCCTAACCTTGCAAGTACGACGACGACTTAGACGGCGACCGGAGTACGAGCAAGGGAGACAAGCAGCTCGAATGCGGATCGACGATGACAACCGGGAGACGTCTCCCAGGACTTACTCGACGTGACTGAGTGAGCCTTTGTTTTGCGCGGATAGTACGAACCGTAGGACGTTCGATTAGGACGCGCGACATATTTAGAGTAGCATCTGGAATGCTATAGTGGCCAGACAGGACTCAAGTTAGAGTCGGATTTAACGCCAATGGTTGTCTAGTTCCAGTTTCGTTTTCGAACAGTTTGCTTTTGTGTGCATGTTTTCGGTTTGGACCTGTGCATTTTTAGCGTTTCATTCCTTGCCATTTTTTGAGTGATAAAGTCTGTTTGCCGTGCCACCACGGTCTCCCGTCTCTCATTTCGATCCTGCGCAAGCACTCCCGAGATAATTGTGACAAGCTGCAGCAAAGAAACTGGCGTGACATTCCACTGGGTGCCGCAGAACGAATCCCTACGCTCGAAGTGCCTGAGTGCTGTGCCTCTGCACCAGTTTCGCGAGCCAATGTCTCGTTTTGAGGTTCGCCGACGACATCCATCCAACAAGCTTCAATGGCCGTTGTTGCTGCTGTGGCTCCCGCTACTTTCGCTCTGCTGCTACTGACCGCGGCTGCGCAGTAAAGGCGGGCAACGTTGGGCATGGCGAGAATACGCGCGTATGCTTAGAGCCTCGATGAGCAGCCCTGTGCACCTGTCTCTGCTAGGCTGTCCCAGGAAACGGACACCACGCCACTTCTTTTGAGCACTGCTACCGTCATCCTTCGTTTCTTTTCTGAACGCTGCCATGAAGTTATATAAAAAAAAAAATCAGTTTCACTGCAAGGGTGAAGCAATGAATGCGATAGTAATAAATTGTAATGTAATACGAAGTCATGCTGGCAGCTCTTAGATCCGATATCGCGTAACTCTACAAAACGCTGGTGCAAGAGATTACTGCCGCGCCAGAGATTGAGAGATGCTCTTTTCGCAGTCTCTTCGCGTTCAGAGCCCATCACATAGAAGGATTTACGAGCTATGCGTGCTGATGCCTGCCGAGATAGCGTGCGCGCCAGCGATCACGACCGAACCCTTACGGTCAAAGTTCACAGCTTCTGCTCGAGCGATCTCTGCCTTGACGAAACCGAAACTATAACCATTTCGATGAAACCAAAACCGCAATTCAGCCATGTTTTCGGGCACGGATCTTATGACTGTCGCACCTTGCGGCTAAATTCGGGTGCTACGGTGCAGTACGGCGCTGATAAACAAGTGTGACAAAACAGGGGTGGTTTGGCGCAGGATGGCGCAGGTAAACGAGTTTGGCGCACAATGGCGCAAATGGCGCAGCTGTTCCACCCCTGTGTACAGAAAAACCTCAGTAATCCGAAGTCACCGGGACTGAAAAATTTTAGAATTAAGCAGGTTTTCGAATTAATGAAACATGCAAAAAGTGGGATGCAAGGAACTTTGAATTATTGAAAGTAATCAGAGGTTGTTGTTTGCTGTGCCGGCTAGCCTGCAGCTCCAAGGGTTGCGTTTTCCAGCAACACCCGCTCCCAATTTTGCCGCAAACACAGAGAAATGGCAGGCCTCGCTGCTGCCAGCACAAGAAAAAAAAAAAAACGCTCTTGTGGTCAGCTGAAATGTGTGCCTGAGGAAAAGAAGACGTGCTTCACTACAACACAGGGGTGACACGTGGGCAGCATGTCACCTGCTCCTCACAGCTTCGTGCGTCATGTTGCGCCCATTCACCCATTCTTTCTGGTAAAATAAAGAATTTAATAATAGCCAGTATGACGAATTCACCGTGTGTTATGGCTGGAAAGCATGATCATTGAAGTTCTCGAACTGAATTTTTGAAGTAGGCGTTACAGGCAAGATATCTGCCAACAGTGCAAGTGCGCAAAATGATGGAGCAACTGGCGATTGGAGGTTTGCATACATAACAAATTCCATCATACTGTCCTTTATTAATTTCTTTGTAGTCCCAGAAAAACATCGGTAAATCATGATGCGCTGATGTGGCAAAAAACATGCGACATGAAGCCAGCATGTCACCACTGTATTGCAGTAAAACACGTCTTTCCCGCGGGCGCACATGATCACAAGACTTTTTTTTTTTTTTTTTTTTTTTTTTTTTTTTTTTTTTTTTTTTTTTTTTGTGTGTGTGCGCTGGCAGAAGCGAGGCCGTGGTGCTCCAGCTGTCACACCTTTAGTATTGCTACAGTGCATTGCCTTGTGGCTCCTAAGGGCCGTCGTTTCCGCGCATTTGCGGCGAAATCGGCAGTGGGAATTGGCACATTGCACCCAAAGTTTTCGAATGAACCAAGCTAGTGCTTACTGCCACTTCAAATTATCCACTCAAAGTTACATTGCAAAATACGGGACCGCAGAAATCCTTTGAATTAAGGGGAGACGTGGGTCTTAAAAAATGCTTTTTTAAAAGTTGGGTGAATGGCATGAAGTTTAATACACTTATTCAGTTTTTTCCGCAGAACTGAAATCTCCAAGTAGACTTTTAACCCTTTGATGGTTTTCGCCGTACATGTACGGCACCACCTAACAGTGCCCAAATGGTTTTCACCGTACATGTACGGCACGGCCTTTATCTTTAAAACGCGCGCTTGTTTCGACCATTTCTCTCTTTTGGCGTGTGCTGCCACACTTCAGGAACACGTGGAATTTTTTTCATGCACCGATGTTTCTCCGATGTTTTTTTGTTTTGCTTCGCAAAGCCGCGCTCCGGCAACCGTTTGCGCACCCGACGCGTTCGCGGTCCGGCTGGTTTAAAACGCGCGCCCTTTTCTATCATTTTTCTTGCTTGGAATGTGCTGCCATGCTTCGGAAAACTGTGAAATTTTTTTTCATGCGCCGGTGTCTCTCCGTTGTTGCTTTTTTTATGCTTCGCAAAACGGCACCGGCTATCGCTTGCGCATCTGAGCGCGCGCGGTGCGGCTGGTTTAAAACGCGCGCCTTTTTCGATCACTTCTCTTGCTTGACATGTGCTGCCACGCTTCGGAACACGTGGAATTTTTTTCACGCGCCGATATCTCTCTGTTGGTTTTTTGCTTTCCAAGGCGGCGCGGCGGCTTTCGCTTGCAAACCCGAACGCACGCGTGTGGTGCGGCTGGTTTCGGTTTCGTCCTTCGTTGGTTATCGCTTCTCGCGCCCGCAAAGCTGATGGCTGTTTGGTCTCTAATCTCTCAAGGGGTGAGCGCTTGTGACTCTCTCGTTTATGGCTCCACGGGGCGCGATTACATCTCTTTCGGGAGGCGCTAAATTACACAAACGACGCCGCCGTGGTTGAGTTTCCTGTTTAGGGAACTCGGAAAAACTAACTCCGTCTCGTTGACGATAAGACGAATGATTAATTATTATCGCTTTTTCACTCGTTTTGTTTTCCGGACGGGCTCACAACCCCACAGTTTTCTTCCATGCGCTCAGTCACGCTGTTCGCCTAGGCTACGGAAGTGCGCGCCGGTTGCTCTGGTGCTAGGGAGTCGAGCGGCGATTCTTCCGATGTGAACTATTCGCCAAGTGCCGAATCTGATTTATTGGATGTCATTTCGTCAGGCGAGGATTTATTTACGAGTTCAGGCTCGGACGATGATGAAGGAACGACATCTTGAAAGCGTGCGCGGTGAGACGATCCGGATCGGATCAAAGGTGACTTTTCCCCTAGTGTTTAGGGTTAGAGGAAAAACATTTTTTACCGGGAAAGTACTCTGGTGCGCTTATTTTTGTATGTCTATGAGCTATGTTTATTATAATGCATATTTTTTATTGATAAGGAGTCGTAAAAGTGTTTTTGTTTAGGATATTTCTTGATGTTACTATGAATAAACCATGTGTATGTAACAACACAAAATGATTTTTTTGTCACTTTAAGGTCACGAAAAAAAATTTTAGACAATTTTTTTCTTAAATAGAATGGTCTGAAGAATTTATTTCAGCAATAAAAAAAATTACACATTTTTGGCACGCATTTCGCGAAAAAATTCGACCCTGAAAGGGTTAATAGCTGCATTAGAACAAAAGATATGCAATTTCTAACACATTTTTAAGCATATTTGTTACGGGTATTTTTGGCAACTTTGCTTTATCAAACACAAAAGCAAAGTGTGCAGCAAGATTGCCAGGAAGATGGTCTAGCAGGGGATGCTATTCAATTTCTTATAATGTTGTTCACCAAATTATAATTCTCAATGATCAGAAATAATATGCAGCAAAAAAATTTCCCGTATATTTGCGTCGATTTCTTTTGCATTCAAAGTTCATTCAAAACAATCAGATTAGCATCACCGGCTAGACCACCTCTCTGGCAGTCCTGCCACATACTTTGTATTTGTGTTTGACAAAGCAATGTCGCCAAAAATCTCCGTAAGAAATATGCTTTTAGAAATGGCACACCTTTTGTTCAAATGCAGTTACCAAAAATCCAATTAGAGATTTGGAATCTGCAGAAAAAATTGAATAAGTTTGTTAAATTTCATTCAGTTCACCCAAGTAATAAAAGAAATAAAACAAAGACCCGCATCTCCCCTTAAGCGGGATTTTGAAATAACCAAGTTCGAATTAATGAGATTTTGCTGTACTTGATGGATTCAGAAAGAATTTGCCTAAGAGATTTGTGAGGCCTGACAGCCCAATAGAGTCATCACTCATTACAGTCAAATCTTTTTATAACGAACCTCAGATTAACGAATTTTTCCTCAGAACAACTTTTTAAAAAATTCCCCTCCAAATGTCCATTGGTATAATGAATGAATGAATAAACTTTATGTTAAGTCCGGTTCCTTCGGGCGAGGTGGGGGGGGAAGAGGGGAATGTAAAAATATTTCACTACTACGAATTTCAGGATACCAAATGTTTCAGATAACGTATCGAATTTTATCACCCTTATATCTCCACAACACTTCAATATGACGAATAGAGATTTTAAAATGTTACTCGCGGCTGAGGGAACAATGCCCAGCTCTATCCATGCCACTATCACCATCATCATCATCATTTCTTTATGTGCTTGCCCTATTCCAATGTGCGATAGCTCTATCACCATCGTCATCACCTGTACTTGTTTTTCACGTCAGGCTTCGCCGAGTTGCCTTTGTTTGGTCAGGCAGCCCTACATGCATGCTTGTTACATGGCTGTTTTCTCGCCTTTGGATTGGTGGTTCTACATTCCCGATGAGCTCCGGAAGCAGCACGAAATGAATGCGGCGACAGTGAAAAATGCGACGTGAGTGACCTATGGGATGAAGACATCGCAGATTACCCTGTGCATGCTTCACCAACGTTTGAAAACTATGCACAGTGCGACAACGAAAGTATGCACGTCGGTTTAGCTGACGAGCGATAAGATCTATATATATAATTTGTTCCAATAAGAAAACGGTGACGAGGATGATGTTGAAACAGCGTGTGCGAAGGAACGCGAAAATTCGGTATCTAACACCGATGCTTCGAAGTGAGCAAGAAGGATCGTCTTGCAGCAGTCAAACTGCATCCATCAGGCAAAGATTGCACTTTTTCTCAAATAAATGTGCACTTGTTCCGTAATATTTCGTGTTTGTTTTCTGGCGCTTATTGGAGCATAACGCGGTCGCGGATGTGTACCCAGCACAGGTAGGCGACTCATGCAGTTGCATTTACAATTTTTGCACAAATTTTAGTATTTTCATTACAACGACCTTTCAAAACAAAAGTTATTTTTAGCCGGTTCCTTGAATTCATTGTATTGAGACTGTATACAATAACATAGAACCTCGTCACAGGGCCCGTTAAGGCCTCCCTAAAACAAAATATAACTCGCCCCTATAAGTGAGTGTAACGAACTGCCCTAAGAAAACAAAAAGCTAATAAACGCAGCCCGCTGTACTTGTATTAGCAAGTCCTCATGCCAACTAGCGCGGCTAACCACCATTCTTAAGCACATTCAAGTTTCTTCAGGGGCCACGATGAACCCCAAACACAAGGGCACCCTGACCTTCTTGGGCTGTGTCCTTGGGCTGAGGTCGAAGAAGACGCTGAAGAGACCGCGCTGCTCGGGTGATGATGGCACATGGCCAAAGAAGTCTGCCGACCTCACCTCAGCAGACCAGAACGGCCGAGTGAACTTGAGGGCCACCTGCGTAGAGGGAGAAAGATGCAGACTGCTGAACGGGAAGACTTTTGTGTCCAAAGTACTCCAACTTGAACAGCAAGTGTCGTGGACACACAACCACAACATCCCCCCAGTCATTTTGAGGACTTTCAGAATGACCTTGAGAACCTTCAAGCCTTTCCTCGTCATGTCAAACTGAATACTGCTCACATCGGATCTGTGCTGCTGAAGCAGACAAGCATCACGAAATATTTTGGAAAAATACAGAAATAAATAAACAGTGCGTTTCCCCGTGAAACATATATTAAAGAGCGAAGCTTTTTTTAAAGCTCGAGGTAAAACGTCCGGTGTCCACAGAAAACCCTCTGCGCCGTTGCCTAACAATAACAAAGACACAGATGCGCACCACCTGGGTTTAAAACCTCACCTAGCTGCGCATGTGCCGAGGAGCAGCCACCGCCAAGCCATGCCCACAGACGGAGACGGACCCACAGCCGCCGTGCTGAGTTTGTCAAGCGTGTTGCGAGCCGAGTAAGAGCAACGAAAGGCCCACGCTTCTACCAGGGGTGCCACAGCCAGGTTTGCACGTGAGTTTCTGGCGCTGGAGTTCGGACATTCTTGCATGGTCTGTGACAGGCTGTGGTTCGACTCTACAGTAGAACCTCGTTGATACGTTCCCGCTTAATACGATTTCCCGGCTCCTACGCTCGAAATCGCGAAAACTAAAAATGCCCCCATAGAGCTATGTGTTAATACGTTCCGCTTAATACGTTCCCGGAAAATACGATTATTCGGCAGCAACGTTCGGCATTGCGGCAAACTGCGGTCGTATGATACGTTCCGCGGGCAAAAATTCTCATTCAGGTGTGCAAAAAAACCGCTCTCGCGTGCTTGTGAAGCGCCAGGTGGCAGACTGCCGCGCGGCGACGGCGGTTTCTTTGCTGCGTTCAATTGTCACCCCCCCCCTCCCACACAGAGACCCGTCTGAGCCGTCAGTCTTCAAACAGTTTTCAAAAAAATGCCTGTTATTTGCTGTAGCACAGTGGTTTTCGCGATTTAGCGCGGCCTGTAAGGCTGCCGGATCATCGGTACGCAGTTGCTGCCGCCACTCGGCCTCCCGGGCCTGTTTTCATGCCCGCACTGCACATCAGACCGGCGAATGCGAGCTCTCTCACGATTCCACTGTCGGCGCTCTGCTATAGTTGTCCGTGGCCTACTCATGTGGAGGTCTTCCACAGCGCGCGTGCTCTGCCGCTCTGCGCCACGGCTGTGACGAGATGGACGACGCCACTCAACGCAGCCAATGGCGCGCGTGGTTGGGCATGACGCTTAGAACGACGTAACTGATGTCACAGCCAATGGAGACCACTCTGACACCGATGCTAAAATGCAGGCCGGGCCAGCCGGGCCCTTTGCGAGGCTGGCGAGGCTGGCGAGGCTGCACGATGTTCAAGTATAGTTCGCGATTCGAGACAGTTGCGGCTAGCATGGCGTCGAGGAAGCGCAAGCCCTTGTCGATTAAGGAGAAGCCGAATATCCTAGCGGTTGTCGACAGGAACCCGAAGAGGAAGCGAATCGACATAGCGAACGAACTTGGACTGCCGGCGTCTACTGTGAATACCGTGGTGTCGAAGCGGAAAGAGATCGAGACGAACGCCTTGGTATTCGGCGGCGCAACAAAGCAAGCCCGTGGAGCCCGCCATGGGGGAGCTGGAGGAGGCGCTATTGAAGTGGACGACTAGCCACTTGCAACCCCTCGACGCTGGTATCATTAAGAATGTGAAACATTTCTATCGGAAATGTATTGTGCGACGCTTCCTTGCTCGCGTGTCACGTGGTGACGACCCCTGGAAGTTATCGCTTCTCGACGCGATGCACTACTTGAGCACCTCTTGGGACAGTGTGATGAGTGAAACTGTTAGCAGCTGTTTCAGGAAGTGCGATTTTCGGCGGCCGCTTGCATCGGAGGATACAGAGCGCAGCGAAGACGACCCTGTGGCGTGCGCGTCTGACATTGACGACGACATCAATGGGGAGTTCGTCTCCACCGGCGCCGATGCACCCTCCTGCGCCGAGTTCATCTCGATAGAAGACAATGTCCCGACTTGCGAGCCGCAAAGTGTCGCCGAGATTGTCGCGGAGGTGGTGGGGGGCGAGGCACCGGAAAACAGTGGCGAGAAGGAAAGCGTGCGCCGACCGGCTAACTTCGCCGAAGCCCTTGCTGGACTGGAAGCTTTACAAAGATTTTTTTGCACGAAAAATGAAAATGCGGACAAGGGTTTGCAGTGTGTGCAGAAGGAGCTTTTCTTGTCCAAAGGTGAGAGGCAGCAGCAGAAAATTACAATGTTTTTTGAGAAATAAATGTTTTTTGCCCTTACACCTCTATATGGACTTGTCAGCCTCAATTTTTGCTGGATTCGGATCGTACGTTTTCCCGGATCGTACGTTTATTTTCCGCGTTTTTTTCAAAAACGTATCAACGAGGTTCTACTGTACTATGTCAACGCCTTGGCTTTCAAGCCAAGGAAAGACCACGTTATGCCCCTAAGATCAACCAGCTTTGCTGATTCTTAAGTGTTACACAGCTAGTGCAAACTTCATATTTTAGCTATGGTTTGTTTACTATGAATTTCGGGATGCAACAAACGGATGACGTGTGTGTCATGAGTAAAGGGGTACGCGGCACCACTGCCTCCTGTCTCTCTCTCTCAATCCCATCCTTCGCAAGCACTCCCGAGATAATCGTGACAATAATTGGCAAGCCTGCCAGGATTTTTCCATCCTTTGGCCCAGTCACGTATCGTTTGGGGATTTCTTTTAGGCTTCTCCGATCCAAATAAACTTCATTTTCATGTCTTGACCATTTTTTTCGGACTGTTCGATTTTTCGGACTATTTCGCGGTCCCCGCCAGGTCCGAAAAATCAGTCGGCGACTGTATAAAGAAATCCTCTTTATATCGTAGTTTTTCGGGAATTTTTTTGTCAATTTCGTTATATCCAGGTTTAACTGTACATGTTTCATTATTGGGTTAATTTTGAGTGATCGCGGATTTTTTGCCATTTTTTTTTATAAAGTGTGTTTGTCCCACCACGGTCTCCTGCCTCTCTAACTCTCAATCCCACCCTTTGTAAGTGCTCCCGAGATTATCGTGACAGTGTGATGCTCAGCTTCAGAATAAGTGGGCTCAACTGCATTCAATTTTCTGGACAACAGCTGTACTGCGCATGAAAGGCCCCTGTGCTGTGGCAAGAGCAGCAGTGGTGTGCCTCACCTTTTCAATGACACCTGCACCCAGGTCTTTGAGTGCATCCGTCTTGGCCTTGGGCAGAGGCGGTGCAAAGCTGATCTCCTGCCGTTGGAGGATGGCCAATGGCACCGTCACCAGTGCGAAGTCGGCCGAGAACTTCCCTTCTTCCTCCTCATCCTCGTCCTTGCCGTTTCGGGCTTCTGACTGTTCCGTGAAGACTCGCACGCCGCCTTCCTCGGATCCGTACTCTATAGCTGTCACCTGCAGTCACAGAAAACAAAACAAGTGAGAGAATTTTCCCACTCGTGATGGTACAGCAAGCCCTCAAGTATTTCATGCATGAAAGAAGGAAAAGCTAGGCTTCAGCCAGCCTGACTATTGAAGAGCATGCAGAGTCTTCTTTAGCAAATGCAAGAAAAAAAAAAGGAAAAGAAAAGAAAAAAAACACACCCACGAAATACTCCACAATGAGCGCACATTTACAGTAGACTCATTAAATGGAACCTGAAGGGACCAGAAAAATATGTTCCGTTTAACAGGAGTTCCGTTTACTGAGAGATGAACAGGGGCGTAGAATACAAGAACGAAACCAATCTTGTCAGAAGCACTTGTTGCATTTAAGCAGCAGTTCCGTTTAACAGATTTCTGTTTACTGAGAGTCATCTGTATTTGAAGAAGCCGGTGATCTCTGCCAGATGGGTGCAGCTCAACTGCTGCAAGACTAACTCTTCAAAGATGTCCACAATTTTGCACACTGCCTTAGAGACATTAGTGCACCTGCCAAGAAAAGAGCAAATTTTTTAAATGTGAAGCATTTCTTTGCCTACTGCAGACACTTTGAGCGTTTCTATCTATCTCTCTACCAAAAAACGCTGAGCAAGCGCCCCCCCTTTCTTCGGGAGATCTGAAATAAGTGCCAAATAAGCACCAATGACCAGTCCGGGACCGAGCAAGCGCCCCCCCACCCAAATCTGGTCGGATTAGCCTTCACCGTAGGGGGGGCGCTTGCTCGGCATTTTACGGTATCTATCTATCTATCTATCTATCTATCTCTCTCTCTATCTATCTATCTATCTATATATATATATATATATATATATATATATATATATATATATATATATATATATATATATATATAGCTGCCTACGTCTGGGTACTCTTGTGATCACCTCCTTAGGGGACAGGGTAAGCAAAAATATTGAAAAAAATCATTTTTTTTCTTTTTGTGAAATTTGAAATATGCGGCCTTTTCTGAACCGGAATCAGTCGTTTGTTTGTCTCCGTGCGACTTCTTTTTGTCTAAAAATGACTTCTTTCAAAACTTGTGTGGTGGCCTGCCATGCCCCCATTCTTACGTAGCAAGGGATTCCTTGCAGTTCAAGCATCAAAGTCATATGGAGAGGTTACAGTTTGCAAGCTGGAGTGCATTTGGCATTCAGAAAAGAATGGGCCCAGAACTGCGAAAACGAAAGAAAGCAGTGGTATCAAGCTTTCCGATGGGAAATCTATATCTGGCCGGGGACGTCTCAGTGATGTCATCATTGGCAAGCACCAAAACTGTTATGGTTTGGCCATCGGAAGAAATAGAGCCAGCTTGGCAGATATGCGAAAAAGCTGTCCGGGCCACATATTTTCACCTGGCATCAACGGGCACCAATCCATCCCATGGCCTTTGCCCAAAGGATGCCGACACTTGGTGCAAATTCAACAAAGCCTAGTTGAATGGTGAACCATTTGTTCATAAAGAACCCCTTTCAGCATCTGTTCTTGAGGCTGTTAAGCCAATTTATTCGCAACTAGCTAATCCAGAATTACTTGCTAAATGCCTCCATGGGAAAACTCAAACCCCAACGACTCGTTAAACAATGTCGTGTGAGAGCGCGCTCCGAAAAACGTTTTCCTCGGACACCAAACATTGAAAATATGCACTCTTGATGCCGTGCTCACTTTTAGTGATGGCAATATAGCCCGTGTGAATGTGCTGAACTCCTTTGGAATTTCACCAGGGCAATGCACAATGCAGGGCCTACGCACCCTTGACCTGTGTCGACAGTACTTTACTGACAGGGCTGCACAGCAGGCGACAAAGGAGGCTCGCCAGGCAAGACGTTTCAACACAAAAAGAAAAAGTGATATTGGTGATGAGTATCTGGCTTGTGCCTATTGAAAGGGTCCGTCAATTTGCCATTATTTTGTTGTAATTTTGAAATAATGCACATTTTCGACTTTAAATGCGATTATCTCAAAACATGCTTTTTTTTTGTACTTTTGTTCCTTTATCTCAGCAACCGCAGTATCTAGGAAGATAGATTTTGGCCAGTCCTTAGATAACATACTAAGGAATATGCTGAAGCAGAATTATTGTAGTGTGAGGAAGTGCTCTTCTTCAACACGACATCTAATACCTAATACTGAGTGATAATTAGGTACCCTAAAGTAAAAAATAAAAAAAAATTAGCCTTACAATTATCAGTGATAAATCTGCTTCAGTAAGAAGAGGAATGGCTTATGATCACAATGGTAGTAAAAGAATTACTGTAACGCTTATGGTTATGGAGAAATAGGTACATAAATTTCGCCTAAAACACATGGCGGCTATAGGGCTTACCCTGTTCCCTTAAGTTGAGGTAGACCAAAATTAGTATGGGAGGGTAAGAGGGTTTGACGATTATGACTGTCTGCTCATGACATGAATAAGGTGAAAATCCTGTCGTGTACGACGTCGAACCCTTTCCTCTCGACACGTGTGGCACATACCCGTATGCCATGGGCCGCAGTGTGTGGGTATGCACCACAGGTGTTTGACAGTTTATATCTACCGAGGAACGACGAGAACAGACATCGGTAATTTAAATGCGAAAGCGTTAAGAAACACCGACATTGGCAGCGTTGACCCGACGAAAAAGAATATATGTTATGGTCCCAGCAGGAATCGAACCCAAGCATTCTGCGTGGCAATCGAGTATTCTACCACGGAGCCACGCCAGGTCTCGGAACTCCTTTGGAAAAGGACCCTATGCAAGCATAACGTTGGTGAAACGTCAATTGTGATTGCAGTGCTGCCCATCTAATTTTATAAACATTACATATGTACTCCAATGATACAGGCCTTATGTAGGGTTAGCGTCAATTGTAGTTACAGGGACTGACAAATGCCCAGAACATGAAATGAGATGAATCCACTGATTGAAAGATTGTCCGCTGCATTGACTCAAACCAACCGTTTGTTTCGTAAGAGGTGGATTTATATTTTTATTTCTTCATTGAAAGTCGTGAAAAATGACTTATGGCGCCTCTGGTGGCAAAAACATGAATGATCCGATGTACCTGGCCACGTGACCATAGATTGCTGTATGCGGTCGACAATATTTTTGTTAGTATTGAAATATTGCTCGTTTCTTTATATTGGAAGCTATTACTGTATTTACTCGCACAATAGGCGCACTTTTTTTCCAGAAAATCCGGCTCCAAGTTCGGGGTGCGCCTATTACGCGGGGTAAAATTTCCGAAAATTTTATTTCCGACTACAGCCTAGACCGCTGATAACGCAAATCACCGAAGTCACGAATATCCGCACTACAGCCGAAACAACCTTCTTCATAGGGTACACTAGCGCAAAACGTGTTGAGCATGCAGTCTTGTGTGTCCGAGAATCGAGGCATGCGATGCGGTGTGCTTACAAGCATTCAAATTTCCAAAAATTAACATCGAAAGACCCGCGTTGCCTACAAAATGAATGCAACTTTGATCACCCGCGACTGCCACCGAAAAGCAACCAACGCTGATTAGGCCTAGCGTACGGTTCGGCATGTTGTCGCGGGAAGTTTGTACAAGACAACATGAAGATTGGGCGTAGGAAAGATCGCACTCAAGCACTGATTCAAGAGCAGCGTGCGTGATACGATGTTAAGGTTCGCGGCCGGGAAGTCAGCGGCGACAAAAGTCCGCCGAGCTTGTGCAAGCCCGCGTAAAGCTCGCGTCGGAAAGCCGAAAAGCTTTTAAATTTGCGGACGAGGTAGCAAACGCGTGACGACGCTTTTCCCAACAGGAAACTCGAAGCGCACTTGATAAGGACGCGATCGCACGTTCCACGTGGAGCGCGCTCGGCCGGCAAGCGGCCGGCGCCACGCCGGTGCAAAGATTACTCGGACGCTCAGGCAAGCACCCTCCTTCCTCACTCGGCGGGCCCGCGCAGCTGGCGCAGCGCTGCCGCGGTCTTTCTTATTTTCTTTTTCCTCGCTCCAGTTAACGTAAGAGGGCGTCGAATTGCAACCGTGCAAATACGGTACAGAACTACTGATCACGGCCAAGTTCGGGGTGCGCCTATTATGCGCGGAAATAAAAAAAAATGATTTCTCGCGACCAAACTGGGGGGTGCGCCTATTATGCGAGTAAATACGGTACTCCATAAAAATGTACACATAGGCCTGCGTTAGTAGTAGTAAAACCTCATTAATTCGAAAGATTTCTGCGGATCCCGTATTTTGCAATGTAAGTATGAGTGGATAATTTTAGGGGTGGTCAGCACCGGCCCGGTTAATTCGAAAATTTTGGGTGCCATGTGCCGATTCCCGATGCCGATTTCGCTGGATTCGAATCCGCGGAAACGACGGCCCTGAGGAGCCACAAGGCATTGCAGTGTTGCAATACTAATGAGTGACAGGTGAAGCACCCCAGCCTCGCTTCTGCCAGCACAACAGAAAAAAAAAAAAAAAAAAGCGGTTTTGTAATTGGCTGAAATGTGCCCCCGCAGAAACGAAGATGTGCTTCACTGCAACACAGCGGTGACACGTGGGCAGGATGTCGCATGCTTCTCGCAACGACAGCACATCATAATTTTCCCATTCTTTCTGGGTAAATAAAATAATTAGTAAAGGTCAGTCTGACGGAATTCGCGAGGCAGTCGAGCCTCCGACAGGCGGTTGCTCCGGCAATTTGCGCACTTCTACGGCTGGCGGAGTTCTTGCCTGCAACGCCTACTTCGAAAACTCTGTTTGAAAACTTCAATGATTATATTTCCCAGCCAAAACACTTCGCTAATTCCGTCACACTGGCCAATATTAAATTCTTTATTTCACCAGAAAGAATGGGCGAATAGTCGCATCATGACGCTGCGAGGTGTAGGAGACATGCTGCCCGCGTGTCACTACTGTGTTGCAGTGAAGCACGTCTTCTTTCCGCAGGCGCACATTTTCGACGACCACAAAACCGTTTTTTTTTTCCCCCCACGCTGGCAGCAGCGAGGCCCGCCGTTACGCCTTGTTTGCGGAAAAATTGGGACCAGCTATTGCTGGAAAATATAACCCTTGGAGCTGCAAACTAGCAGGCACAGCAAACGACCACCTCTGATTACTTTCAATAATTCAAAGTTTCGTGCATTCTGCTTTTTGTATGTTTCGTTAATTCGAAAACCTGCTTAATTCAAAGATTTTTCACAGTCCCAGTGACCTTGTTTAACGAGGTTTTACTCTATGCATTAAAGTGGCGCTGCCATTGCGTGACTTAATGACTTCATGCTCGTCAGCGCGTCTTGAGCAACTTTTCAGCATGCTCATGCAACCGTGCCCGCAGTTTGCCAGGTCGCTAAGATTTTTGGAGCAACATAATTTTGTTACGTACACTTCGTCTCAGAAATGACGCGCACTGCTACTTGGTGCGGCCGCGCATATGCATAGTGACGTTTTCGGTGACTTGACTTGGCTTGGCTCGTGTATCGAGAGAGTAACGACACCGGTACAAGCCACCCAAAACACAGGCGCAGGCAACCTTGGGCGCAGGCACCCACAACGCGGTACAAACACAGAGAAGGTGCATAATGTCACATCATCTCATTGTAACAGCTTGTTATTTTCAAAAATAGTTGGAAAGCTCAAAATAAAGGTGGTTAAGCATAGTTACAGGAACTCCAGCGAAAGCAGAACGACGACAGCTTTCACAAATCGCAAGCAGGGCTGGCGGCATCGCTATCAATTCTCAGCATTGCTGGAGGAAAGGTACATCTGTGTTTAGAGCCATTCAGATCGAAAAATACTGCTTGTAAAATAACTACGTGCTTTTAGGACTAACTACTGCAACTACAAACACTATGAAGGGTGAGCTTTCTGTCGCGCCGTAAAAAAATGGGTTGAGAAAAATCAGTTGTCGGTCCCTTTAAGCACCATCCACTGGTGTTGGTCTACGTAGCACTATCCAGGGCTACCATCCTCACAAGCACAAGCGCTACAATTCAGCTTACCGTTTCTGGTGTTAATAATACCCGTGTTGCTCTTGGCATCGCTACGCAACTATAAACAACTGGTTATATCAAACGTATGCGACTGTTCAACATGCATGTGTGTGCGTATACCGTATTTGCACGTAAATAACGCGACCGCGAATATAACGCGAGGGGGGTACTATCGGTCTCAACGAAAAAAAAAAAAAAAGTTTATTACGATTATAACGCGAACTGATGCATCTCTAAACAGCAATCAAAAAGTGGTCGCCCGCAGAGCTTTACTTATAGCCGTCGAAAATGATAGAATCACTTGCTCGCTTGATTGTTCTTCCTCGCTGCTTCAAGTGCGGCACGGCATCTCGGTGTGACGGAGTCAACCGTTCGAGGCTGGGGCAGGGTTCTGTTTGGTGTCGCATCGGTTGTCAGACTCGGGGGTTACGGCCGCCCCCGTGACACCGGCACTCCACGGACGCTGGCAAAATACTGAGAACCGCGAAGAGGCATCGTCGTGGGTTACGTGCGCCCCAGTGACACCGGCACACCACAGACACTAGCAAAACAGACGAGAAAGCTGGAACTGCAGGCCTCGAACGGTTGACTCCGTAACTCCGAGATGCCGCGCCGCACTTGAATTGCCTCTCTCTTCGGCCAGCAGGATCGCCTGTTTTTTAAACGCGGCAGTGTGTTGATTCCTCTTGTTCATTATGACAGGCAATGCGGAAGAAACTGCGATCCGAACACAGCGACGAGCGAGCGCGAGGCGTCCGAAATGACTGTTGTTGTCCACGTTTCGTGGTGTTGCCACTGTGGCTCCCGTGGCGCTAGCAGCGCTAGCGGCACAATACGATCGCCGCAGCATACCGTGGTGGCGCGTGAGCCGACTGCAGTACGCACGAGGTTTCCGTACTCGAGCGGCGGTGCTCCGAGACGCCAGGCAGGCGTCGGCGCCACGGTGCCTTCCCGCGCGGTCACTGGAGGCGCAAGTTGGAATAAAATGTGCTATATGGTGCAACGAACCCGCCAAATTCCTGGAACGTGCGGCGCACGTTACAGGGACAAAGATTTTAAAGAAAAAAAAAAAGGGCTGGAAAAAATTTCGCACTATATTTGTGTCACTTTTGTCACGAACCGGAATATAACGCGAGGCGCCTTTCTAACTCACAAATTTTTGGAAAAAAACTCGCGTTATATTCGTGCAAATACGGTAATATTTGTACATATGGTTTATCATCATTTCGTAAGTTTCGCTCAACAAAAAAATTACACCACAGTCACTTTCCCTCCGCATGCTTCGCATGACATCGATTCCCATGGTACGTGGGATCTGCCGACTTTTTTCTATGCACTCGGAAACGCCAGTCTTTGACTCTTTGCATTGATTCGAGTGCACTGTTTAGGCGTAATCTTTGCTCACAGTGTCCTCATCACAGTTCCAAAGGAACATGTAGCACCATGCACTTGCTCATTTAGGTGCCAGCATCTAGTGTGAGCTTTTTTTTTGAACACCAGCAGTGGGCAGATAAGCAGGTTTCGTGGTGTGGGTTGCCACATTTGAGAGATGGCGGCACAGTGCGTGCAGCACACCAATCTGCTATCGTGTCGTGGCCACATACGCTAGGCAAAGCCAAAGATTTATCTTGCAAAGTGACAGCAAACAAATCTGTCCGTATGGACAACCGCATAGTGTAGTGTGGTGTGGTGCAGTTTGTTGGGGTGTGCACATGTGAACATGCACAAGTTTGTGGCTAGTATAGTTATCCAACCAATCTGCATTGCCAGTGGACATTTCATGCTTGCATCTACTCTCGATTATGGGAGAGCCAGCCATTTTTCTTGCTCATATTGCACGATAGCTGTTATGGACTCCAGTGGTGGACAACTATGCCAAAAAACTGGCAGTTGTTGTGATATTGAAGCTTTTGCTGTAAAACTCTTTCAGTGTCGGAACACAGATGCCCTTCAAAGGACAAGCGAGCAGAGGGAGCAGACCTTGTGCCTGTAGCGGATGTCGAGGCCTTCGGCCAGGGCCTGCAGGAGACAGCCAAAGCCGTCCGGGACGAGGGCGTGCTGCCCGTTGAACTGGGGGGAACCGCTCGTTCTGATCCCACTGCAGGGCCGACACCTCACGCAGGTGGGCACCACACGCATACTCCAGGTTGCCGATGTGGAACTGGAGCACGTTGCTCTCTTCCTGCACATAAAAAGCGAACATGTGCACAATATGAAATTATCGGGCTTTTGTGCAAAAACCGCGATATCATTATGAGGCATGCTATACAGTCTACGCTTGTTACAGTTAAACCTGGATATAACGAAATTGACAAATTCCCGAAAAAATTCGTTACAAACAGGTTTTCGTTATACAGTCGATCCCGGATATATCGAACTCGAAGGGGATCGCGAAATAGTTCGATATATCGATAATTCGAAATACAAAATATGCGTATTTAAGGCTTAAATTAAAGCATTGCAGGCCTCGAAACAGTTTTCGGAAATCGTAACAAGCGCTAACATTACAGTTCGCTAACAGTATGCTAAAGAACAAGGTGACAACTTCTTTTGCAAGTTACCGCACTTTATTTCGCATGAAAATAGTCCGTAAACGTGTCTTGCTTCTCGCACACCGTCAAGTTCATCGAGTCATCCTCAGTATCATTGCAAATAAGCAAGTTCAGCTCCGTCGGCCACAACAGCGGTGATTGCACTGTGGCGCGGTAAATGGTTATTGGAGGCAGCGGCAGCGTTGACATCTTCATAACCGCACGGGTCTACTTCCGCGGGCACCGGCAACGTCGGCCGTTATCTCGGCATCGATGCTCTCAGAAACAGCTACGTCGTCATCCGCACTGATGAAGTCGCTAGCTGCGCTCCCGTCCGAGATAGCACCCGGAAATGCTAATAAGTCGCAAAATTTACTGAGGCACCGAACGCCGTTGTCAGCGGCAACCAAAGTCGTCACCTGGCACCAAATTCGATTAGGAAATAGTTCACGACGGTGCTTTACTAGACGTCGTTCCAAGCACCAGTCATCATTTTTATCGCCACAAGCGGGTCAATGCTTAGTTCGGCTCCCGAATAAGAATTTATCAGTACAGGCACGAAGCAAGAAGTACACAAGTCCACAAGCCGCAAGAGACACCGCACACCGCTGCCCACGAACAATAAACGATCCAAGCCCCCCCCACATGTTGGTGATAGCGATGGCACTTGTGGCTTTGTAACTTGGCGCAAAAAGCAAGAAAAGCGTAGCCTCCGAGATGTGCGTTTTAAAACCAAAAATGACAAAAATACGTACGAGATTGCGGATCTCGAAGGTCATGCTTTTCGTGTCCGCATGCCGTCGTGCGCGAACGGAAGGGAATGCGAACATTGCGATGAGGCCGCCGAGTCGCTTCGCATTCTCATTTTGACGCCCTCGGCAATCGGCACTGAAAACACCATGTCCGTGCGTTAAAACCTGCAGATCGCGCATCAAACATACCGCTGCATTCACATGCGCGGCGCAACAAGCCAGATCAACGCTATGGAATAACACCGCTTTTTCGTCACCAGCGCTAAAAGGGATCGGAACGCGGCCTAAAAATGATCAATATTGGTTCGGAAAACTGCACTTTCTGGGCTTCGGTGCGGCGCAGCGTTCGATATAGCGGATGTCTCGCCGTGCGGGGAGTTCGATATACGCGTGCACCAGCCCTATACTTTTGCATGGGAAGTTCAAGGGGATTTCTCAACTGTTCGATATAGACGCTTTCAGTGTTTACAAACAGACGCGCGCTGATTGGTTGAACCCAGCACACTTCCGGCCAAGCGACTTCCGCCCGTTGGAACGTTGCGTTTCAAGTGTGTGCTGCGTGCCTTGGTTGCCTCGGTCGTCGTAATTCTTACGTTAACGTGTTTTTTCTTCGCTCTCTGGAAGCGGTTCTCAATGTCCAGTGAGTAGTTCAAGCAGCTCGACGCCGAAGCTCGTCAACGGTATCGGCAGAAGCTCATGTTCGAGGGCCAAGAGCTGCCCGATCCACTAGACGCTGATGTGGTGCGTTTCAGCTTCTCGTCGGGCTGTAAGAACATTCCACCAGTGTCCGCAGCTGATATTTTTGTTTATCTGGTTGAGGGTGTATGCTTCTACACCAAAGAACAATTTAAGAACTTCAAGCTAAGTGACGCGTACAATTCTTTCGTGAACGGCATGGTGAAGCGCGTCTCGTCTTTTAAGGCTGGCAAACGCGGCTGATCACTCCATCTTCATGGAGTGATCTCTCATTTCAAATAAAACAGCAGAAAGCTCTACTCATGAAGCTTAAATGCTATCACAGAGAACTGAATTAATACTTTTGAATCATCTCCTTTATGAAAACTTGCTACGCCGTTCTTTAACTGATATAGAAATGTAATAAATGGTTTTACTTCTTGTTTATGAAATGCTTAATTCATATAACATTAAACGAACGTTCTAGTGCATTGGATGTTACATTTTTCTTCCTTTTCTTTCTGTTATCCTAATTTTCTGTAATATAATGTACGAGTTTCTCCTGCCTGTAAGTTCATGTAAATCTTGCTTGGATTCACACTAGCATAACTCAAAGGATCCAGATGTTTGCAAACGTTTTGCATGACCATACTCTCTAAAATTTCACTTGTCTGCCAGAGCATCATAAAATACAGCCCGTCGCCGCGTTTCAAAGAATACATGTAGCTATGCAATGCGCAAAAGCTCTTACACTTCTGTTTGCGCTTACGGAATTTCATTAACGAAGCTGTTACATGCCAAGAAATCCAACACGCCGCTGACCTTAGTAGCACGCGAATTTGGTGCTCCCCTACAGACCACTTGCGAGAAAAACAAAGTGAGTTCCAGAGCCAAAGGTCACTGCTAAAATTTCTAGCCCAATGCGTCCGAAACCAGAAAGCGCGAGCTAAGTGAATACTGAACTCTTAACCTTGTAAAAACTACAGGAGCACTACGCTACAGAGATGTAGTAGGCGCAATCGACCATAACACGTGTTACTGCGGCTTTAGCGTGCTGTAGGCTGCAGAGCTCGCGATCCGCATTGCAAGGCATGCTTGGCTCAGTGATCAACGTTTCAAAATGATTTACCTTGGATGAAGTGAGCTGAACAAATTCGTGAGCCTTTCGTAGGGCGCCAGTTATCTCGTTTCACTGCAGCAATCCAAGCATTTCTTCTTTCATCCTCAGCAGGGAATGTAACGCCCGCACTTTAGAAAGAAGATTAGTTCCCGAGCGCAAACTGCACCCAGGCACAATATAACAGGACCCGCGTCGCGAGCCATTGCAGGAGTCGGCCGGAGCGCCAGGAATACCGCGAAATTTGGTTAATTTTCCGCAGTCCGACGGTCGAAGCGCACGCCAACAGACGAAAACACGGGTAAACCGGAAGCCGTCCTGGGTCGAGCCGCCGCCGCATACCGGTGACACGGCGGTGGCGGACCCTGGAGGCTAAGAGGGTCTATAGCCAATAATTCGATATATCCGAGTTCGATATATCCGGGATCGACTGTATCCAGTTTCAGCACGAAAATTCAAAAAGGAAATGCACAAATTAAACAAAAGGGGAACTGAAGGCAGGGCTCACCCAAAACACTTATTTAGCAGTAGAAAACTGCGTTATTATAGCAATAGCAATTATATAGACACTTTCGACGGGTTTTTGCTGTCGCCACCATGTTCCGTATAAAGTCCAAATTGATATCATACCCCCGCGCATCGTAACTTTTACGCACGGGTAAAAGCGCGTGAGTGGGGGTGACGAATGCATGCTGAAGCAGAGCTCAAACGAGCCGGCATAACCCCATCGCCCGGAGGCCGCATGCGATAACATCCCCCCGCGTATTAGACCTCCCGTCGAATGCTCAAGCAAAGAGGAAACACCCCGCCCGTCTTGAACGAGCATGAAAAGACACAGAGGGGTCGGGGGGGTCACTCGAGCAGCAACAGTGAACTTTGATTTTAAGGGCGTGGTCGCGATCACAGGCGCGCACGCTATCTCGGCAAGCATCAGCGCTCGGCTCGTATACCTTTCCACGTGCTGCGCTCTCAATGCGAAGAGATTGTGTGAAAAGAGCACTTCTGCCTGGAGCGGCCGTATTTTCTTACACCAGCGTTTTGTAGAGTTACGCGATATCGGATCCAAGAGTAGGTTGCCAGCCTTACTTTGTATACCATTACAATTTGTTGCTTTCGCATTCATTGCATTGCATTCAACGCACCATCGTGTTGCCGGTGCTAATCGGCTAATCCCGAAGGCTACGGTCTAGCAAACTCGCGGCGCAAAAATGCAAAGTGCGCGACGAGTCGACCTCCGAAGATCCGTTGTCACCGTGGTCTCGGACAGTTTACACCAGCGCCTAATCTGACATCTCGGTAGTGACGACACGGTTGTCCGCTTAAAAAGCAAAGCTGAACATCGTCGGGGGCCACTCCATGCGTGGCGAATACAATTCGGAAAAGCGCTCTCCATATGCAGCGCGGCCTCACTGAAGCGTACCGACACGGAGCAAGATTTTTTTTTTATGCGTCACTTTAACGAAGTGCAGTTCAGAGACGTCTGCAGCAATCGAAGAGTGGCGCTGCCAACGCTAGTCGTTTTCTTTCTTTTTCTTTTTTTTTTGGTTTGAAGGGAGGGGGAGGGCACATGTGCGCATTCGCCCGCGGCAGGAAGAACAGCGGCAACGCCGGCTCGAGGGGCGCCGGCCCGCCTGCCCGCCTGCCCGCCTCGCAGTCACCGGAGCTCCGAGCGCGCCGTGCGCGCCGCCGCGGTGCGCTTCGTCGGCGGTGAGGCAACTGCGAAAGATGCATGCTCGTGCCAAAATGAACAAAATCCGGGGCAAAATTTTTAGGTTGTCGGTGGCGAAAATTTGTTATATCAAGGGTGTTTCTGCTGCCACTTCGTTACATAGAGGTCGCAAATAGATGTGTTTCTATGAAGTAACGGCGGGGAATAGAAAAACTTCGTAATATTGAGGAATTCATTATATGGAGGTTCGTTATAAGAAGGTTTAACTGTGTAACGGACCTGCGTACGACAGACCGCGACATAACAAACTCTTGGCTACAGTGGACGAAATCAGCAACACTTTTTGTCAAAATGTTGCTGAGCCCGCATCAATGCGACAAAAGTCGCATTGACGCGGGCTGACAACAGACTTGACCACGCCACTCTCTACGCACTGAAGCCACGGTAACTTTAAATTGCTGCTGGCAACATTGGTGGCTTGCAGCCAAGCCAGCCAAGCCTCCAGCCAAGCCAGTCTGAGACACGCGAATGATGCGCGAATGGTTCGAAGTGTTGCAGCAACTGAAATGTGGTGCCAAGTGATTGCATCATCGCTCAAGGGTGCCCGCCAATATCATATCACAAACTTCTTTTCGAGCTAAGTGTAAATAAAAAGTTTTTAGATGCGAAGCATCTTATGCTCGGGGCTCTGTCCGTCCCTCCCGCGTCCCCCGTCCGGCCACTTTCATGAAGTAGGGAAGCACCCATTATGCGAACTAGAACACTGTAGTAATATGAAGGCCGTCAACCCTAACACAGTCATCAGAGTCATGGCCGAGAGCACAGAGAGGCTGCTTAGCAATGGCTAGGCAGGTGGTGTCTGTCGCCCAGGTTGACCTCATTCCTTAATCTTGCTTGCATATGTTTGGAGGGGGCTTATAGTTCGTCCCTCCTTCCCGCGTCCCACAGCGCATGCGCGTCCCCTCCCCCCTCTCTCTCCTACGCTCACCCCCTTTCTCTCCTCTAGGAATCCTCTACTCTACGGAGCGGTCCCACACTCCCCCCACAGCGCATGCGCGTCCCCTCCCCTATGCTCTCCTACACTCACCCCCCTTCCTCTACTCAGGAATCATCTACTCTACGGAGTGGCTCCCACACATGCGCGTCCTCTCCCCCTCTCTCCCCTCTAAGAATCCTCTACTCTACGGAGCGGCTCCCGCGTCCCACAGCGCATGCACATCCCCTCCTCCTCTCCTACAGGTCCCTCCGTCCTTTCCTCTAGGAATCCTCTACGGAGCGGAGCGCACGACAGGTGGTGTGACAGCTGCATACTCTGCTGGGGGCGCCACGGTAGTTCCGCGGTATGAAAATGATGGAGCGCGCGCGCCTCATTCTCTCTCCTGTGCAGCGCCCGGACCACTGCCGTGAAATGAGAGCGTCAACGTTCCTCCCGCTTAAAGTAATTATCTCCCCGCTGCTTCGCATCCACACATGGTTCCCTTTAGCGGGAGATGGGGAATTTTTATTTGTGGTTTGCGTTAGACGTGCGTCACTCAATGCAGTAACGTTGTTAGGCATCGCGACCAATGTTTTCAAAGTGAGACGTTCTTGTGCACCAAGCAGGTGAGTTCCACTGTTAAATTAGTATATTAATGTGAGAGGTGCCTCGATGCTGTTCAGTTCAGAACTCTCAGACCAATTTTGGACTGTCCAGCGAGCTGTGGAGGCTGCGCAGGAGCAACAACTCCCAGCGGTCAATAGGCGGCCCCATTTAAATATGACTTCCCGTCCGCACAAATAAGAATTTATTCCAAGCCGATCAGCAGAAGTGGCTTAAAAAGCCTGCTGGAAACGCATTTTTTATCGGGCTAAGCTTTGCTGCTGTGCAGGGGCCACATAACGTCCCTGCACCTACCGTAACGGAAATCGCTCATTAATTAGAACTTGCGCTGTAATTTTGTTCATAACCGCTGCTGGTGATTGAAGTCTTTCGTAACCATGCTGTCGAATACATTCAGCATGTATCAGCAGAACTAGTGTGCCCCATACTACTGAGAGCGAAATCGAAACGTTCATCACACAGTGACCCCCCCCCCCTGCGGAGTTTGGATATTACGGACTTCGGAAAACACGGACTCATTTTGTTGGATTATCATGGTCCAGAGTAGACTGTAGTGGGGAACTCCAGATTAATTTGGACACCTAGGGTTCTTTATAAAATGTGCACATTAACCTAGATGTAAACATACTTGAAGCTAAAAGGCGGCCCGTAAAAAACAACAAAAAAAAAAAAAACAGACACGTTCACATGGGAGGGTACAGGGACAAGCCCTCCCATGTGGTTCTGCCCATGAATAAACAGTGCGAGTTCACGCTTGCGCCTGTACCTTCACATGTGAATGTGTCTCTTTTTTGGGCCACCTTTTAGCTCCAAGTATGTCGGAACACACTAGGCCAAGAACGAGTTTTACTAGACGTAAACAGTTGTTTTTCCATGACACACCCATCAAAATGATGCTGCTGGCCAAGATCTGATGCTGCATCTTTGAGCTTAGCAGCACAGCAGCTTAGCTACCAAGGTTGGAATGTGAGCCAATCATTTCCCGTCCATAAAGGCCATATTCCCATAGAGGAGGCATGCAAAAACACACGTGCACAGCCCTTTGATTACACATTGAACTTGAAGGCATAAAAATTAGCATGGGTCCCTGTGTTACGGTTTCCCTAGCAACCCAACATGCACTTTCACAGTGCACAATTTTAAACCCCACTGAAGCTGTAAAGGCAGCGAATAAAGTTGCCATAATTCAGGGCATCGCCTCACCTTTACGCACTTTTAAAGCAAAATGGTAAAGGGTGAACGCGCAATACACGAAGACAGAGAAGAGGCTTGACACACACGTCTTCTCTGTCTTCATCTTGTGTGCTTTCACCCTTTACCATGCCAAACCAACAAGCCCAACCTACCCTTATGAACTTGTTAAAGTAAAGCTTTGTTTTTGTTTGTAGAGCATCTAATGACTTACGATGCTGAATTCAACAAATTGGCTTGGAGCGCTGCAGTTTGCTGAAAGGAGTGCCAACACATAATTTTCAATGTGAGATAACTTGTGGGATAGATTTGTGTGGACATACTCGCGGCATCTACAAAATATTAACAGCTAATACAGCCTACATCCTATTTAAAATCAATTTTTAATTTTAAAGTAGACGTTTCACAACTGCATGCGAAACTCAAAAGGAGAGACTGATAGTGCTGCATCCTGTCTTGATCTGTCACCGTCCGTGTGCTTCTTTGCGCTACTGTTCCGAATTATGCATGTGAAATGCCACACCTCATGACATTGACACCAACTTGGTTCTGAACAACCAACAGCCCCTTGCATCACGAATTTGTGTTGGCTGCCATTATCCTTGTGAGCACTCTCTCCTAGCAGACCTTTTATTTATTTTATTTATTATTTGTAAAGTACTGCTAGCCTAAGAAGGCTGTAAGCAGGAGTGGGGATACAAAGATGAAGGAATATGTACATACTACACAAAAACGATAACGGCATGCTACAGACTGTGTGTACTTTTCTACGGCAATTAGCAACACTTAGATCGATAATCACAGTAGTACAAAACTACACTGCAACAATTATATTATAAATACTACTGATACATAGTGCACACGGCATGAATGAATATATGCATTTTAGCAGATATAAGGTGACCGATACTGAAGTCATGTATCGTCAACAACAACAACAACAACAAAAAAAAAAAACGCAGGTAGAAACATACAAGTGAACATCGACAAAAGAAATCAGTAGATTCATACATTTATACTGTCGACAAATGGAGCCTTGAATCAAATCTGCTGTGGTCGTGCCTTCCACTACATCGGCTGGGAGCTCATTCCATTCCCTTACCGCTCGCAGGAAAAATGTGTTCTGAAAGACATCTGTTCGGCAGTTATAGTCTCGTAGTTTTTTTGAGTGATGAGCGTGTGATTCGCTTACAGTGAAACCTCGTTAGTACATACCCGCTTTAAACATATTAACGGTTAAAACGTAGTTGTGACGAATCCCCGGCCAGGGTCACAGAGACTAATGCATTCGCGGACCGCTTAAGCCGTAGTGGTTCGTCTGATGCCTACCCGTTAGTGCGTACCAACTGCGTGCAGCGATAACAGTTTGTGCCATAAAAGTTTACAGCGCCGTTGAACTTGCAGACGCCAAAGTGTCCCGCAAACGGTTTTCCGTCATTTTGATAAGTGTGGAGATCGGCCGATCAATTATTCCGACTTCCGCGCAATTGCGGCGGTGCCTTTGCGGGTAATCATACGGGAAAAAACGAAGGCGAGAGGGGGCGACCACCGACAAACGCGCCGCTATGAATTATCGTCAACGAAAAGCCTTATCACAGTAAGCATCACGCGTGTGGTGTAGCGCCACTTTAAGCCTACTGCACGCTTTTAATGGGCGACTACCTGAACGCGCTGGGCCACCGATCGCTGCCACCTCGTTGTGCGGGACCGTGTTCAAGCGCGCACCGCTTTGCAGAAACGCAAGCAGTTCGCTGTTGCGGAGTTTAGCGTTGCGGGCCGCGGGCACCGAGAAACCTTGCTGTACTGACGCTAACACGCGCAGAATACAGCAAGCGTAGCACTGTTGTAGCCATACTGCACGCTTTCATTAGGCGACAGACAAAAGCGCCTCCGTCCACTGCCAGGACTGCTAGAGCATCGTGGAGTGTGCATTGCTTGCAGAAAGCTCGTCATCGCCGCGTTAACCCAACAAGCTACGGTAAAAGCTCGTTAATTTGACTCTCGTTAATTCGGAAAATCGGTTAATTCGGACACGTGATCTGGTCCCTGTAAATATACGCATCACTCTATGAGACTGGGCGCTCGTTATTTCGGACAGATTTGACCGCAAATCGGATAATTCGGCGACTTTCAGGCTGCCGGCGAGACTCCAAAACGAAAAAAGAACAATTAGGAACAAAAGTGAAGCTCAAACGCAGCATCGCCATGGACATCAATTATCGACATGGCTTGACTTGAGACTGGTTGAAAGCTTTTTCTTCGCGTGTGGGTTTGGCGGTTTGGCAGTGCCATTTAGTTGCTTTGTGCTTTGTGCCCGTTGGTGTGCTGCATCGTTGAACACCGTTTTATCGAGGAATGATTCAGTGCCGCTCCTTTAGCTTGATCGTTGCGGGTGCTTTTGTGCCGAGTTCTCGTGTGACCGCGCTCCCCGCCAATGGCAACGCCGGCGAAGCGGTCCAAGTACGAGGCCCAGGACTTCACCACCAAAGTAGAAATTTTGCGTGCCCTGATAAATGGGCTCTGACGACGAGAAGTGATGAACAGGTTCAGTGTTAAAAGAAGTACTCTTGGTACATATGTTGTAGCCAGACAGGCTCCTTCGTACTGTGAAGGAAGCGGAGGCCCGCGTCGTCCTTGGAAGAGTTTTGTTTTGGCACTGCAGACAGCATGCGAGCTACTGAGCACCTTGAATGGCTCAGAAAAATTGTGTCCGCGCGAATTTCTGCTCGAAAACAGACAAGCATCCGCGATTACTTTGTAAAGTAAAGGTATGTTGAAAAAACTCTAGCATTTATTGTGTTTATTTCGACCATTCGATAATTCAGACATTCGGTTAATTCGGCCATTTTTTCCGGTCCCTAGAAATCCGAATTAACGAACTTTTACTGTACTCGCCGCATCTGTGCACGAGCTGAAGTGGAGCGGGCCTATTTACAGCAAGCGGACCGGTAGTCACGGCGTGCGCCGAGCAGGTGAAGCGCTGCACGCAACTAGCCAGTAGACGATTTGGCTCTCTGCGACCGTACCGCGGTTAAAAAAAACTGTGTCAGTTTTCGCTGAGAAGCAGACCGCGGAACACATGTATCGCGGACAGCCGATTATGTCCGTTTTGTCGCTATATACCACGCTGTGTATCCCGGACCCCGCAGTAGTTTCGAAATGGTCCTTGGCGTCGCCACCGCGTGACTTGTGTGCGAGAGTGACAGAATCTTTTCTGCACTTGGGCAAAAAGAAAGAAATGGCTTTGTGGTGGGCACTTTAAGCAATATTTGCTGTGGCGCTGTATTTATTCCTTTGTTAGCGGCGATGGCGCACGTCAGGAGATGCAAATTTGTAGCTGGTGGTTAATGCATAGTACGTTTAGTGCGTAGTTATGCCGCCGTTCCCGGCAGGTACGTATTAACGAGGTTTCACTGTACTTACAGGCTGAATGAAATGGTCCTTTTAACGCAATAGCGTTAAAGAGCTCGTTTCGCAGAAATTCCGGCGTCGGCGTCGTCGTCGTTGGTTGTGAGCGAAAAATCATCATCTTGTCCGTGACCGAAAAATCGAGAAAGATGCAAATAAAATAAATAATAAAAATTTCCGGGTCCGAATGAGGATCGAACCCGGGTCGTTTGCGTGGCAAGCAGGTGTTCTACCACGCAGCCACGCTTCTGCTTGTGATTACATATAAAATAACTTCCTCTGCTTGGAATTGCAGTGAAAATAACTTTCATGCTTTGCAAACATGCGCGTCCTGTATACAGGCGTCACAATACAACATGTAATATCGCAGTAATATTGCGTGGTACAAGCATGCATAGCCATCGGGCGTCAGAAGATGTGAATATCATAACGACATTGTGGTTCAAAGCCGTGTACCCATTACAAAAGGCACACACGTTACTGCGCGTATTCCCTTAAGACCACGTAGTGGGTGCATAGCAACTTCGAAAACATTTCCTGCATTTATTGCGCATAATTGCTCGTGGTTTAAAGCATGCTACGCATTACATAATGTGCACTAAGGGATTGAAGCACGGACTAGGGACAGGATATCGCTATCCTGTTCAACTCTTAAAGGCGAAGCTTAAGGGTCCCCCCAATTTTTCTACTCCTATTTTATTGTATTAAATGTTGTATAGATATACTAGTCTTTCTGTGCGACGCCGGAATTCCAGGGGTTCCAGTTCAGCCCTTTCCACTAGCACACTTGCCGATGTGCACCAGCTGTACTTATTAAAAAAAAAAGATGTACCGATTTTGTTTGGACACTTTCTAAGTGGGCAATGTTTCTTATCGTGTGCGGGTCCCACACTATTGATGAGTATTCGATGATTGGTCGGATAAACGTTTTATAAGCTAATACAGTCGACGTCCGATTTCCCGGACCCTCAAGGGACCGCGAAAACGTCCGGAAAATGGGCAGTCTGGAAAAACGAATGCACGCGAAAACGCACTTTTTTTATAGGTATTTTTCTCTGACGGAAAAGGCCACAACCGGAGTACTGGATTCTCATTGCAATTCAGCGAATGCATCGTTTAGGTGGCTCTAAAAAGAGCCGTTTATATATATATAAAAAAAAAATCCGACGTAGCTGGCGCTACCTCGTTGGTCAACACTTTGGCGCAATAAAGTCGCTTATTTTTTTTTTGCATGGCGTTCCGCTTGCCCGCGATGATGTCTGCCTCAATTTCAGCTAACGTCTTGTCTCATCGATGATGTGTCATCAGCGCTCGCGTCAACTCCGAGCTCGTCGGCTGTGTAGGCGCTGCCTCATCGTTCTCGGTGTCGGAGGCGTCGGAATCCTCCGTAACTTAAACGATTTCGTCATCGGTCAATTCCGCACAGAGCTCGAGGTCTTTGTCAGCGTCGGCGAAGCCCTCAAAGGTTATCCCGGCTGGAATCGAAACGCCGGCAGCGCGCAGATCGTCGAAGGCAACGTCCGCGGATGGAAGTTCATCACACACGCTGTCCACTCCGGGCGAGACGGCAGTCTCGGCGTCGAGTGTGAAGCCCGCGTGGTGAGAACAGTTCCGGAGAGTCTCTTGCGCTTACCGCCTTTTCGTTACGAGGGGGATTTGTGCACTTCGAAGGCGCGGACGACGACGAAGGAGCAGTCGGTGCCATCGCTGTCAACGGCGAATGCTGAAGATCGGGAAATGTGAACGCTGAAGATAGCGCACAGCAGCACACGATCTACTGCAGAGCTGACCAAACAATACGCGAATGAACACTGGGAGGTTTGGCTAAGCTACGGCTGGCAACGGATTGGCGTGTGCTAGATTGTGGCAATTGCGGTTTCGAGGGTACGGTAGCCGCGGCGCGGTGCGGCTGGCCACACCTGTTCCGGCGGTGCGAGCATGGCCTCCGAGATAGCGCACCGGCGCGCTATCTCCGAGGCTATAGTGCGAGTATGGGGGGTTCGAGGATACAAGAAAAACAAAATGGCGGCCGTGATGGCGACCTCGAGTCGGCGGTTAGCGGTAGAAAGTCCGGAAAATCGGACGGCGAAGGCTATAAGCGTCCGAAATTTCGGACTTTTTAATGCATTGCCCCTCTATGGGGAACTTGACGGGGCCGCAGATGAGTCCGGGAAATCGGGCATGTCCGGAATTTCGGGCGTCCGAGAAATTGGACGTCGACTGTAGCTTAATATCTTGAGGAGCTTGGTGCAAAGTTCATCTTACGTATCGCGCTCGTGCCACTGAAGATCTAATGTCAGTATGACACCTAGATATTTAAAATATTTTACTACGGAGAAGACATTTCCATTTAAGTAGCTAAGCTGTAGCGATGAATGCTTTCTAGTGATCCTCATGAAAACTGTTTTTTGGGAGTTAATTTTCATTTGTCAGGTTTCGCACCATTTTTCAACGTGTTGAAGAGCTTCATTTAGTTGGATGTGGTCGTGAAGGTTGTCAGTTCTGTGATAAATTAGGCAGTCATCTGTGAATAGTTGAATTTCGACAGACTCTTGATCACCTATGTCATTTACAAATAATAGGAAAAATAAACAGCTGCAGGAGTTGAGCAAACATTATCAATTGATACACATTGCTGTATGTGGTACAAGTAGGCTTCTATCCATGACACTAATGAATAATTCTTTGATGCCCTAACCTTTATTAACAGTTTTGAATGCGAAATACAGTCAAATGCTTTATGGAAGTAAAAGAAAAATCATGTTTATTTGAGATTGAGCATCAACAGCAGCAGCAAAATCATGCACGCTTTCAAGGAGCGCGGTTTCAGTGGAAAGAAGGAGCGCCTCCTTTATGGACTTGCACGAGAGTACGAAGGCTGACATCCTTGCCTAGGCAGTGCATTTTTGGAGGACCACGCATATTTACAACATTCCAGAGGGGACTACAGCAGCACCCAGGGAGCCTTCATAGAAACTACCGTATTTACTCGCATAATAGGCGCACTCGCATAATAGGCGCACCCCCCAGTTTGGTCGCGAGAAATCAGCTTTTTTTATTTCCGCGCATAATAGGCGCACCTCGAACTTGGCCATGATCAGTCGTTCTGTACCGTATTTACACGGTTGCAATTCGACGCCCACTTACGTTAAACTTAGCCAGGAAACGGAAAAGAAAAAAAACCGCGGCAGTGCTGTGCGGGCGCGCGGGTCGCCGAGTGAGGAAGAAGGGCGATTGCCTGGGCGTCGGAGTCACTTTTGCACCGGCGCCGGCCGCGCGCACTCCGCATGGGACGTGCGATCGCGTCCTCATAAATTGCGTTTTGACTTTCCTGTCGGGAAAAGCGTCGTCATTATCGCGTTTGCTACCTCGTCCGCAAATTTAAAAGCTTTTCAGCTTTCCGACGCGAGTGAAATCGGCTTTCCGACGCGAGCTTTCGCCTGCCACAACGCGAACTTGCACAAGCTCGGCGAACTTTTGTCTCCGTTGATTTCTTGGCCGCGAACCTAAACATCGTATCACGCGCGCTGCTCTTGAATCAGTGCTTGAGTGCGATCTTTTGACGCCCAATCTTCATGTTGTCTTGTACAAAATTCCTGCGACATGCCGAACAGTTGGCTAGGCCTAATCAGCGTTGGTTGCTTTTCAGTGGCGGTCGCGGGCGATCAAAGTTGCGGTTTTGTACGGAACTCCTTGCGGTGGCTCTACTTGAAGGAAAGGGGGGCATGGGTGGCGCTTTTAACACTCGAATGGCGGTTCGCGATTCGATTGCAATGTCTTGGATATGGGGTGCGAGCCCGTGAAGTGGAACGATCGGTACCGTTCAGCGCACAAAATTTCGGCCTTCATAATGCGCATAATCTAGGCGGCCTGAAACGTAATCGGCGAACTTCCGCGATGGCACTTCTTTTCGTAGCTTTTTTTTTTCCCGCGTTCATTTTGTTGGCAACGCGGGTCTTTCGATGTAAATTTTCGGAAATTTGAATGCTTGTAAGCACACCGCATTACATGCCCCGATTCTCGGACACGCGAGACTGCATGCTCAACACGTTTTGCGCTAGTATATGAAGAAGGTCGTTTCCACTGTAGTGCGGATATTCGTGACTTCGGCGACTTAAGTTATAAGCGGTCTATGCTGTAGTCGGAAATAAAGTTCGGAAATTTTACCCCGCGTAATAGGCGCACCCGAACTTGGAGCCAGATTTTCTGGCAAAAAAGTGTGCCTATTATGCGAGTAAATACGGTAGTTGCCAATGTGGTCTTCATGTCACGTGTAGGTGGTTATGGTTATGCGTGCTCATGAAGCCTGCTGTGTATACAGTCGCCGACCGTTTATTCGGACTCGGCGGGAACCGCCGAAAAGTCCGAATAAAAGGATGCACCAGAAAAAAAGCACCTTTATTGGCCCAGCGGCCGGAAAAGCTTGTCAATGCTCGTCTACACACAAGCACAATCACAGAAGACCGAGTCGGGCTGTATTTCAGCCAGTGTTTGGCCATAACCGCAGGTTGTAGCACTGCCACGGCCTGCGCGTCATCGGAGTCGCTGTTCACCTACGCTGATTCGGGGACCCGACAGACGATCTCATCATCGCCCAACTCGGCGAAAGTTCTCAAATAACATCGTATTGAGGTCAGCCACCTTCGAATTGGCGAATAATTGTGGCCTTTTTCGCCATCCCCAATGTCTTGTGGTTGCCGCGTTTCTTCGTTAGTACCGACCGCGTGGATGGAATGGCTGGCGTCGTAGCTGTTGTAGACATTTCAGTAGATTAGGCCTAGCCACAAAACAACTGACAAGCAAACTTTCAAATGCCAAAAGGGGAACGACATCAGGCTAGTTCGTAATTCCGTCCTTCCTTGGTCCGTGTCGTACGCGCGGCCATTTTGAACGTCCAAGCAGACTCCGAGCGTGGCTTGGCTTGGCTTGCTGTTTGGCTGTGGTAGCTACCGTATTTACTCGCGTAATGAACGCACTCGCATAATAAACGCACCCCCAACTTCAGTCGTCAAAATTTTAATTTTTTTTTTCTCCCGCGTAATAAACGCACCCCTTACATTCAACCGCTGCAGTCCCGCAAACCGAAAAGTGGCGCCTCCTTGCCCATTCATCTTTTCCGTTTTTTATCACGCCGACCTCCCTGACCTCCCCTCAGGTTCGCACCCCCCCGTTTCGCCAACTGCCGCGCAGTTCCTTGTTTTTTCTTTCTATCTGTGCGCGGCACGTCCCCTGTCTTTTAAATTATCCGTGCGCCACAGCGAGATTCTCTAGCGGTGCGAGTGTAGAAGTATCGCTGCTCACAAGCACACAGCGAGCGAAGGTCACAAAACTGCCCGCGCCAACCAACGGAGGTCGCTTCCTGCACAAATACGAAACTTTGAGGCCTAACCACATGCGCGATTTTCGAGCGGCGACAGGATTTTCTGTCGCGAAGGGCCATCCGTCGCCATCGCAGGCATGTCGCAGTTTTCTGGAAAACCAGAAAAATTTGCTTGTCGCCAAGAAAAGTGCGTGCACAACGGATGAAATCGCGGTCGAGCCCGCGGATTGCGTACTATGTCAGCCGTTCCCGCGTCCCCGCTTCAGTCCGCGCGGGCGGTGCGTGAAACGACGGAGGCCCAAATCACAGTTGGGATCCTCGGGGAGCAAATCCTCACTTCTAGCGTGAATTCTCCCCTGTCGTGTGAATGCTGGCTGCGGAGGGATCCGAGTTGTCCGAATCGCATCACATGTCACATGGCTGATTCGTCCGCGATCACGTCCGTCGTGTGAATACAGCTTTACATGGTGGCACCCCTGATCCTCGCTTCGGTTGCAATTTGCTCTTCCGCGCGCCTACTTCAGGAACGCAAGATGTAAGCTACCTTTTTACAGTCACATCTCACGCAGAGAGCGAGGCAGCGGCCGTATTTTGTCGTTAAGCTTGTTAGCGACGGTTTGTTTTGATGCTTCGGTGGTAGCTTGCTGCAATGTCAACGTCGTCGTCGCGCGAGTTTGCCACGTTGCAAAGTGCGTCGGTGCGTCGTAGCGTACGCTTCCGGCCACCCCTCGAGATCACAGCAGATACCACTGTCGCGATTAAACAAAAGATCGCGAAAAAAGAAAGCCGCGAAACGCTTTTATGGCGTGTGCGGGCACAGCTTGCAGAAGATAGCGCCGTCAACCACCGAAGATGAGTGAAGTGCAATAAAGAAGCTGTTTCCAAACAGTGTGCGCGTACGTTAATTGCGAAAGGTTAAGCTACCCAACTTTTTTTTTTTTTGCATTACCGCATTTTTGCTCATCCCGAAAAAGTTTTCGTAAAATTTACCCCGCATAATAAACGCACCCCCCAACTTTGCTTCAATTTTTCGGGAAAAAAAGTGCGTTCATTACGCGAGTATATACGGTATTCAATGGATACTCGGCTGGCTGAAGTCGAAAACGCCCATTACGAGTCACCAAAACACATAGCCTTCGAGATCGGCATTTGTAATTTCTGCACTTTTACATTGGCATGATGTCCAGCCATACACAGTGCAACCTTTCAGTGCTGGCAACCTAGCGAAGATATTGTAAACACGTGTGTAAACATCGCGGACAGCTGGTCATGGAGTTCGACGCCGCTCTCGATCAGCCAGCCGGAGTCCGAAATATCGAACGGCGTGCCGTGGGGCGTCCGAATTTTCGGTCGTGAGTTTACATTACTTCAATGGGACGAGTGGCGGTGCCGAGAGGGTGTCCGAATAAACGGGCATGTCCGAATTATCAGCGTCCGAATCAACGGTCGGCGACTGTATAGTCAAACCCCTTTGTAAGAGACACTGATGTAACAGACAAATGGGTAGATGAGACACCAGTGTGCCTGCATCGAAATAGGGGTTGGCAAGAAACTGCAAGCATGGTACCCTGATTATAAGAGAGACCACATGTAAAGGACAAAAATTGCTACCTGCTTTTACAAAGGGGCTCAACTGTACATGAAAGCTATCCTGCGTCCTGTCTCCCTCGGAGCTGTTTGAAACCGAAACTGACACTATAAAACTGTCTCCAAATAATTAACCGTCGTGAACTAGAGCAAACGAGGCTTCCAACCGTGATAAGTGGGCTGATAGCTACTTATTGCCACGGAGAAAACAAGATGTAAATTTTTGTGCCTACGCTCCTTGAACATAGTGTGACGCTTTTGTGATGATGAAGACTTCAGCAGCAAAGGCATCAAATAATGATTGAACTATTATCTGAGTGTGTTCATGTCCTGCAAAGGAAATAACACTTTTACTACGACAGCACCGCGCACAATTGTTAGTCACGGATTTAACATTTTCGTTATCTATACATGAGTCAAATATATTACAACATAATCTTGGGTCGCACAAACTCTGCAAGCTCTCTTGAAACGCTGCCTTCATCACCTGCCTGACTGAGGTCACAGACGCGTATGCTCGTTCTGGATATTGGTTCACATCTTCCCTTCCTTTAATACCCCTTCTGCACCTTCTGCACTTACCTTACCTTTACTTTCACCTTTACCTAAGTACACCTTAGCTCCACTTTTGCTTTACCAAACAATAACCACCTTCCCATTTTACACAGTAAACTTGCCTCTGGTTAAAAGTCCCTCCATCCCACCTTGCCTATGTGTGCCGTGAAAGTGCACACAGTTGTTGCCCAACAATATGGCTCAGGTCATTGGCTCTACATTCAAAGACTTCTCTAGTTTGAAAACTGTTTCACACAAGCAAATTTCTGGTTCCCTCGGAGTTCGTACTAATGAGCTCTAATGTACGAGCATTACAGAGACAAGTGTCGCAAAACTTCATACAAAATTCATGACCAATGCGCATCCCAGAAACGAAAACCACATCCCCAAGAAATTATAATTTCTGTCCACGGCAGAGATGGAAAAATGACAATACGCAAGAAGTGAGCTGGTCAAACTTACATCACTGAACTCCATCTGTGTGTCCTTCAGGAAGCTCTGGTGCATTTCCATGAGTTTGTCTGCAAAGCAAAGTTCATACACCTTTGTTTATTACAAGCGAAACAACAGCAGAGAACCATTTTGTTCCACAATAAAGGATGGCAAAGAGAGAAAGAAAAAAAAGATTTCTCTCATATAATTCAACGGGTGTTCCACAATATTGAAAGCACTAATTGTTGATTCATAAGTCAACTATATGCCACTTCACCTGCATTGTCTCATAATCTCAACATGAATTCGCTGGGTCTGCTGCCTTGAGGACCAGACGCGGGTGGCGCCAAGTGCGGACGTGTTCACGACGGCTCTGTACGCTGATGGATTTTTGATCGGTCAAAGCCAACCTGGACTCCTAATTACCACCGGACCATCTCCGACACGTCACCAGGATTGTTTGGATACCAAATTTATCCCGGTAGGCCATTTTCAACCCACCTAAAGGACTTTGTTCCGCAATTGCGAGCTAGGCCTGCGTTTGGCCTCGCACGACTCCGCCAACCCCGGCCGTGCGCCGCGGACGCTCGCCACCTGCGCCGTCGGGATGCCGCTCGAAGCACTCATGGACGGGGAGTTCATCTCCCCTGAAGAAGCCGTGGGTAGCGGATGGATACAAGCCCACCGTAAACGAATGGTAGACAAAGCGTCGACCGCCCAGGCCGCGTCGGCGAAGAACGGACAACATGGCACCCCAGCCGACGCCAAACCACCCAACCCGCTTAGAAAGCTCGCGGCAGCCAGCTGACTACCTGCACTACCGAAGACTCACTTTCGCGTAGTCATCCGACCAGGCGAAGGACTGAACGTACAAGCGTGCAGTCAACACAAGGTCTTTAACGCACTTGTCATGGCCGCGCAGTTGCCGCCGCATGCCACAGAAGAAGACATAGTATGCGCTAACGCCATACAAAACATCTTCGTACTCAGCACTCCTCAAGAAACCAACGCACTCGCCTACTGCACGGTACAAGAAATCATCCTCACCAAGCAACGACACCCCGTCACTACGTACCTCGCCCCGCCAGGCAACACTTGCCGCGGGGTGATACGAGGAGTCGACGCCGACTTTACCGACGCCGACCTCCAGCGCATGCTACGCACGGATCGCAACCCAAAGGTGCTCGGAGCCAGACGCATTAAGAGCACCACCACGGTCATCATCCTTTTCGACGGCCACAAGGTACCGAATTACGTTTACTGCAGCCCTATCGTGTACCGCTGCACACTCTACAAGCGACAAATAGACACCTGCCGCAACTGCGGCCGCGTGGTCATCGCCAGGACGTCTGCCCGCACCCAGCTGACAAAGTGTGCGACCAATGCGGCAACGGACCCCCCTGGCCCCACCCACGTCTGTACATCACCCGAGTGCGCGCTGTGCGGCGGCGCTCACCTCACGGGCGACCGGACTTGCCGGAGCCGATACCAAGTACCCTACCTCGTACGACGTCGCAGGCAACGCCGCCGTCAACGCAACAAACAACGAACGACTCAAGACGCAACCACGGGACCTACCCCCCAAGACTGCCCACAAGCCTACAACCACAGCAGTACCCCAGCCTGTCGACCTGACCCAGCCAGGCAGCTCACGGGACCAGGCCACCTCCAAGCCTACGTGGGCCGACAAGGTCGCCGGGAAAGGTGAGATCCGCGCCCCTTCGCGCTCAGTATCATTGCCACAGCCCGTTGCAGACAAAATTCAATTTCTCGAACGCGAGAACGCTAATCTACGCAAAGAGCTCACCGAGATTAAGGCGCTACTACAAGCGCCCCAACCCAGAGAGCCACGCGAGAGCACGGCACAATCCGCCGCTCCGCCTACAGTACGAGGAGCAAAACGTCGCGCAGCTCCCGAGCAGGCCGACAAAGAGCCTCTGACGATGTCGAGCATAATGGCCCACATGACGGCCTTGTTAGAGCAGTTCCGCTCCGACATATTAGTTGAGTTAAATCCCATAAAATTACAAAGCAATGAACTCTCCGCACGTCTCCAAATTCTGGAAGCCGACCGACATCACATGATGCAGGGACGGCAAATACACCATCAGTAAACATGGCTACCTCAAGCAATATAACCATCTGGCAGTGGAATTGTCTTAGCTTCCCTAAAAGGAAGGACGCCTTACAACAATTACTGCGCTCTACAGCTGAAAGGCCTTCTGTCCTCCTCCTTCAGGAAACGCTCACCGATAATCTCGCACTGCGGGGTTACCGGGTCGAGCTCGCTTTTCAGAAGGGTAAGCGTGGAATCGCCACATTTATTTCAAAGAGCTTAGCTTACATCAAGCATGAAGTTCGCCCTGATCTCAAGGTAGAACACATCTTGATCGAACTCATACCAAATTCGCACCTTAAACAATCGGTCTTCATCTTAAATGTTTACAGCTCACCGGCCGATCACAAAGAAACTTTCAAAGCCCTCTTTCAGAAAACGAATAAGATAGTTGGCGACCGCCCCCTCCTGATAGCCGGAGACTTCAATGCTCCCAATCTAAACTGGGGTTACGGTTACGCCCATGCTAAAGTACTGGCTGCGCAGATAGCGCATTACTGTTTAACGCTCATCACTGACCCCACATTCCCCACTCGCACAGGGACGTCGTCTACTAGAGACACAACGCCTGACTTGGCCCTCACGAGAAATACTCGTAACCCCACATGGCTGAACACCCAAACGAACCTAGGTAGTGATCACTACATTTGTAGCATCACCCTTGGCGAAACGTTTCCACTCCCACACCTCGTAAATTCAAAGTCGTAAACTGGGATCACTTCCGTGACATCAGAAAGAACGACGAAAACAGTTACACAACTCTTCGCGATCTCTTCGCACGTCTCAAAGAAGACGTTGCCAAGGCAACTAAAGAAATCGAAACTACACGCGAAATCGAACGCATGGATAGTCGTCTTGCTCACCTCATCGAGGCACAGCAAGCGCTCCACGCAAAATGGAAAACACAAAAGCTCAATAGACGCCTTCGTAAAAAGATTGCAGAATTAAACAAACAGATTGAAGAGCACAGCCGCACGCTGGCTAAACAGCAGTGGGATGAGGTATGCAACTCGGTAGATGCACAAATGCGCAGAGGCTCCAAATGGAACATACTCAAACATCTCCTAGGTGACAAACCCACGAAATCAAATCAACAGTTAACTATAGACAGACTAATACACAAGCTTCGCCAAACTGATTTGACCGACGACCAAATCACTAACGAACTCGCAACCCGCTACCTCTGCACTGAACAGAGCTCTGAGGCAGACTATCCACCTCCACCCCCCACAAGAAGGCGACGACCCATTGGGCTCCCCCCTTCACGTGCACGGAAATAAGAGCGGTACTCGCCACCTTAAATTGCAACTCGGCCCCAGGTCCAGATGGCGTAACTAACAAACTGCTTAAAAATCTAGCAGAAGAGGACATCGAACTTCTCACAAAGCACATCAACGAGGTGTGGGAGACCGGCGAAGTACCGCCAGAATGGCGAGAAGCCGCAGTAGTTCTCATACCAAAGCCGGGTAAACCCCTCGAGATAGGCGCGCTCCGACCCATCTCCCTCACTTCGTGTGTGGGCAAGGTGACCGAGCACGCCATACTCAACCGAGCAACCAAATACGCGGAGGAACATAATCTCCTTCCCTTCAATCAAATTGGCTTTCGCCCGTCCATGTCAACACAAGACGTAATGTTAATGCTAAAGCACTGGGTACTCTCTGTTAAGACATGGGACACCAAAGCAATCCTAGCACTAGACCTAGAAAAGGCATTTGACAAAGTTAAACACGCGCACATCCTACGGTCAATAACCGAAGCGGGCCTCGGCACTCGCTTTTACAAATACATACGCTCCTTCTTGAGGGACCGGAAAGCAACCATCCGGCTTGGATCGTTAGGCTCCAAAACGTATGAGCTAGGCCCAAGAGGCACCCCGCAAGGGGCTGTCCTATCCCCATTCCTCTTCAACCTTGCCTTGAGCGCACTCTCGCGTGAACTCGGCACGATCGACGGCCTCGGCCATGCCTTCTACGCAGATGACATCACCATTTGGAGTGAGGGTGGCGTCGAAGGTGTGGTCGAACACAGATTACAGGAAGCCCTCTACATGGTCCAGGGCTACCTCGACCAAACGGGCTTGCAACTATCAGCCGCTAAATCCGAATTACTCCTTTGCAGATCTAAACGGGGCCCAAAGTGGCTCACCCCCCATATCCATTAACTTACACACCGCGGACGGTACACGTATACCGCAAGTCGCCTCGGTCAGAATTCTAGGCACAATACTGCAGGAGGACGGCAGAAATAATCTCAGCATAGAGCGCATAGCAGCCAAAGCAGAATCCATGTCACATTTAATCAGACGAGTTGCCAATAAAAGAGGCGGACTCTCTGAGGAAAACTTACGGCGTCTCTTCCACGCGTTTCTCATGAGCCATATCAACTATGTGGCCATAGCTCACCCCTGGAACAAAGGTGATGAAAAGAAATTAAATCTCATCATTCGTAAAGGCATCAAACGGGTACTAGGACTACCCATCCACACCAACACTAAAAAGCTCATGGCCTTGGGCATTCACAACACATTCAGCGAAATCGCCGAAGCTCAAAATATAGCTCCACTAGCTAGACTATCATCCACAGAGGCAGGCAGGCAACTTTTAGCTCACCTGAACTTCACCTCCCCTTTTTCTAACCAACGAGAACGCACCCTGCCCAACTCGATCAGGGACCGCATTCTAGTACCTCCACTCCCACGTAACATGCACCCGGACTACAACCAGGGTCGTCGTAAAGCACGCGCCGCCGCGCTACTAAAGACCGCAGCCGCTATGCCCGACTCGGTCGCCTTTGAAGACGCCGCAAAATACCCCAATTATAAGCACTATGTAGCAGCTGTAACTTCGCTACAAGGAGAACTCCTCACAGCACTTACGCTCCGAAACTCGGACCCTGACCGCGCAGAACAGGTAGCAATCGCATTAGCAATGGCGAACACAACCCGCACTACAATTTACACCGATTCCCGAACCGCGGCCCAGGCCTTCCGTGTGGGCTCGGTCTGTAAAGAAGCAGCCAGCGTGCTCTCGCGTGCCGCGTGGACTGACACCAAGCACTTAATTTGGTTCCCGGGCCATATGGGCTCCGACGCCCACCCCCTCGTCCCAAACGCCAACGAGCTTGCCCACTTCCAGGCACGAGACCTTACTCGCCGCGTCAGGAGAGGAGGGCGGCCCACGGCCCAAGGGCGAGAAATGGCTCCGGAACCAACTCCAGACCTATAACGAAATCTGTCAGCACTATCGTCTCGAACGGCGAAAGTTTCCAATCCCTCACCCACGACTAAAACGACCACAAGCACTATCCTTCCGTCTCCTACAGACAGGAGCATATCCTTCACCGGCAGTTTATGCAAGATTTATAAGCGACCTAAGGCCGGGATGCCCCCGATGCGGCATTCCGCGATGTAACTTGCAACACATGCTGTGGCAATGCCCCGAGTTGCGCGCGGACGACGGGTCTCCAACCACAGAAAAGGACTGGGACACACTCCTCACAAGTCCCCACGAGGACGACCAGCTTCGGGCCGTCCAG
Organism: Rhipicephalus appendiculatus; assembly: GCA_030522465.1. NCBI lineage: Eukaryota > Metazoa > Arthropoda > Arachnida > Ixodida > Ixodidae > Rhipicephalus > Rhipicephalus appendiculatus. The sequence goes on from JALIZH010027139.1 coordinate 51,789, forward strand.
AGGGCTCACGACCTGGCCGTCGAGTTTCAACTCCCGGTCCCGTCGTGGGCGCGGCCCGCAGACGACGCCCCTTAGGGGACATCGCCTCCTCAGGACCAAATAAAGTTATTCAGTATCCAGTCTGCTGCCTTAAAAAAATGAAATGCTACCAATCATTTCTGTTTCACTATAAGTGCAATAAGCAGCATCTTCAATGAACCACTTTGCCCAAGTGACAACGCAAATTTGTCGGACATAATATTAATGAGAACTAACAGACAGGGATGCCAAGGAAAGTATAGGGGATGTTATTAGTAGTAAATGTAATGTAAATGTGAAGAAAGAAAAGTGGACGAAAAGATAACTTGCCGCCGGCAGGGACCATTCCACACAGGACATTTCAAGATTTTGTGTGCGCTTATTCGAATATTAAAAAATAAACCAATAGCTTTGTGGCACAGAATGGGCGCTTGTGAATGTCCTTATGCAAAAATCTTGACAAACTTATGTCTAAATAATTAAATAATTTTGGGATGACAATGAGTGTCTATCAAGTGTTGTAATACAAAAACTACAACATACAGCTCAAAACTAAGTTCTAACAGCACAACAAATCACATATGCATGCCAAATTTCATCAATTTATCTCCATAAATAACAAAAATAGTTTTCATTGCCACATCCCCCCCTTAAGGGGAGATGGGAGTCGAAAAACGCGTTTTTTTCCAACATTACATACCGTATATACTCGCGTAATGAACGCACTTTTTTTCCCGAAAAATCGAAGCAAAGTTGGGGGGGTGCGTTTATTATGCGGGGTAAATTTTCCGAAAACTTTTTCGGGATGAGCAAAAAATGCGGTAATGCAAAAAAAAAAAAAAATGTTAGGTGGCTCAACCTTTCACAATTAACATACGCGTACACTGTTTGGAAACAGCTTCTTTATTACACTTCACTCGATGGTTGATGGCGCTTTCTTCTGCAAGCTGTCGCCGCGCACTCCGTAAAAGCATTTCGCGGCTTTCTTTTTTCGCGATCTTTTGTTTAACCGCAACAGTGGTATCTCCTGTGATCTCGAGGGGCGCCCGGAAGCGTACGCCTCCGTGGCAAACTCGCATGACGACGTGACCATGTACCACGTGACGACGTTGCAGCAAGTCACCACCATTGCAGCAAGCTACCACCGAAGCGCCGAAGTATCAAAACAAACCTTCGATAACACGATTAACGACAAAATACGGCCGCTGCTTCGCTCTCCGCGTGAGATGTGACTAAAAAGTAAGCCTGTATCTTGCGTTTATTGAAGTACGCACGGATAACAAGCATGAAAAGCAAATTGCAACCGAAGCGAGATCAGGGGTGCTGCCATGTTACGGAAATCGTCCCGCTCTTTTCTGGACGACAAGCGATTTTTTCTGGTTTTTCAGAAACTTGCCACATGCCTGCGACGCGACGGCGACGGATGGCCCTTCGCGACAGTAAATCCTGTCGCCGTCGCTCGAAAATCGCGTGCATGTGGCTGGGCCTTAAAGTTTCGTATTTGCAGGAAGCGACCGTTGGTTGGCGCGGGCAGTTTCGTGACCTTCGCTCGCTGTGTGCTTGTGAGCCACGATGTTTCTACACTCGCACCGTTCGTGAATCCCGCTGTGGCGCACGGATAATTAAAAAAGACAGGGGACGTGCCGCGCACATATAGAAAGAAAAACAGAACTGCGCGCGGTTGCGGGCAAAGGGGGAGGGAGCAACCGAGGGGGGGGTCGGCATAATAAAAAACAGAAAATATCAGCTGCCAAGGAGGCGCCACATGTCGGTTTGCGGGACTGCAGCGAATGAATTTAGGGGGTGCGTTTATTACGCGGGAGAAAAAAAAATCCTAATTTTGACGACTGAAGTTGGGGGGTGCGTTTATTATGCGACTGCGTTCATTACGCGAGTAAATACAGTATTTTTCATTTTTATTCCCTTTCACAAGTTTAGTTTCTCTACTTTCACGACAAAAAAACTGAAGATTGTTATTAAACTCGAAGTAGGTTAAGATAGCTTTTAAAGAGCACAAGGTGGCTACTAAAAAACTAAAAAGTGCTCATTTTTCTAGAGTCCCCTGGAAATTGTCACCTGGCTGCTTGCCATTGCATTTCGCATGAGGGATTCACTAAAGCCACATGCTCAAATTAACTATGATTCCCAAGCTCTCATGATGGAATAAATCATCTTAAATAACGTATCTTTTCTGCATAGATGAGCTTTCACTTATATCTTTAAAATGCGTTTTTCTCAAGATCCATTTTTGGGCAACTTCTTGAGTTTGGACATCATGTTTTTGATACTTCTAATAGCCCGATCGGGATAAAATTTTGCCCACATATTCCTTAACATGTGAAGGGTGCAAGTATCTCCTTTAAAACTTGATATCGCCGGTACAATTATTACGAACCTAAAGGTAACCAATTAGTATAGCGTGGGATGTAAAAACAGCGCTAAATATAGACAAGGACTGAAGAGACGACACGGCGCCGTGTCGTCTCTTCAGTCCTTGTCTATATTTAGCGCTGTTTTTACATCCCAAGCATGAACCACCAACTAGCCCAACTTTCGCTATTAGTGCAATTAGTATAGGCTGAGGATTCTAAGAATTCTCGCATTACAATTTTTCTTGACCATCGAAATGTTTTATACGCATTTTCTTGACAGTTATTTGCATTCTAGAGTTAATGTGGAGCAATATGAGCCATTAATGGCTCAGAACCGTAAAAGTTTAGTGGCATAAAAAGTTTGTCCAAAACGAACTATATTTTACACATTGTCCTGGCACAAAACGAAAACGGTGCAACTTACTATAAAACTAACTACATATTTGAAATCAGCATAAAAGCGTATATATACACAAAAATTTCATTGCCCTAGGCTACAGATTAACGCAACTTTTTTTTCCGAATCGCATCTCCCCTTAAAGGCCAACTCCGGCGATTTTTCGAGGTCAATGGATCTCAATGAAATTCGCTGGGTTCGTTCCTTTGCACATTTCCGTCATTTATGCCAAATTTCAAGCCTGAGAGATGCGCTGATTGTTTGAAAATGAATTTTAAAGATTGTCTGCAAACGCCCACCCGGCTTCCCACAATTATTGGCAACATTGTGTGTGTGACGTGTTGGTTTGCCGGTCGACGGAAGTGACGCAGCCGATGGGTTCGCTAACTTTGGCCGCTACAGCGTATATTGTGCTGGCCACAAGGCGACGGTGTTTGATCGGCGCTTCGCTGGTTTGGCGCGCGATTTACTGTTCTCTGTGGAGGAGCATGTGATACTCCGCGCCGGCGGGACCAGCATGCCTTGTACGACTTCCGGTTCGTAGCAAACTACTACGTCATACGTAGACAGTACACTCGGTTGGGTTTCGGTTTCGGTATTGCGCGTTTTTGCTTATTAAAAATTATTTTCGAATTTGCTGAGCATTTCAGCTATCGGACGCGTGACAAGAGTGTTTCAGGAACATAAAAGCACCATTACCCTGACACGGTCAAAAAATCGCCGGAGTTGGCCTTTAAGAAGGGAGCCATGGCTAGACTTGGCTTACCGTAGAGGCAGCAGTCCTTGGTTTGGCCAAGACGCCACTGTGCCACGGCATCCAGCATGGCATTGAAGTGGAACTCAACGCGGCGGTCGCACTCTGTTGGCACCATGTGTCCCGCCGTTGTGTACAGGTCACAGTGGTCGCGAATGAGCCGCATGCCATGGCCAGACTGCAGGCACAGCGTTGTCAAGGGGCTGGAAGCGATAAACACAAACAGTGGTTCACATTGAATCTGCTCTCTCTCTTCATTAAGCTATAGTTGGATACAACTTAACCCTTTCCCTACCAGAGACGGGCTGGGCTCGTCCACGCTCAACCAAGTGCTTCGTGGTGCTGCTATCAAGCTATCCTGATCCATTTTGCTGTGTTCTCTTAGGCTTCCACAGATGGCACAGTAAAAAATTTAAAAACTTGTTCAAAGCATGCATTTCGGCAGAGAAATAACTTAATTCTGGCAACCAGAGCTGAAAATGGCTTCCTCCTGTGTCTGTGTACATATACGTACCAGCAACAGCTCTGCTGGGGGGAAGAGGGGGGGGGGGGCACATGTTTACCGAAGCTTTCTCGGACTTGGAGGGCGAAGAATTATTTCTGTCCTCCTCTGAGCCCAGCCATGATAGCAAGGAGCAGTACTATTGTACTATTGGCGTCAAGTAGAACGCAAACATTAGCAAGCATTAGAAATGGTATAGTGTATGCCGTCCAGTCATCACCTTGGACATGCGTAGTACTTCCCAACCAGAGTGATGCACCTGTCAATGGTGATGACTGAATGGCGCGCACTACAGCAGAACCTCGTTGATACGTTCCCGCTTGATACGATTTTCCAGCTCCTACGCTCGCAATCATGAAAACTAAAAATAACCCAATAGAGCTACGAGTTAATACATTCCCTGAAAATATGATTCAGGAGAACGTTAAGCATGCCGGGAAACTGCGGTCGTATGATACGTTCTGCAGCCAGAAACTGATTCAGGTGTGCAAAAAGGGCCCCCTCATCTACTTGTGAAGCACACATCTTCTTACACATTAGAATTCTGAGATGTATATTATATTCACTTCTCATTTGTGTACTTTTCGTACTGCCACAGCTATTCATCTTTTTTTTTCTCTCTTTGATCGTTCCATTATTCATTTGGTCAATGTTTTTTAAGAGTTCTTTCTTATTTTGTAGAATGTTCTAAGCAGTGTTTTTGTTGTACTTATAATTGTTTAATTTTGAATACTTGTAGTTTGTATTTCATTTTCTTGTATAACTTCTTCCATGTTGTTGGCATAGTTGCATTTTACTTGTACGTCTCTTACACATTTTTCTGTCAGGAGGTCCCCCCTTCAGCCAAGTGCTCTGGGACCTCCTTCTGTATACTTCTGTAAGCATCTATGTTTTATATGAAAGTAAATAAACTGAAACTGAAACTGAAACTAAGTGGCAGATTGCCGCCGCACGGCGATGGCGGCTGATCCACAGTGCCTAATTACCCCCCCCTGCGCGCCATCTCTGCTTTGCTCAATTGTCCCCTCCGCGTCTTCTCCGAATTACCCGATCGTCCTCTCCGTGTCTTGTCTGAATTGCTAGACCGCCTCCACAGCCATTGCCTCAGCTCTGTTAACCACACACCGGCCTGAAGGCAGGCGGCTATGCCGGCCGTCAAAATCTTCAAATGGCTTTCAAAAAAATGTGTCTTTTCTGTAGCGCTAAGCACGATTGCACTGAGCACTGCAAATCCTTCATCCGTAGCACAGTACGTAGACATGCACTTGTTCCACAGGCTTTTTTTAAGCCCCCTTGGCTTCAACAACAGCCGGGCGAACACTGCGGAGCTAACAATGCGGCACAAAGAATGGGTGCAGTCATTCCTTGAGTGCGCCATAGTTCGGTACGAGACCTACGAAAACACACATGCCGCCGCTGCGACACAACACGGTGCGCCACGTAACTGTAGCAACCCCACCATTGTACCCAGTAGATATGGCCGCTATGACGTCACTTCCCTCACACTTTTTCCCCACAGAGTGTTCATTTTCGGGTTACTCTGCCCATCGTGCCGCGCACTTTCAGTAGGCATTCGTTTTTCTCAGGCTGGATAGTTCTGCCTACCCGCGGGTCGCCAGAACCTGCCAGTACAAATTTGTTCTGGAAGATATCTGGAAGGTTTCTGGCTATCAGATGCCAAAGAGGGACAATGCACGCTCACTGCAATCTTTGCGAGGACTCGACAGATCGCAATACGGGCGCTTTGTGACTTCACCTCTGGTTGCCATTACGCCTGGCCTTATCTCCTAAAGCGCATTCCACCATGCGAGATGGTGCGTGCGATTACGAGTGGCGGTGAACTTATTGCCGCATGATTCGAGCTAAGACAGAATGCAAACTGATCAGCGCATGTGTATGACGTATAGTATGCGATAGCCGCGAGCAGCTGTCACTTTTGGGGACACTATCACTTTCTGTACATTTCACATCATGTTGCACCGCGAATGTTCCATGCACTGCGCAGAGTTGAGCTTGTTAAGCCGTTAGCGGGCTTAGTTCAGCTCATCCGTGAAGAAAACGGGGAGAAGCGTGTGATCTTGCGAACATATGTGAGCGTATCCGAAATGCATACGCTCAAGAATATCACTTTCACTCATTGGCAAACCTAGCCTCATATTTCCAATTGGCAATGTAGAAAGAACCAACGCTCACGCGGTGCGAAGTTTCAATTTCTGCCCCGAAGGTGGCGTTTCTTTATGTTAAAGCTGGTTGTCCCAGCGTTTGATTTTGCAATATTCCGGTTGTGTCGGGATTGTAACACACGTGACCACGACGTTGCTTCCCGTCAGGACCAGAACTAGCTGGCTGACCTCCGACTGCCAGTGAGATGCTAGAAGTTCAAAAATCGAAGAGTCCCTCTGTGTTTTTTGAGAAATAAATGTTTTTTGCCCTTGCACCTCAATATGGGTATCTCAGTCTTAATTTTCCTGGATTCGGATCGTACGTTTCTCCGGATGGTATGTTTATTTTCCGCGTTTTTTTTCTTCTCGGGAACGTATCAACGAGGTTTTACTGTATACTATTTCTAACGCATGCCAATGTTCAGGTTTCATTTGAAGCCGATAGTACATCTTCTCAGAACCGTGATAATCAGATGACAACCGTGTCTTGATCTACAGGCAGTCGATGCCGACAGAGGTAAACAAAACGCCACCAGGGCGTCCCAAGGTTTTTCTTCACGGTCTCGCTTGACACGTCTCTTAAAATTTTAAATTTTGAAGAGGCATTTTTTGCACCAAGAACTAAAGAGGCTCTGACACTCCGTGGTGCAGTGCACGGAAGCCAATCCTCTGCATACTTCCAAGAAAATATTTTTTCTTTTCGTGCAGCTAGCAAATAAAACGCCTTCAGTTTGATACAAAGAATCAACTGAGCAAATAAAAAAGAAATAGACATTTTCGTATCCTTTCTGGCCAAAGAGCTTGGCAGCGAAAGGCTCTGCTCAAATGAGCAGAGAAATAGTCTTACTCATGCACCTGGCAATGTTCACCGATGCCGAGGTCACTGACCATGCGGCTTAAAACGTCATTATTATGCACTGATGCCGGCCTGTGCATTCACCTTTGAGGAGAAAATGCAACTGACTTCTGAAGTTGTACCCAACTATACAAATCATGATTCAGACTTGAGTGAATAGTAATATTCCAGACCACAGTGAATAACACCAGAAGCAAATTTAATTGAATGCTTCTCAAACAGTTTTCGGAAACTTAACAGTAGTTCTTGCAGTTAATATGGAGCGATGTTCACATTCCAGGATTCATAGTTCACATACAAGGATCCTTCATGTGCACAGAACTTGAGAGAGTGTGAATGATCACTGTATAGGCTGTTAATTCTGGCTGCCCAGACTCATTATTGGTGATAACTGCTTGTTGCATCTCGTTAGCATTCAATGAACAAATGTGCAGCTGGAATTCTTGCCTCCGAAGTCCTCATTCCAACTACTTGTCCAAAGCCATCGTAAAGGGTGTACCGTATTTACTCAAATGTAACGAGCACTTTTTTTCCGGTAAAACGGGTCCAAAAATCGAAAATCGCATGCGCGTTAAAATCGAGTACCAAAAGAAAGAAAAAAAAAAAAAAAAAAAAAAAAAAAAAAAAAAAAAAAAAAAAAAAAAACTCGGTTAAACTTGGTCATCATATCGCCATCGGCATTTCAAAAATGGCCGCCTTCTATGCTCGGCCATTTCTGCTTGCTTCAGTTCGTACGTGTGCTGAGGAGTTTGTCATCCTGTTCTGCGTTCGCATCGACGGCATGGAAGTGCTGACTCCAAAGACTCGACGAGTGCACCATGATACTGCATTTAAAAGTAAAGTTATTACGTGTGCAAAGACGACGGAAATCGGGCCGCATCGCAGTCGTTCGGAGTTCCCGAAATGTGCGTGCGAGACTGGAGCAAACAGAAGCAGAAGATTTTTGACAGCAAAGCTTCACGAAAAGGTTTCCAGTGGACCAAAGCAGAGGCGGTTTCCCGAAATCAAAGAGGTGTTGGCCGAGTATGTGCTTGAGCAGCGAGCGGCACAGCGGCCCGTGACTACAGACCAGCTCCAGGTCCGGGCAATGCAGTTAGCCTTAGAAAAAGGGCTAACGCGGAGCGATTTCAAAGCAAGCAGGTGCTGGCAGACAAACTTCATGAAAACCCAAATGCTTGTTGTTCTGCATGTGCGAAGGTTGACTCCTACGGACTTTTTCTTCTCTGTCACGAAAAATGGTTGCGCGTTACAATCGATGTTTTAATTTTTATTTTGGTCGCGGAAAACGGGTGCGCGTTACAATCGAGGGCGCGGTAGAATCGAGTAAATATGGTAAAGGCTCATTACTGGAAGTGCCTCGTTCAGCAACTGCTGATCAACTTCTGGGTGAAGCTCTCAATCGCAACGTGTGAAAGACCACAGAAATGTCTACCGAGACCTGACGAAGCGTAACGGCAACTGCCATCTGTTGGAAGAAGGCACGCCTGTTTACAATATGTGACACGAGTGACCTGCGAGATAAGTCACAGAAAGACTTGCTGTGGATGCTTCAATAACGTTTGAAGACTAACGTGCAGTGATGACGAAGCGTGCACATTGGCTGAACTGACAACCGATGAGATCGTGATTAAGGAGAGTGCCAAGACAGTCAAGTGAGAAGGTGAAACAGCACATGCGAACCAACACGAACAATTGGTATACAAAGGCGACAGATTTTGGGGGGGGCGTAATACAGTTGAACACACCTATAACAACACTCAAGGGCCACAAAAATTTCATTATTATAGCCGTTAATTGCTATAAACGGGTCACACGAAAAACAGGAAAATAGGGGGACGGCAGGCAGCTGTTGTGAGAAAACTATATCGGATGGGATAGGGACAACAGACATCAGTGACAAGGATGACAAAGCTGCCGATTTTCCGGACATGCTTTAAAATTCGGATGCTCTCACGGGACCGCCAGAAGCCCCATAGAGCCAATGTATGACAACGTTTAAAGTTTCACACGCTGAAACTCTTTAGTAGTCTCAACTTTTTACTCAATGTTCATGTCCGAAAGGGCAGTAACAGAAGCCTCAGCCACTCTTGCGCCATAGCGGATTTCAAAAGTGAGCTTTACCTGAATGCCACAAAGCTGTGCGGTGAAGCATACCGCAAATCTGAAGGGTCGGTGTGGTACGTTGGGGTTGCTGGCGGGGGTGTGGCAGCTTCAATTTCTCGCTTTCTTCTTTCTTTTCAAGGATTTCGCGTTCCATTACTGTCATGAGTAAGGCGCACGAGGCATGCGCCCAACGATGGAAGGTGTTGATGGTGTGCGAGGAGTGGAAAATTCCTCGATGGTATGCGCCCCTGCCACACTCGCGCGCACGCGATTGGTCTGTGAGGAGCTCGTGGCGCGCGACCTGAGCCGTGGCGAAAGAACCACAGGGGAAGAACCGGGATTGTCTGTGGGACACCGTTCGAGGCAGGTCGAAGAAGCCAGCGTATCGTGGGTGAAGAGAGTGGCGTGTGCCGGGTCCGGAGGTGCTGCACCACGAGTCTGGGTCGACCTCGGCGATGACCGGGAGAGGCTACTGCGGACTTGAAGCATCCTCGTCACAGCGGATTCCGGAGCACTTGCAACGCTCCACCTTCGTTCGCAGAACGGCTAGTGCCCACAAGACAGTCCCCGGAGAGTCACGTCGTCAAGTGGACGCAGTTGGAACAACGGACCGAGGTGGCAGCTAGGCCTAACCCGTCCGCTTACGCGTTGGCCACGACGACGACCGGGAAATCAGCAAGAAGCGGATCGTCGAGTTGCTGCTGAGCAACGGCGACCGCAAGAAAGGAGAGGGCATCGACGGCGAGCGCGACTCAACACGGACGACGAGAGATCGACCGAGACGCCGCGTCGACCGTCGCACAAGTAAGGGCATTCCATTTCGGACGCAACTGAGAGACCAGTGTGGCCGGACTGCTGTGGCAGTTAGAAACTGAGTTTAACTAAAGTAGGGAGACTTTAGCTTAAGAATTCGTTGTGTGAATTCGATTTTTGAGTAGTGCTGTATTCAGCTCAGTACTTGTATGCATTTTTTTTTGTGTGAATTTTTTGTTTGAGGTTTGGCAGTGTTTAAGATAAAATGTGTTTGCTGCGCCACCTCCGACTCCCGTCTCTCTCTCAATCCCATCCACTGCAAGCGCTCCCGAGATAATACGTGACAATTACCTTTCGGCACGGACACCCAACAGCCAGAATTCATTGCTATAACCGATAATGCGGCATGCGGGCATTGTTGTAAGTGGGTTATTTCACCATAGAAAGCATACAAAAGTTGACGGTGTAGCAGCTTCTCATCGTTATAAACAATATATTGTTAAAACCGGTATAAGTAGGTTTGACTGTAGAGATGCACACTTTCCTTGTCAGGAGCAGGAATGCCACTGAGGCAGTGTACAAGAATTCGGACAACTTTGTAGAATTTGTCTTGCAACAGTTCTCCTGAACCTGCCACGCAAAGTTCATGCACTTCACCAAATAAATGTGTACCAATTCCAGAATACTTCGTGTTTTGCAGTTGTTAGAGAACATTGCATTCGTAGATAATAATCACGGTGTAGCGCGAACACAGTGTAGCAGGCACCAACAAGCCAAAGAACAAGTCCTTCTGCAGAGCATTTGCAGATGTGTGCCCACCAAAGATAGACAATTCCTTTCCCTTCTTTTCTTGCATTTACAATTTTTAGTGTAAATGTTTAATTTTTTCACTATAACATTTTTAAAAACATTGAAACATTCTCAGACATCCCCCTGAGATTTGTCATATCAAGATTTAGCTCTGTAGGATCACTTTATTGAAGAAACGGACTTATTTTTTGCTGTGCTTTATTTAGCCCACGATATAGAAAACCTCATTAACCCTTCCAGTGTCAATGATGTGCAGGGCACATTTCTTGTGAACACCTCCAAAATGGTCAATGATGTACATGTACACCCTTGAGCAAAAGTATACGGACCACGGGAGTGAGTGCTGAAATTTCTGTCTGTGCAAGCAGCCTGCTGTTCAGAGTGCCGTACTTACTCGCATAATAGGCGCACTTTTATTCCAGAAAATCCGGCTCCAAGTTCGGGTGCGCCTATTACACGGGGTAAAATTTCCGAAAATTTTACTTCCGACTACAGCATAGACCGCTGATAACGTAAGTCGCCTAAGTCACGAATATCCGCACTACAGCCGAAACAACCGTCTTCATAGGCTACACTAGTGCAAAACGTGTTATGCAGTCTCGCATGTCCGAGAATCAGGGCATGCGATGCAGTGTGCTACAAGCATTCAAATTTCCAAAAATTAACATCGAAAGACTCGCGTTGCCAACAAAATGAACGCGGAAAAAAAAAACCACAAAAAGAAAGCGCCATCGCGAAAATTCGCCGATTAGGTTTCAGGCCACCTAAATTATGTGCATTATCACGACCGATATTTTGTGCGCTGAACGGTACCGATTGTTCCATTTCACGGGCTCGCACCCCATATCCAAGACATTGCAATCGAATCGCGAACCACCATTCAAGTGTCAAAAGCGCTACCCATGCTCCCTTTCCGTCAAGTAGAGCCACCGCAAAGAGTTACCGGAGTTACGTTGATTCCGTACAAAACCGCAACTTTGATCGCCCACGACCGCCACCGAAAAGCAACCAACGCTGATTAGGCCTAGCCTACCGTTCGGCATGTTGTCGCAGGAAATTTGTACAAGACAACATGAAGATTGGGAGTAAAAAGATTGCACTCAAGCACTCATCCAAGAGCAACGCGCGTGATACAATGTTTAGGTTCGCACCCGGGAAATCAACGGAGACATAAGTCCGCTGAGCTTGTGCAAGTCCGCGTAGTGGCAGCAAAGGCGAAAGCTCGCGTCAGAAAGCTGAAAAGATTTTAAATTTGCGGACGAGGAAGCAAACGCGATAACGATGACGCTTTTCCCGACAGGAAACTCAAAGCGCACTTGATGAGGACGCGATCGCACGTCCCATGCGGAGCTCGTTTGGCCGGCAAGCGGCCGGAGCCATGCCGGCGCCGGTGCAAAGGTGACTCTGACGCCCCGGCAACCGCCCTTCTTCCTCCTCGGCGAGCCCGCGCAGCTGGCGCAGTGCTGCGGCGGTCTTTTTTGCTTTTCTTTTTCCTCGCTAAGTTTAACATAGCAGGGCGTCGAATAGCAACTGTGTAAGTATGGTACAGAACTACTGATCATGGCCAAGTTCGGGGTGCGCCTATTATGCGCGGAATTAAAAAAAAAACTGATTTCTCGCGACCAAACTGGGGGGTGCGGAGTGTGCCTATTATGCCAGTAAATACGGTACTGTTCAGGCCACATTTGGTAGAGCAACGCCCACGACAGCACAATGCTTTCAACAGCAGACCGCGCGCAGCTACACGGCGCTGAGAGCGATTTCAGCACACTCCCGTCACTTGTATGTTTAAAAAGTGCGCCTTTTTCAATCACTTCTCTCACCTGACACGTGCTGCCACACTGCGACAATACGTAAAACTTTTGCTTGCGCAGTCTTATTTATTTAACGCTTCGTTACAGCAGTGCGCCGGCTATAAATTGTTCATCCGGCCGCGTGCGGTCACACGCCTAGAGACAAGTTCAGTTCTGACAGTGCCATGATGGCTAGAATTAGCGCTGCTCTCTTCACTCAAAGGAAATGTGTCTGCAGATAAATTACGGAAGGTCCATTCATGCTCGATGGCATCGGTTCAAAACAGATGCTGGGTGGTCCCACAATCTCGTTAACACTTGAAGCAGCTGATGTGCGTGACTTGCGACTCCAGGCACGCTCGATGCACTGATTTCTCTAATGTCGACTAGCAACAGTGTGCTTCCGCCCCTGCAGGTGTTGTGACACACTTGGCGCACGGCATGTCGGAAACTCATTTATTGGAGAGGCCTCCAGGGGCACTTCCATACACCAAACTTTTGCGCTGTCAAGAGTGCATCGTTCCTGGCATCACGTGTGACAAAGAGGCTGAAGGCCGCATAGCAACAGAAAGATGACAATAATAATCTAAAAAATGGCACAATGCAAGGAGCAGCTCTAAACAGGGGTCACTCTAGGCGAATGGAGCCAAGAGCAACAATGAGGCGAGTGTGGCAGCAACAGAAGCAGCTGCTTCTACCTATGCAGTGATGCTACCGAGGTCTTCTGATTTGGAGCAATTTTGGAGCAGCAAAATTTTCATTTTGGAGCACTTTGGAGCAGCAAAAATTTTCATTTTGGAGCACTTTGGAGCAGGTAATTTAGCATCTGGGAGCACTGGAGCGCTCCCAGATGGAGCAACTGGAGCAACTAACATCCTAGAGTACACTGGAGAAGCAAGTTGCATTTACATTCAAGGACCTGAATAATTATTTTGGGGCTCTTGTGAAGAGCTAGAAATATTTCGATTCATTGCAAATCTCAAGGAACCAATCATCTCAGGAACACTCCTATTTCACTCGATGATGCAGAAATGAGGGCGTCATGCGGTTGAGCATTTTGGGACAACTTGTTCAGCGATTATTTTTGTAGCATATATACAGAATACCGGTTCAATAAAATCGTGCTTTATGAAATAACACTCTAGATACATGCATGTGGTAATCAGCAGACATTGTAGACAATCGCTGCGATGTACAACAATGCCGCAACGCTAAAGGCTCACACTGTCCCAAATTCATTGCCCTAAGACGACTCCAAGGAGAAAGAGAGGTTCTTTTTTTTCACGATCGATTATATTGCTGGGCGTAACATGACGTCACTTAGCTAGCATCATAAAGCCAACCTCCTCCGACACTCCTGTCACTCTCTCTGAGGCCTCTCTGGGCTGGAGCAAGAACATTCTCACAGTGCTTCCGGGCTATCGTTTGCGCATGCGCAAGGTTGCCCGGATATGAAGATCTGCTTCAATCGAGCTTTCGCGAAAGTGTCAGAAAGTTCGTTCAACGGTGGACTACATTATTTAACAAACTTCATTGTGCTTTTGCAGTGAAGTTGTATATGGCTAGGGAATTCTGGGAATTCTGTCTGTACACGGAAAACCCCCTGTAGTGCCCTCTAGAAAACAGGGCAAAAAAAATAAAAAAAATAAAACTCACCTTATGCATTCGCCAAGACGACTCGAAGGCGAGAGCCATTTTGTTTTTATTGTGATAGCAATTATATGGACATGTCGACTTTTGCCGCCGCCGTCATGTTTTGTGTATACAATGTCCAAATCGATAACATCCCCCCCGCACATCGTATGCTTTACACTCGGGTAAAAGCGTGCGAGCCGGGCCGAAGAACGCGGCTGAAGCAGAGATAAAGAGAGCCGACCTATCTCCGTCGCACGGAGGCCGCATCCGCGCGTGCCAGGCCTGCCATCGATTGCTACTCAAGCACACAGGAACGCCCCACCCGTCTTCAAAGAGCATGAAAGAACACAAAGGAGGGAGGGACGGTGGGGGGGGGGGGGGGGGTTGTGCCGCTAGAGCAGCAACACTGAACTTTGACTTTAAGGGCGCGGTCGCGATTGCTGGCGCGCGCTGTTTCGGCAGTCATCACTAGAGGCCGGATTTTTAGGCACTAAAAAAGTGCATTTTAGGCGCCAAAGATAGGCAGGTAAAACACCGTTTTAGGCCCCCCAAAATCGTAAATATAGGCATAATAAATCTCTACATAAATTCAAATAATTTGATACAAAGACGTGCGCGACCTGTATACCTATGACAGGAAGCAAAAATTGTTGTTTGTGATAGCACAAAGGCGCCAGCGGTTGAACATAGCCATGCATTTCCCACATGGTTCTCAGAACACGGTCTTTCCTTTTATTGTCTAGCATGGTGAGCCAAGTGTCCACCATCGAATCAACTCACCCCTCGGTCTCTTTTTTTTTTTTCGTCGTGGCTGAGACGGGCAGCACAGAAGCAGATAGACCGCTAAAAGACCAGAAAGGAGGGATGCCTCGTATTAGCCGGGTCTAATCGCGTAGGGTTCGATTTCTCCCCTGTCGGTTAACACCTTATAGGGCCCCTTACTAGGTTTGAGCATTTCGAGCTAAAAGTTTAATGCATGCACTGGGCGCTCACAATGACATCTGCCAAGATTTGCAACGCTGCGCGTCACGGAAAGACGTGAAATTTTAAACTGAACGCCGCTTGCCCTTCTCGCGGGCGCGCGCCCCAAGATGGAGGCGGTGACGTACTACAAGTAATGGTCCTGTTCTTACGTCACTCCTTTACGTAGACATTGGTGCTCTGACGTCGCTTACTGTACACTCTTAATCATGGTCCTGGTTAAATGCTGGCTATATCCCGAAAACCAGGCGAAAAATGTCTCGTTTCCTGGCTACATCCAGCACTTTAAGCGGGACCTGATTGAGAGCGTAGCACGTGACATCGCGAGAACTATTCGAGCCGACGTGTGTAATTTGTGTAGTCTGTTGTTGAGCAGATGAATGAAAGCTGACAGAAATAATAAAACACACACACGAAATGTTAGCGCGTTTTTATTTTTATTTTTTATTTGGAATCGCAGCGAGATGCTTTACACTACTCGGCCTCTGTTTGGCATGCGTTCGTCTTCTCGCCGTCCCCGCGTCGTGCCGGTGCCAGCCGTGAAAACGATTCGCGTGTTTTTGGTGCATTGTCTATGACAGCCGTTTCAGCGGTGCGACGTGGTGTATCGCGGTAAGGATGCATAATACGTGCCAACCTCACCAAACGTACG
Organism: Rhipicephalus appendiculatus; assembly: GCA_030522465.1. Taxonomy (NCBI): domain Eukaryota; kingdom Metazoa; phylum Arthropoda; class Arachnida; order Ixodida; family Ixodidae; genus Rhipicephalus; species Rhipicephalus appendiculatus. The sequence continues at coordinate 67,577 of JALIZH010027139.1, forward strand.
CGCACTGAGAGATCCATCCCTCAGAAACAGGCAATACACTACCGAGAACGCCGAAACGACACAACAGTGATGGCGCACGTGCACGAGCAGGCTCGGGCAAGTCACGCGCACGTGAACTCGCATGCGCATGACGTGTTGATGCGTGTGCGTCATGTAATCCTCCGGCTCCCGATACCGAAGGGCAGGGAAGGAATTGCGCTTGCGATGGCTACACGGGGCGAGTGGCAAGGGTATCAAGCGTGCCTCCTCGCAGCATGGTTTCGAGGCTCCTAACGAACCAATTTGAAAAGTTATCGTGGTACGACGCACTTCATTGGGCACGCAACAACTTCCAGTGTCTAACTACAATTTCTTACGTGACCTGATGGTGACCCTTTAAAGAAGTAAATTACAAAGAAAACAAAAGCCGCGTGCACATCACACTGTTCTTTCTTTTGAGCTACACTATCCTTTCCCCTGACGGCCCTCCACGATTTCACATTCTTTCTCCACCTTCCCACAGCCACACCCAGGTCTTTAGAGCGGTTCTTCAATTCCTTCGGGACACTGGAGCCGCTCGCCTCGTCCTCGGCCATGGACACCACTCTCCTCTCCTTCTCCCATCTTTGCTTCTCTCTCCCCATTCCCCTGCAGACGCTCAGAAGTGCTCCCATTTAGGGCTGCAGAAATGGCGTCTTTTCCTCGCCATCAACCTCTCCTCCTCCTCCTAGCTCCTCTTCCTCATCCTCCTCCAACGTGCTGGCGCCATGTCAGCACTGTGGCGTATGGTGGCCGCCACGTCCCGTTTCACTGCTGCTAGCGGTTGTCTTTCAGAAGTTGGTTGAACTAGAGGACTTGGTTGAACCCATGGTGTAGTTGAACCTCATATAGTTCGGAAAGGTCAATTTTGCCCTGTGACATGAATAACGGTCTCAAACCGCACTCGAAAACGAAATTTGAGCTTAAATAGTGTTCATATAAGCGTCGATTTTGAAAATAGGCCTTTATAGGCAGTTATAGGCATTTAGGCACGAACGCCAAAAATAGGCATTTTTAGGCACTATAAAAACACTATAAAAGGCCTTCTTAACCTCTAATTCATGCTCATATATCAAAGTGGCACGATAGGAACGCAAGGAACAAAATAGGCATTTGCCTAAAATCCGGTCTCTAGTCATCACAAACGGCTCGTATACCCGTCTACGTATTGTGCTCTCAACGCGTAGGCTACAGACTGTGCGAAAAGTGCTTCTCTCCCTGGAGCGGCCACTGAGCCTTGATCCGCAAGGCGGCAACATCATCGAGGCGCTGCGTCGTGCTCCCGACCGGGCTGCAGAAATTAGGCGCCTTTTCCTTCTTCGAACCACAACCACCACCATCACCACATCATCGCCGCGCTATTTTGGAGGTCCGTTCGTACGCGCTGTTCGTGCTGCACGTGCATCGGCGTGCAAGAGGTGTTCCGGAGGTCTCTGGTCATCCAAGTCGCCGTACGGGTCTCGAACACAGAGCGTGCAGAAAGCTTTTGCGCGTGCGGCGAGTGCGCGGACCTTCAAAATGGCGATCCCGCCACTAGCACTTCTCGCGGATGACGTCAAGCCTTACTTCGTATAACAATAAGATTTGTTGGTATCGCATTCACTGCTTCGAGCTTAAGCGAAACTAACCCATTGTATTGTTACACGAAGCAAGGCCAGGTGCTCTTTTGGGCCCTGATCTCGCGCAACTAAACAGAACGCTGGTTAATGGGAATATGGCCACTACAGGTGACGAAGCTGTTTTCGTGTTGTCAGTTCTTTAAACGCGAAGTAAGCGTTGAGAGCACAGCAAGATTACGAGCAGTCTCACCATGCCTCGAAATAGTGCGCGCCAGCGACTGCGCCCTTCGAGCGACGCAGCCACCCACCCCCGAGAACGAAGCAATGAATGCGATTTCCAAAAAATAATTAGAGCACAAACACGGCACATTCACACACGCACACACCCAGGCACCAAACACGCACCTAGGTGTGTAGGCGTGTGTGAATGTGCCGTGTGTTTGTGCTCTAATTATTTTTTGGAAATCAGCAACCAACTAGCCCAACAACGAAGTTCTTTTACTTGGAATGCGATACCGTGATTTTATCTCTTTTTTTTAACCATCAGCTATTGACCCTGGAAAGCGAGTGGCGGAGGTGTAACATTGTATCTATTTCTATGGTGTTCCCGATTTCATTCCGCGATGTCCGGAAATAGACGTGACAAACTTTCTGGCAGCATGCGTGCAGTTATTATTAAAAATTGCTTTAATTACGTGCACTGCGACTCTTGAAACGAGCTAGCAGCAGCGTTTCTGGAACGGACCACGTCCGCCGATGAATCGCTGCCACACTTACACGCTACCGATTGGCCAAACGTCGCGAACCTCTGCAGAGAGCGTTTTGCCGTTGGGCCGACTTGCACAACAGAAGCTGCATCGGCACCGAGCATAGCATCGTGGATTACTCGGGACGCACGCGCGACCACTGTTTATTCAGCGGAATAATTCTTGGTACGTGATTGTGACTTTGGCCGCCCCGAGAACACGTTGCACATGCTTTTACGCGCCAGCGTGGCTACTGCTGGTGATATACGCCTCGCCCCCCCCCCCAAATCCGAGACTTTGGCGCAGTTTGGCGCAATTTCCGTTGATATTATCAGGATGGCGCAGTAAATCTGATTTGGCGCACTTTGGAGCAGTTGGCACAGGAGTGGAATCACTGCCTAGCAGCAGCCAATGGCAGCTGTGCTCTAGCCCACTCGATCTCAATGTGTTGCTCTGGCCAATCAGCACTTAGAATCTCATCACAGGAAAATGCCAACCACGCCTCAACTGCGCCTCCAATTCCATTCCGGAAGGCTACAAATGAGAGACAAAGAATTCATGTTCAAAATGGCACCAAAATGGTGCAGGCCGGCTGCATGTGTTGAGAATTGCATGCACACGATCTTTTTGATTTTGGTATTTGCATGTGTCTCCCAAGTCTTGGCGACTTCAAAATTGTGGTTTCTTTTTTAGTTTGTGGTTGAATTCGGCGCTGATATTAACAACATAGGTTGTTTATGAGACATACAAGCCAAAGATAAGGCTTTCCAAAAATAAAATTATTCGTCATTTTGCGGTTTTCAAGGGCTGCGTCCACCCTTAAATTTCTACCATTTTTCACACCGTGTACATGTGCCACATTTTGCAGACACGATGACTGCTGACTAACCTACGCACCCTGTTTCTTGGTTTGAGATGCCAAGACCTAGTGTGGGGCCTTTTAAAGCTGCCACATCCTAATTGACACTACTACAGTAAAACCTCGATACAACGAATCTCAAGGGACTGCTAAAAATCATTCATTATTTTGAAAAGTTGTTGTAGTGAAAATATTCAAAATTTGCGCAAAAATCGCAAATGCAACCGCATGATTCGCCTACCTGTGCTGGGTACACATCCTCAACCGCGTTATGCTCTAATAAGCGCCAAAAAAATGAACAAAAACAAAATATTACGGAATCAAGTTCACGTTTATCTGAAAAAAGAGTGCAATCTTTGCCTGATGGGTGCAGCTCGACTGCTGCAAGACGATCCTTCTTGCGCACTTCAAAGCATCGGCATTAGATACCTGTTGTGTCGTGCGACCCCTGGTGGCATGCTAACACACCAGCGGGGTAGAGTTTCTGGTATATGTCGCTAGGTGGAGCTAGGCTTCCACCATGCCTGTTTCCTGCAGCCAACCCGGCACTGACTTGCCGAGCATGTGACTGGTATCTCGCTGGCCAATGGCCTTCTTTCCCCTTTCTTTATAACCACGTGAATAAACGCGGGAGGAGGCACTTTGTCACTCTCCTGTCAGTCTCGCCTCAAGCCGTCTCTGCGTCGTCCTCCCTCCGTCGGCCCGCCGAGGAGCACGCCGGCTCTGCCCTACACAACACATGGCGAAGAGGTAACGAACCGCTACGCTACGACAGGCGACGCCAGGCCGAGCACGACGTACGTAGCACTATACTTACGAGCCACACTTTCTGCTGCGCGTCGGTGCTGCGACCTTCCTCCTTGCTGCAATGGCTTCGGCCCGACTTTCCTTTGTTCTGCTCCAGCTTCCTCGACGACGACGCCTCCTACATAAGCCTACTGCGCACCTGCTGCTTAACTCTACTGCGTACCTCCTGCACATGGCGGCCCTTTTTGCCAACCTCCCTCCGTTCCTCGACGTGCCTGGCGCGCCTCGTATTCCGTGGGACTTGTGGAAAAAAATTTTCCAAGTACACCTAAAGGCAGCCGGTGAAAGCGGCTGGGAAGACGAGCGCCGTGCGTCGGCACTTCTCTGCGTGCTTGGCATCGAGGGCCAACGAAAATACTTCGCCGCGCTGGAGCAGCTCGAGGCACATGGCGTCCAAATTGCTACGAGCACAACCGGCACGCTGGCGGACTCGTACACGAAGACTGAAGCGGCGGCGTCGGGCTCGGGCACGGATTCAAAGACAGAAGCGGCGGCGGAGACTACGACGGCGTTCGACACGTTGCTGCAATTCCTAGAAGGGGTTTTCGCCGAGACAACGAACGTGCTGGCTGAGTGGCACCTGTTCACGAGCCGCAAGCAACTGCCCGGCGAGACGTGTCTCGACTTCGTCACTGTGCTCAAAGAAAAGGCCCTGTCATGCAAGTTCGGCGCCACTTACGACGACAGAGTGCGGTACCAGATAATTTATGGGGTCGCCAACGCGCATGTCCGGGCCAAGTTGCTGTCCTGCGGGGAAGCCCTCACACTGCACAGGGCTGAAGAAATTGCACGAGACTGGGAGGCGCTACAGAAAGCCTACGCAGCATTAGAAGAAAACGAGCGGCAACTCGGCTCGCTCTCCAGGTACGGCGGCAGCATCCAGTGCGTCACGGCAGCACAACATGGCGGCGGCTTCCCCCACAACGCGAGTGCGAGTCAGCTGACCGCCCGCATCCAAGATGGCTGCGCGGGCTCGTCAGCGGGGGTACAGGACTGCGCTCGCTGCCAGCAAGTACGCAAGCTTGCGCCGAAGCCTCATGTAGGCCCCTGTTTTCGCTGCGGCAAGTTGGGACATTTGGCAACTGCAAGAAATTGTTGGGCCAAGAAGACGAAATGCCATTTCTGCCGGATAAAGGGCCATTTCGCGGCAGTCTGCCGTAAACGCCAGGCTTCGGTGCAGGAAATTGCTCCCGTTCAAGATGTTGACTCCGGCACTGCCACAGTCCTGTTTGTACAAGCTGCGTCGGCTGCCTTGGGCGCGACGGCAGCAAGTCACCAGCGAGCTGCGTTGACTCGAGGACATGGACGTCATCCTCGACGGCCGCATTCAAGATTACACGTCAGCAACCAGCCGTTGCCTGCGCAGGCCATTCGTGGTGGCCCTGCTGTCTAGTGTGACTCCGCAACTGCTGAAGCACAGCTGCAACTGCTTTCAACCCAGGACCGTCTGTCGGGACCTCAGAAGGAGAGTTCTGGGCACTCTTTCTCCATGGGACTGGGTCTTCGAAGTCAGCTACCGACAGCCGCAACACTCAACCTTCCTGCAGGGACTGGGTCACATCGCCTACAGCGGACGCTTAAGCCCCAGCCCACATGAAGGACTACATTACGTGTTTTTCATTGAACAGTCAAGCTGACTTTTTGTGTGTGTGTCGGCGGACTGAACTTTTCAGATGTCCTAGGACTGAATTGGGTATTCCGAGTTACCAATGTATAAGGATGCAATTCCTCCCCAGGGGGAGACGATGTTGTGTTGTGCGACCCCTGGTGGCATGCTAACACACCAGCGGGGTAGAGTTTCTGGTATATGTCGCTAGGTGGAGCTAGGCTTCCACCATGCCTGTTTCCTGTAGCCAACCCGGCACTGACTTGCCGGGCATGTGACCGGTATCTCGCTGGCCAATGGCCTTCTTTCCCCTTTCTTTATAACCGCGTGAATAAACGCGGGAGGAGACACTCTGTCACTCTCCCGTCAGTCTCGCCTCAAGTCGTCTCTGCGTCGTCCTCCCTCCGTCGGCCCGCTGAGGAGCACGCCGGCTCTGCCCTACACAACAATAACGAATTTTCGTGTTGGTTCGCGCACGCTGTTTCAACGTCGTCCTCGTCACTGTTTTCTTATCACAACAAATGGTATGGATCTCATTGGTTGTCAGCTAAACCAACATGCATACTTCGTCGTTGCACTGTGCGTAGTGTTCAAACGTTAGTGAAGCATGTACGGATAATCCTCGGCGACTTCATCCCATAGATCATTCGCGTCGCATTTTTCACTGTTGCCGTGTTCCTTTCGTGCTGCTTCAGGAGCTCATCGTGAACGTACAACCACTAATCCAAAGGCGAGAAAACAGCCGCGTAACAAGCATGCATGTAGGGCTGCCTGACGAAACAAAGGCAAAAGGCAACGCGGCGAAGCCTGACGTGAAAAACGAGTACAGGTGCTGGCGATGGCACTATCGCACATTTGAATAGGGCAAGCGCACAGAGAAATATGTGGACGTTCTGATGATGATGATGATAGTAGCATGGATAGTGCTGGGCATTGTTTCCACAGCCGCGAGCAACTTTTTAAAATCGCTATTCGTCATATTGAAGTGTTGTGGAGATATAAGGGTGATAAAATTCGATACGTTATTCTGAAACATTTGGTCTTCTGAAGTTCGTAGCAGTGAAATATTTTTACATTAAAGGGACTGACAACCAAGTTTTACAGTACCTATTTTTTTTTAGCACAGCGGAAAGCTTACCGCTCAGTGAGTCTAATCACGAAATGGCTAAGTGGAAAACACCGCGGAACATTTGCAATCAGAATTTTTCTATCTGCAGCGAATATGAAGTCGTATGCTCACATGCTGCAAACAGTGAGCGTGAGAGCGGTTCGTGTTCAAGCGCAGTGGTTTACTGCGCATGCGCCGCGGCTCGACTTGTTCCACTGGCGGCCGCGACGGCAGCGCCGCTTCTCACTGTGCAACTCCTTGTACGTCGTAAGCAGCACAGAATTGAGCGGGGCTGGATAATAATATACATACTCTAATTTTGAGCACTGGCGTGCATGACAGCATCACACTACGCGACTACGTACAGCAAAGTGATCGACTCCATATTCCATAATACAGCGTCAAGGCTCTTCTGCAAGGCTGCGCGACATAACGGTTTTTGTTACTTTTAAACGTGATTTAAAAATATAAATCTTAGTCACAACGCGAAAAGAATGCTAGAATCTGTCACTACATTTCATAGCCATTTCATTCCTACTAGGATCTAATTACATGTTCTGGCCAGTTGTTGGTCCCTTTAAAGCAATGGAAATTTGGAGGGAGATTTTTGAAAAAGTCATTAATGTGAAAAAAAATCGTTAATCTGAGGTTTGCTATAATGAGATTTGACTGTATTACACAACTGGCTAATGCATTCAAGCTGCAAGAATGGCCCTAAATTGGGGAAATAAATCGCACCTGTTTGTCACGCCCGTGACGATGTGGGCACCCATGCCGACGCACACGCCGAAGGATGTGTCGTCACGTACTCGGCCCCCAATACGGTCGGAGGCCTCGAGCACCGTCACTTGCATGCCCAGCCGGTGCAGATGCCGCGCTGCCGACAGGCCAGCAGGGCCCGCACCCACAACCAGCACACGCTTCTGCACAGGGAAAGGCACCACCACCACACACAGCTTGTCAAAAGTTTGACACATTCCCTCGCTCAGACTGTCACACAGAAGCCTCGCTATAACATAAAACTTCGAAAGTAAGGGAATTGTCCGAGAGGCTCGTTTTGTGTATATACACCAATGAAACTGACCGACAATTAAGCCAAGTAAAGCATATGGGAACATTATTAGTGGTTTTTTAACCAGAATGTAACGATTCTTCCTTAAACTGAAAGAAATTAAGGAGGACAAAAAATCACCCCTTCCTCCAGTGGGATCTGCACAGACTTCGAGGTTGAGGGTTCGGCTCCTGGAGAACTGACGGAAAGGGTGATTTTTTTGCCCACCTTAATTTCTTTCAGCTTAAGTGAGAATCATTACATTCCGGTTAAAAAACAACTAATAATGTTCCCATATGCTTTACTTGGCTTAACTGTCGGTCGGTTTCAGTGATCGCTAAACATAAATATATTATATTTACTTGTTTCTATTCCATATCCGTAAAGGGCACTGTGTAATTGGCCACCACTACTGCGTAGTGTGACGCAATCCCACGCTACGCAGTAGTGATGGCTACAACAATGCCCTATGGTATTGCCACACGCGTTTCTTGTATCAGTTATACTGCATTCGGTTTGCACCCACAAAAGACTGTCAGCAATGCTCGACGCAGACCACGCCTCAGTGTTCGAGAAGCTTCGCGATTATAGTAGATCGTTTTGTTAAGATTGGACGCAGGACGCGAACCGTCCAGCTTATTCTAGAGCTTACACGACCACCAGTGATAAGGCTGGAATGTGCGATGCGTGCTGTATGAAAGACGGCGGGTCCCAACGATGATCAGTTGATCGACGGCCGACGCTCGGTTCGCCGCTATCCAGTGCCAGTGTGTATTGCTGTAATCTGACTTTCCATTTACCGGCCACAAGTTCGGCCAAATAAACAGTTTCATCTTGGACATACCAACTGCTGCCTTCGTCAACGTCACGACCACGTGACAGTATTGATGTGCTGAAAAAAACACATTCTTGCAAGAGGTGGAGAGTGTACTGTTCGGTGGAGGCGAAATGGCAGAGGTCTGTGCACTATGCGATGTCAGTGCACGTTGAAGTATGCAAGATGGTCGAAATCTCCGGAGCCCTCCACTACGGCGTCCCTCATAATCATTTTGTGGTTTTGGGACGTCAAACCCCAGATAATATTATTATGAGAGTGCACTGTTGCAAATGAAATACAAGATGGCTGCCCACCGAATGTTCTGGGTACTCGTAGCTGGTGGCGAGAGTGAATTTACTTGCACAGATATGTTGTGCTGCCGAGCCATTTATTTTCCTTCAGAATGGAATAAAAAGCAATGGCAGCAAATTTGATTTGCTGACTATCCAAACATTAAAGTAAGCAGAATTTCTGAGCCTTTAAAGGAGCCCTGCAACACTTTTCCAAGTAGCCATGGAATGGATTCACTAAAGGAGCTTATTGCCTCACGAATTCACCGCCGCATAAATTTTTAGAATCCGTCCAGTACGAGTGGAGTTACAAAGATTTGTCGCACACTGCAATTGCATTCTTTCTTCTCTCGTCCCAACGAAAGCGCTGGAAGCTAAGCAGGGAGGGATGGCACGGGGAATAAAAATACGTCACGCGCGCCTCGTGACCTTGAGCACTTTTTCTCTTTTATTTTCTTCGAATACGCGGCTTTTCAGTGCGATTGCACGCGCACGCGTGGACAAGTCGTGGCCTCTTGTGGCGGCCCCAGTAACGACTGAGCGCGCCATGCTCAAATCAGCCAATAGCTCATACAATGGCAGTGACGAGTGATTTTTGAGCTTGTAGCATCATTTGTCGAGAGAAGAGAAAGCAATTTTTAGCTGACTTTGAGAAATTATTGTGAATTCCAGGCCGCGTGCTGCGCTATAATATTTGGCTCGCGTGTTCTGGGGAGCCTCGACTACCGATCGGCAGCATTTTCTGACCATGCTCAAAAAGTGTTCCAGGCCCCTTTAAGGTTTGGTTGGCATAGTTTATTGTGATAACTGTCCGCTTTTCAATTTGACGTAACCGGCTTTAGCGGTTTCCAGTCACCGCTCGACTGACGGGCAATATGGGTGTGGCTTGGAAATATCAGACCAATTTGGCCAATGAGGGAGGGCTTATGGCACATTCGGAATGAAAACAATATGAAGGGGGGCTACATTATACAAAATGAGAAGTGCGTTCACGAGACCATCTAGTAAAAGTTGAAATGACAGCAAAAAGAGCAAGCTGAAATGTATGAGTAAATCACTTTTCTAGAATATCAAAGAGGCCTTTCTGTGTGATGTCTGGTAAGCCAGAAAAGTTGCAAAAACAAAGAATGGCTGGTGACTTCACCTTAAAAAATGCTGCCCCTGTTACAGCACCCACCTTATGGCTTGTGTTTCAGCCTAGTTAGCTTTGTCGGCATTAACATTTGTGTTCTAAGAACATGGAAGACTGAAATTAAAGCAGGGATAACAACGAAGTTTCACATGTGAGCCCCTTTGAATGAACGGTCACAGGAGATCCACTGGTGCAACATGCCCAGCTGCACCTGTATGACACAGGTAATCTCACGCTAATGCAATTTGAACCTATGCTTTATGTCCATTGACAGCTCTCAGCATAAATGCCAAACAAAGAGGTGTAGAAGTACGGGTGGGCTGTTTCCCATTAAAATGTTAAAGAGAGCATGAGACACACAAGAAAGCTGATGTAAGTTGCAGGTTAGCGCTGGTGTTGACAGCGTCCTCATAACAGCCTCTGTATTCAGTAACGGCATTTCACCGTATTTACTCGAATCTAGGCCGCCCCCGATTGCAGTCTGACCCCCGAAATTCGCAAGGCCAGGAAAAAAAAAAAAGTTTACCTCGAATGCAGGCCGAATGAAAAAAATGCCGTTTCATCGGCAGAAAACCCAGCATTTTTATTGCATAAGCGCGCACTCCGTAGAGCACATTCTTTTCGTGCACGCCGAACTCGTGCTGCGCTTGCAGGTTTGAAGTTTTCTCCGCGTGCACAACGACGCTGCAGTGGCGCCACTTAATTGGTGCCATCGCTTCAAAAGCACATGTGGTGCAAGCGTTTCGCGAGCACGTGGTTAAGGCGCGACACTTCCAGAACCTAACAATGCGACTGCACCAAACTTCAAAAACCGGCGAACTCTGCGCCCCGCGCCCGTTGACTGCGCCCGCGCAGGTCCGCGCCTGTCGCGCACGCGAGAAGTGGAGAGGAGGGGGGTGTCAAAGGGCACGGTTATCGCCGGCGCCGCTATGCCGCAATCACATATCACGTGACACGATCCACCTTTGCCGGCGTGAAATCTTGCCGGCTCGACAACACTCGCTGCATGAACGTATATGACTGCGAGATTTCGGAACAATGGACAGTACGAAGCAGACAACGCGGTTCGCCGGTGTAGTCTTGGGGACCACCACTCCGCCGCTGAGCGACCGTCGCCGTGCAACGCTACCGCAGGATGTCGCGAAAATGCCTGAGACGCGCATGCAGAACCGCCTGCACACGGCAGTCCGAGATGGGCACATGGCGAACCGTCATGCCGCTAGCGTGGCCGGGCCTTTACGTACTGTCGGCCGCAAAAGTTTGCGGGATCTGCAGCGCGTGGCGGAGCGACAAAAAACTGCATCGCTGCGTCACTTACCGTCACGCGGCGGGTGTTGAGGATATCGGCCGCGGCCTCTGCGATAAGATCCGGCAAAGGCGCGTTATCTAAACGCGCCTTCGCTAAACGCTGAGGCCGATAGCCTCGAAAACCGTCACGGTAGGTGACGCAGCGCTGCAGTTTTCCGTCGCTCCGACACGCGCTGCAGATACCGTAAACTTTGCGGCCGACGGCGGCTGCGGTCAAACCATGGTACTCGAATCTAAGCCGACCCCCCCACTTTCGCACATCCCTTTTTTGAAAAAAACATCGGCCTAGATTCGAGTAAATACGGTACCTTTGAGATAAAGGATAAGTTCTGCTCGTGCCTTTCATCCCTACCACCCATTGCTGAAAAAAACTTTCCCAAAATGTTTTTTTTTCTTTCAATGTGTCTATTCCAGGAGTATTTTTGCACATTTAAGTAAAAAGTGAGACGTTGACTCAATCTTAAATGAGCTGCAATTACGAAGTTGGTGGTACATAGGGAATGCGTAACACTATAACCACACGAGCATGCTAACCTTAGTTCCCCCCAAACTGTAGTTACAGTCGGTTAAAAGGAAAACATAACTGCAGCCATCCCACTAACTGTTGTTGCTCCTAACTAAGGCTGACCACCTCAGTTAACGAAGCTAACTAACAAAATGGCGGCACCCATGTCGGCGATCAAAGGCAGCGAGGCCCCAATGGAGGCCGAAACGTTTTTTTTAAAAGGGAACCAAATAAGCTGTCTCAGCAACAGAGATGCTGATACACGAAACAGTCCGGCAAAACAAATTACAAACCAAACACAGCAAGAACAAACATGTCAAGCAACGAATTATCTTAGCTTTTGGCCCGATGACAAGGCGACGTTGCCCTCAGTTGCAAGACCAGCCAAAACTTGTACCAAATATTGTCAAAACACTCAATGCAATACGCTCAGGGACTGCAGATACAAGCAGAGACAGACAGACACAGAACTTTATTTAGGTCCTGAGGAACACTACCGCTCAAGGCGGTAGAGCAGCGGGCCGCTCCCACGTCGGGACGGGTAGGCCGAGCCTCATCGCCGCGTCGTGAGCCCTCTGGACGGCCCTGAGTTGATATAAAAGTTCTGAGCTCCGTAGCGCAGAGCTCCATTCCTCTTCGGTGGTGCGTTGAGAACTCTGTAATGAGGGGCACTGCCAGAGCATGTGGTCTAACGTAGATGCGGAGCCACAATCTGGGCATGTTGGATCAATGCCTTCTATGAACTGGCTGTGGGAATGAAGGTTTGGATATGACCTGGTTTGAAGCATGCGGAGGGTAGATGCCTGTGCTCTAGAGAGTTTCACATGAGGAAGGGGGAAGACCCTTCTGCCCAGCTGAAATTTATTTTAAAGTATATACCGTATTTACTCGAATCTAGGCCGCCCTCGATTGCAGGCCGACCCCCGAAATTCGCAAGGCCAGGAAAAAAAAAACAGTTTACCTCGAATGCAGGCCGAATGAAAGAAATGCCGTTTCCATCGGCAGAAAACCCAGCATTTTTATTGCATAAGCGCGCACTCCGTAGCACACATTCTTTTCGTGCATGCCGAACTCGTGCTGCGCTTGCAGGTTTGAAGTTTTCTCCGCGTGCAAAACGACGCTGCAGTGGCACCACTTGATTGGTGCCATCGCTTCAAAAGCACATGTGGTACAAGCGTTTCGCAAGCACGTGGTTAAGGCGCGACACTTCCAGAACTCTAACAATGCGACCTGCACTAATCTGCGCCCCGCGCCCGTTGACTGCGCCTGCTGCGCCCGCAAGCCTGTCGCGCACGCGAGGCGGAGAGGAGGGGGTGTCAAAGGGCACGGTTATCACCGGCGCCGCTATGCCGCAATCACGTATCACGTGACACGATCCACCTTTGCCGGCGTGAAATCTTGCCGCCTCGACAACACTCGCTGCATGAGCGTATATGACTGCGAGATTTCGGAACAATGGACAGTACGAAGCAGACAACGCGGTTCGCCTGTGTAGCCATGGGGACCACCACTCCGCCACTGAGTGACCACGTCGCCGTGCAACGCTACCGCAGGATGTCGTGAAAATGCCTCGGACGCGCATGCAGAACCGCCTGCACACGGCAGCCCGAGATGGGCACATTGCGAGCCGTCATGCCGCTAGCGTGGCCGGGCCTTTACGTACTGTCGGCCGCAAAAGTTTGCGGGATCTGCAGGTCTGCAGCGCGTGGCGGAGCGACGAAAAGCTGTATCGCTGCGGTCCACCTATTGTGACGCGGCGGGTGTTCAGGATATCGGCCGCAAAGTTTGCGGGATCTGCAGGCTGCAGCGCGTGGCGGAGCGACGAAAAACTGCATCGCTGCGTCACCTATTGTGACGCGGCGGGTGTTCAGGATATCGGCCGCGGCCTCTGCGATAAGATCCGGAAAAGGCGCGTTATCGAAACGCGCCGTCGCTGATCGCTGAGGCCAATAGCCTCGAAAACCGTCACGGTAGGTGACGCAGCGCTGCAGTTTTACGTCGCTCCGACACGCGCTGCAGATCCCGTAAACTTTGCGGCCGACAGTATGTGGCGGCTGCGGTCAAACCATGGTACTCGAATCTAAGCCGACCCCCCCACTTTCGCACAACCCTTTTTTGAAAAAAAACATCAGCCTAGATTCGAGTAAATACGGTACATTCTATTTGCCATTATGTTAATGAAAAGTGGCTAAATCTTTATATTTTATTCTCAAAGCTGAGTGTCATGTGGCCTGCTTAGCAGCCCAATACCGAGGACAGCTTTTCGCGTGTAACAGGTACCAGCTGCAGTTGGCGGTAAAGGTAGTTCACTCTGGTTAACTGAGGTTTGCCATAACTGAGGTTAACGTGCCTGCATAACTAGGGTACTAGAGGAGAGTGCTCGCTGCAGCTCAACTGTTCGAGCAAAGCCCTTGGGAAGAATAAGAGTGGTTTTGAGAATGTTTATGGGTGCAACACTGTACGGGTCAAAACTAACTGCACAAGGAGAGAGGTGGGGCCAAAATGCTTGCAGCACATCTCACCTGTCGAGAAGACAACGGCAGCGGCGGAGAGCTACGTGGCGAGGGCAGCGTGCCATGGTTGATGAGACCTCGCGCTGTGAAGAACCGGAGGATCCTGTGCGCCTCCAACAGGCACCGGATGCGAGCTAGGCCCCGGCACAGAAGGTGCCGCGACACCCAAGCCAGGTCCAGCCACTCCTGGGGCCGCAGGGCCCACAGCGCCAGCACCACATTGCGCACACCTAGGTACATCACCTACAATGACAAGCAGTGCATCGCTGATGGGGAATTCCCTGAACATGGGGTAGTTGGTATACACTGTTTCTAAAACTGGTTCGTGAAGGACATTTCTTGTGCCTATGTATGCAGATACAACTGGAGGAAGAAAAAAAATTAAGGGGGGGACGTGGCAATGAAAACTATTTGTGTTATTTATGGAGATAAAGTGATGAAATTTGGCCTGCAGGTGTGATTTGTTGTGCTGATATCATAACTGAAATCGCTTTCGAGCTATCTAATGTAGTTTTTGAGTTACAACAGTTGATAGACTCTCATTGTCATCCCAAAATTAATTAATTAATTAGACATAAGTCCATCAAGATTTTTGCATAAGGATATTCACAAGGGCCCATTCTGTGCCGTAATGCTATTGGTTTATTTTTTGAATATTCAAATAAGTGCACAAAAATTTTTTTGAAATGTCCTGTACATATTGTCTTACTAACAACTTTTACAAAAAGCCAATTATAAAAATCTGCATGACGTGCAGACAAATATGGACAGCATTACGGCACTCGCCAATGTCTCAGGATCTAAGTGCAGATAACGGAATGGTTATATCTTCAGTCATTGTGAAATGGCACAGGGATGACTGACAGCAACTGCTCAAAAACTGAAAGCTGAGAAAATGAAGCTCAAAGAAAATGGAGCTAGACGCTAAGAAAACGGAACTCAGAAGGAAGCTGGCTTTATTTTTCATTGTAGAAATGCAGCTTTGTGACTGTCTTGAGCTCTGATCTGTCCTCTTTGCGATGATGCTAATATGGTGGCAATGTGAAAAGGGAAAGCTGCAGATTTGCAATTTTTTGAAGCCCAATTTTCTCATAGTTTTTGATGACAGCACACTAAAAAAAATGCATTTTTCTCAAGTTCTACTACTTAGTTTGGTCTATTATTTCACCATGGCATAAAACATGGTCTCAGGATTGCAGAAAAAAATAAATTGAAAAATTGAACATTTTGACCAAATTTACCATTCCCATTGCCACGTCCCCCCCCTTAAGGCAGCTTTGCACTAGGGGTGCCAAGCCTGAAGGAAGTGCGGAGCTAGGCAGCCTTCTTTGTTTCTCTTTGGTTTTCTTTTTCTTTCCTCCTCTCTTTCTTTATTTTCTTCACTTCCCTTTCTTTCTCTCTTTATTTCTATTTATTTCTTCCTCTCTCTTTATCTATTTCTTCTCTTTCTTGCTCTTACGATTTTGCTCTTGATTCCTCTTTTTTTCTGCTCTTGCACGTGGTTTTGCCTGCGTTATGCCAAGCGCACTAGTTGTTTTTTTTGCTGATGACGATAAGTGATAATCATCAAGGCGATCGAAGAACAAGAGGAAGAAGACTTCTCCTTGGCGCGAGCATGCGCTCAATATGCTACACATGGAGTGTTGCACCAAGTGACTACGACAGCATACTACAGCACACAACAGAATACGACAGCCCAGCCCCCTAAAGTGCTCTGCACTTAAAAAAATTGGGGTACCCTTAAGCTTCGCCTTTAAGAGTTGAATGCGATAGCGATATCCTGTCCCTACAGCGTACTTCATCCACTCAGTGCAAACTTTTTATTGCATGATGTTACTCGAGAAGTTTAAATTGTGGATCACTACAATGTAATCGATAAAGTTGAAAGTGGCTTGTGTAAGTGAAGCTTTTGCATATGGCTGCATTCTGTGTAATGGGTAGCATGCTTTAAACCACGAGCAATTATGCGCATTAAATGTTTTCGTACTTGCTATGCACCCACTATGTGGACTTAAAGGAGTACTGACACGAATTTTAAATATCTTCGGATTGTTGCTCTAAATAAAAACGTGGGTGTCGAGAACCCTAAAAAGAGTGTCGCGGTGCATGGGAATGCATCGAATATATTTTTATTACCGCTACCTTAAAACAGCAATTTCAGTTTCGGTATCGAGAGGGTGGCTTCGCAGTGACGTATCAAGACTGCTCTGACGTCATGGGAAGACTGCAACTCGCGACATACTAGCAACAGTTGCCTGTTTGCTGTCAGTCACACGTGGTTCACGTAAACAACGATGAATGAATTGTCGTCCAGTGACTCTGAGAGCGATTTCTGCGACTTAGGCTGCATGCAGGACGCAAATTTCGCGAACCCAGTGAGCTGTGTTGATTTGTCATGATAATGTCCACTGCGGTGGGGCTGGCTTGCAGATGCTGGGTGACGAACTTTAAAATCAATGTACAGTAGACTCCCGTTAAGACGAACTCGAAGGGACCACGGAAATTTGTTCGTCTTATCAGGAGTTCGGCTTATCAGAAGTGCCCCCCTTAAAAAGACATGCTAACATGCCAAGTGCATCCAAATTTGTTTCTTGAGAACACTGAATGGAGTAGTCTTGAAATTGGGTGGAAATAACCAGAAAAAGCATTTATTTGGCTCAACTTGATAAAAACTATGCCTTCCAGTAGAGCATTTACACGAATCTAACGAGCACCCGATTTCGCGGGTTTATAATAATGCTCTTGAATGTATTGCTAACACATTTTAACAACAAGTCCGTAGCATGGCCCCATGTTGACAATTCGAAAACCATAAAAAAAGGGAGAGATAAGCACACTTTTCCTTCAAAGAATGGAAAATTTATTCTCCTGGCAGTTCATTTTTTTCGGTGAGCCTGCTTTGCTGGCTCTAATATTACTTCTGTATACGCCTCGATCGCGTGCCAACAAAGCCAATATACGCTGAGCTGCCTAAGAAAGTGCGAGCTTTTCTTCGAGGTCCGCATATTTTCCTGTTTTCGGCCCGTAGTAACGTTTCCTGATCGACGTGCAGCTGAAGATCTCCGTTCGCGCTACTCACGGTCACAAGCCTCGGGCACACGAAAAGGATGCAACTCAGCTGTATTCAGCGTGCAAAATAACCTTCCTTTGTCGTGAGCTTTCATAATGGAAATGGCGCGTCACAATTTGCACTTTACTGGGAAAAGATACGACGCGCACAGGCCCTATGCGAAACAACGCGAACTGCACCCGACGTGTGCTCGGCCGCCATTGTGGGAGGGCGATGACAATGCACCTGACCCCTCTGACGGGAGTGCTAGCGTCCGCAAACGTGGTTTCGGTTTCGTACGCGATTGTAAGGCACAAGAAATTTTTGTTCTCGTTGTCGCTTTTGTTTGGCTCCCCCCCCCCTTCCGTTTTCGCCTCTGTAAACAGCGGACGAGAAACCCTTGTAAGGGGGCCCAAGGTTTTGTGTTCTGCTTGTCTCAGTTGCTTTTCTCAGTTGAGCTCTAGCGGGGGGAACCAAAGAACGTGGGAGAATACAAAAGGACGCAAAGGCTTGGGTCCCCCCCAGCCATTGCGTCCCCAACTCTTTTTGTTGCTTTCTTTGCTGATAAAGGCGGCACTTTCCCCCACCCGCATGCTGGGGGTGAGCTGCTATGCGCTGCCTTTCTTTTCCGCTTATCTCGCTCCCTCCCTCCGCGTCGCGGATTCGCTTCGGGTCTTTGCGCCAGGAAGCGCTTTTTTTTTTTTTTTTTTTTGCTTTCTCCCGTTCTTCTGAAGCCCCACCAAGACTGCAATGTTCCTTGCACAGAATCGCCAGCATTGTCGGTCACTGCGAAAGTTCGTCTTAACCGAAGAGACCTGTTCGGCGGTTCGTCTTAAGCAAATTTTTTTTGCATTGAGTCTATGGGAAACCAAACAAACGTTCCCATGTTGTTCGGCATAAGCGAGAATTCGTCTTAACCGAGTTCGTCTTAACGGGAGTTCACTGTATAATATTTTGTACGCGTTGTGTGGCTCCGGTGTGTGGAGAGCGATGACAGTGCACACTATGGAAACGATAGAGTTGCCTTTTGGGGTGCCTCAGAATCGTGTCAGTACTCCTTTAAGGGAATACGCGCAGTAACATCTGTGCCTTTTGTAATGGGTGGACAGCTTTAAACCACCAAGTCGTTATGATAATCACATGTTCTGATGCCCGATGACAATGTACCCTATATACTCGCGTAATGAACGCACTTTTTTTCCCGAAAAATCGATGCAAAGTTGGGGGGTGCGTTTATTATGCGGGGTAAATTTTACGAACACTTTTTCGGGATGAGCAAACAATGAAGTAGAGCAAAAAAAAAATAAAAAGTTTTGTAGCTAAACCTTTCGCAGTTAATATACGCGTACACTGTTTGGAAACAGCTTTTTTATTGCACTTCAATCATCTTTGGTGGTTGATGGCGCTTTCTTCTGCAAGCTGTCCCCGCACACTACATAAAAGCGTTTCGCGGCTTTCTTTTTTCGCAATCGATTGCGAAAAAGTGGTATCTGCTGTGATCTCGAGGGGCGCCCACAAGCGTACGCTACGACGCCCTTTACAAACTCCGTGACTCCGTGGCAAACTCACACGATGACGACGTTAACATTGCAGCAAGCTACCACCGAAGCATCAAAACAAACCGTCGATTACACGATTAATGACAAAATACGGCCGCTGCCTCGCTCTCCGCGTGAGATGTGACTGTAAAAAAGATTACTGTACTATCTTGCGTTCCTTGAAGTATGCGCGGATAACAAGCGCATGAAGAGCAAATTGCAACCGAAGCGCGGATCACGGGTGCTACCATGTTACGGATATTGTCACGCTCTTTTCAAGGCGACAAGCGATTTTTTCTGGTTTTCTGGAAACTTGCGACATGCCTGCGACCCAACAGCGACGGATGGCCCTTCACGACAGCAAATCCTGTCGCCGTCGCTTGAAAATCGTGTACATGAGGTTGAGACTTAAAGTTTCGTATTTGCAGGAAGCGACCGTTGGTTGGCGCGGGCAGTTTTGTGACCTTTGCTCGCTGTGTGCTTGTGAGCCGCGATGTCACTCGCACCGTTTGTGAATCACGCTGTGGTGCATGGATAATTCAGAAAGACAGGGGACTTGCCGTGCACAGATAGAAAGAAAAACAGAACTGCGCGTGGCTGCGGGAGAAAGTGGGGACGGAGCGAACCAAAGGGGGTCGGCATAATAAAAAACGGAACAGATAAACTAAAAGGGGCTTTAAGATCAACGGGCAAGGAGGAGCCACGTGTCGGTTCATGGGACTGCAGCGGATGAATGTAGGGGGGTGCGTTTATTACGCGGGAGAAAAAAAAATCCTAATTTTGACGACTGAAGTTGGGGGGTGCGAGTGCGTTCATTACGCGAGTAAATACGGTATGCTTGTACCACGCAATATTACTGCGATATTACATTTTGTATTGTGAAGCCTCTATACAGGACGCGTTCGTTTGTAAAGCATGAAAGTTATTTTCACTGCATTTCCAAGCAGAGGAAGTTATTTTCACTGTATTTCCAAGCAGGAAAGTGGCTGTGTGGTAGAACACCTGCTTGCCACGCAAACGGCCTGGGTTCGATGCTCACTCGGACCTGGAAATATTAATTATTTATTTTATTTGCATCTTTCTCGATTTTTCGGTGACGGACGAGAGGATGATTTTTCGCTCACAACCAATTACGCCGACGCCGGAATTTCTGCGAAACGAGCTCTTTAACGCTATTGCGTTAAAATTCCTTGACGATTACGATACTGCCTAATGCGAATTCTGAGTGCAGCTTCGTGTTGAGGCAACGCCAACTGTGTTTGAAGTTTGGCTTTCCGCAAAGTATCAACTATGCCATAAATCATAATTTTTGAGAAGTAGGACAGCACTCACAGCGCCACATTATTCGTCTTTCTCCGGATAAACGAGGTACCCGCTACACATCTGTAAGGTATTACGTGCACTTTGTTGATGCTGCACGTGGCTGATGACTATGAAGAATTATGGCTGAGCACGTTGCAGTGGGTGGGAAGCATTCAACCACGCACTCATTGCACAAGTAGCATTGTGTGATGACTGGTTGTTATTTTAATCTTCTGCCACCGTATATTACATAGGTCAACGTGATTCCTTGCCCGACATGACGCCTGTATGGGATCTTTAGTAGTGTGGCTCTGTGGTGGAATAGTCCGACTGCCACGCACCGGGCGCGGGTTCAAATCACATGCGATCCTGGGTAATTTGTTTCTCCTTTTATTTTTTCATGTCTATCAGTTACGCCACCGACGGCGACGCCGCTCAAAGCAGAAACGGGCACTTAAAAGCTGCTCTCAAAGAGAGCCTCAAGCCAACCATGCTGCACTCGGAAGAGTGATGCAAAGAAATCGGGGTTGCTTGGGAACTGGGGTTGCTTGGACAAAAGATACACATTTCCATAGTAACTGGACCCATGAAGCATTCGCATCTCTGGGCTTCTGGGAAAATGAGAAAATGTGCTTGTTGCCGAGGCACATTAGCTTGTTCCCACAGCACATTTCATTCGCCACAAATCTCTGCTTCCAGCATGATGTGCGAGCCTGAAAATTGTGCTTTGGGTCTATGAGGTCTGAGTGCAAGCATATGCGAGCCAGTGGGCAACACGTGCACTCTACCACACAATCACAGCACAGGCCTTGGTTGTCTTCTCCAACGAACTACAGAAAGATACATCTGCTTCATGAAAGTTTTTGCAGAAGTTTTGCAGGTTTAATTTTGATGTGCATCAGTGGCACATACTCCTAGCGATTGAAACAGTAAGGAACTGCGCGGTTGACGGAACACAAGTAGAAGTAGTACACAGGACAGGCGCCTACTTGTGTTCCGTCAACCGCCGCGCAGTTCCTTACTGTTTCAATGTCGTACCAACTAGCCCCCCCCAACGCACCTTACTCCTAGCGACTCGTTGCAATGCAAGTCTGAAGCTTGTTCCCGAATCTGATTTGCCGATTCAATTGGAGAACTGTCAGGGCTAGGGATGGATGAATAGTAAATTAAAAGTTCAAAACGGATTCAAAGTGAACAGTAATTCTCGAATGATTATGAATCAAATAGTGCGAATAGTAATATCCCATGCTACAAAAGAAAGATGAGCATTTTTATTCTGACCCAACTTACTTGCACAATATTTTTAAGCATTAGAATAAGGCTTGTGCAAATGTCACTTTCTTGGTTACAAGCAGAGTGGAAGCAACTTTTAACGGTAGCACGATTTGAATAGCAGTAGGGCGCAATTTGTAAGCAGTAAAATAAATTACGCTTTAAACTTTGCTACACTTAGCATACGTGAGCCTGTATAACACGCTTTTAAACTTGAAGACAAAAATAATTATCTTGGCGCAGGTAATACGCACACTACACCCTGAAGAGTGGCTTCGAGGAAATGTGCATTTCACCTGAATAGGTGGCTTCACAGCAGAGCAGCCCAACGCTGCAAAGAAACCACCTTTTCAAGGGGTAGAGAGGGGAGGCAGGAGTTCCATGCAGTAAATATTGCCACGCGCGTTTCTTTTACTGTGTTCGGTTTCCGCCCACAAAGACTATCAGCAGTACTCGGCGCAGACCGCGCCTTATTGTTCCAGAAGCTTCTCGGTTGTAGTAGATCGTTTTGTTAAGATTGCACGCGAGACGGTAACACTCAAGATTAATCCAGAGCTTGCGCGACGACTAGTGATAAGGCTAGAATGTTCGACGCGTGATTTATAAAAGCCGGCGCGTTCCAACCATGTTCAGTTGATCGACGGCCGACGCTCTGTTCGCCGCTATCAGTGCCAGTGTGTATTGCTGTAATCTGACTTTCCGTTTACCGGCTACAAGTTCGGCCCAAATAAACAGTTTCATTTTGGACCTACCGACTGCTGCCTTCGTCGACGTCACGACCACGTGACATCTGGTGGAGGTGCTGCTCCTTTCATGTACCGGACGCCCCCGTCAAGGCGTGAACCCAGCCCCAGTCGTGAAGGAGACGTCGACGACAACCCCGAGCAGCGAACAAGCCGCAGGCAACTAGGTCTACCGCCAGAGTACGGGCTTCTACCTGAAAAGACCCGGCAGACCAAGACCCTGACCTCGACCGCAGCGACGATGACAGACCCTGTTCCGTCTGCGCCCATCTTGCTGCGGCAACCCAAGGAACCACCGACCTTCCGCGGTTCAGCACTTGAAGACCCGGAAAGCTGGCTCGAGGCATACGACCGAGTCGCCGCTTTCAATGTCTGGACCAGCGAAGACAAGCTTAGACATGTGTACTTCGCCTTGCAAGACGCCGCTCGTACCTGGTTCGAGAACCAAGAGCGAACCCTGACAACGTGGGACATGTTTCGCACCAGGTTCCTTGCTACTTTCACGAGCGTCATCCGCAAGGAGAGGGCCGAAGCGCTACTTGAAACCCGCTCGCAGCTCCCAAGCGAAAACGTGGTGCTCTTCACAGAAGAGATGACCAGACTCTTCCGCCACGCCGACCCCGAAATGCCGGAAGACAAGAAAGTTCGCTTCCTCGTGCGAGGAGTAAAGCAGGAGCTGTTCGCGGGTCTGATGCGGAACCCACCGAGCACTGTCCAGGAATTCATCTCCGAAGCGACGACAATTGAAAAGACACTGGAGATGCGCACCCGACAATTCAATCGCCGCTCGACGCCAGCTTACGCAGACGTTCAATCCCTCTGCTCCGACGACCTACGCGAAACGAATCCGAGCGATCGTTCGGGAGGAACTGCGCAAGCTCTTACCCTCGCCGCAGCCTCAAGTGGACTCAATCACTGACATTGTTCGTGACGAAGTCCAGCAAGGTGTTGGGAATTCCCGAACAACCACAGCCCCAGCCGCAGGCCTTGAGTTACGCTGCTGCAGCCCGACGCTACGCACCCTCTCCACGCCCCCCGTCAGGATGCCGCACAGCAGCACTACCGTCGCCAGACGCCGCCGCCGCCACCACCACCGCCATCTCGCCCGCCTGCCGGCCAGCGGTACACGCCGAGGAAGACCGACATCTGGCGAGCCCCCGACCACCGTCCACTCTGCTACCATTGCGGAGAAGCCGGCCACACGTACCGCCGATGCCAGTACAGACAGATGGGGCTACGCGGATTCGGCGTCAACGCGCCGCGTCCGCAGCCAGGCGAACGGCCTCGTGACATCGCCGACTACCTCACAGGAGTGCAGTGGACACCCCGACGACCTTCCCGTTCGCCGTCGCCAGGCCGCTACACCTAGCCGCATCGCAGGCAGTACACCAGTCCGGCTCGGGGCCGATCACCGAGCCCTTACCCGGAAAACTAAGGGCAGCAACCGATGGAGGTGCGGTTGCTGTACGTCGAACTACCGAAGATCCTCTGCCGACGCCGACGATGACACCGCGACGAAACCTGCTGACCACGACGCGAAGCAGACAGAGGCCCTGCCGACGAAACCTCGCGGACCGAGCTAGATCTGACGACGCAGCATGATGGAAGCAGCGCAACAAATCGACGCAGCCGTGACCCAACGCCGCGAGCTAACCGCAACGCAAGACGACGGACTAGCGACCTCGACGTTCTCATCGACGGTCACAACGTCACCGCTCTCATCGACACTGGTGCCGACTACTCCGTCGTCAGTGGGCCATTAGCCGCCAAGCTGAAGAAAGTAAAGACCGCTTGGAGTGGAACCCGAAATCCGGACAGCTGGAGGCCACCTGATAACGCCAATTGGAGTCTGCACGGCGAGAGTCACCATTAATAACCGGACTTATCCTGCGAGCTTTGTTATCCTACAACACTGCTCAAGGGATGTGATACTTGGAATGGACTTCCTAAGTGACCACGGTGCCGTCATCGACCTAAGGTCTGAGTCGATAACACTAACTTCAGAAAAAGCGCTGCCTACCCAGACGACGCCGGGGAACCATGCATTGAACGTGATAGACGAGCACGTCACCGTTCCGCCTCTCTCCAGCGTCATCATTTCCGTCGGCACCGAAAAACCCACAGACTTCGAAGGCGTCATCGAGGGCGATCAGCACCTGCTTGTAAACCGTCAAATTTGCGTCGCAAGAGGCATCGCCGAGTTGCGTGAAGGGAAAGCAACAGTCATGCTCACGAACTTCAGCAACGAATACAAGCATGTGAGCAAAGGCACGATGGTCGCCTACATCGAAGAAATTGTGGAAACCAGCGACGCCCTCGCCGAGTTTACCGAACATGCTACGACGAACCAAGCTCACCAACTAACTTTCGACGTCAATCCGAGCCTTCCGACGCATAAACAAGAACAGCTCAAAAATCTGCTTCTGCAATTCAAGGACTGCTTCTCATCGTCATCAAGAATTCGACAGACCCCAGTCGCCAAACATCGTATCATAACTGAAGAAAGTGCCCGACCAGTGCGTGAGAGCCCGCATCGAATTTCGACGCGAGAACGCGAAGCTGTAAAGAAGCAAGTCGACGAAATGCTACGCGACGACATACTCCAGCCGTCCAAGAGGTCCCTGGGCGTCTCCCGTGGTGTTGGTGAAGAAGAAGGACGGGACGCTACGTTTCTGCGTCGACTATCGTCGCCTGAATAAGATCACGAAGAAGGACGTGTACCCCCTCCCACGGATAGACGACGCCCTGGATCGACTCCACAACGCGAAGTACTTTTTGTCGATGGACCTGAAGACGGGCTACTGGCAAATCGAAGTCGACGAGAGAGACCGAGAAAAGACTGCCTTTATAACACCAGACGGCCTGTTCGAGTTTAAGGTCATGCCTTTTGGTCTTTGCTCGGCCCCCGCGACCTTCCAACGCGTTATGGATACTGTACTGGCTGGCTTGAAGTGGCAGACTTGCCTTGTGTACTTGGACGACGTCGTTGTGTTTTCCTCAAACTTCGACGAACACCTGCGGCGCCTTGAAGCTGTACTTCAAGCAATCAAGACCTCCGGACTCACCCTCAAGGCCAGAGAAGTGCCGCTTCGCGTACGAAGAACTTTTGTTCTTGGGCCACGTGATAAGCAAATCCGGAGTACGCCCCGACCCGCAAAAGACAGCCGCCATCGCTGCTTTCCCGCCACCCACCGACAAGAAGGCCGTGCGTCGATTTCTCGGCTTGTGTGCCTATTACAGGCGGTTCGTTAAAAACTTCGCCCGCATCGCCGAGCCTCTCACTAACCTCACCAGGACCGACGTCGAGTTCAAGTGGGAAACGCCGCAGGAGGAAGCATTTCAAGAAATAAAACGACGCCTGCAAACGCCTCCGTTACTTGTGCATTTCGACGAACACGCCGAAACAGAAGTGCACACCGACGCGAGCAGCGTAGGACTCGGCGCCGTCCTTGTGCAGAGGACGGACGGACTGGAAAGGGTTATCAGTTATGCTAGCCGGTCGCTATCAAAGGCAGAGGCCAACTACTCCACAACAGAAAAGGAGTGCCTTGCCATCATCTGGGCTACATCAAAGTTTCGCCCCTACCTTGATGGCAGGCCCTTCAAAGTTGTGAGCGACCACCACGCCTTGTGTTGGCTAGCTAGCTTGAAAGACCCTTCTGGTCGCCTCGCACGGTGGAGCCTGAGACTTCAAGAATTCGACATTACCGTCGTTTACAAGACCAGGAAGAAAACACTCTGACGCCGACTGCCTGTCTCGTGCCCCCGTCGACCCACTGCCGCTGGACGACCAGGATGAT
The DNA here is from genome assembly GCA_030522465.1 of Rhipicephalus appendiculatus. Lineage (NCBI taxonomy): Eukaryota > Metazoa > Arthropoda > Arachnida > Ixodida > Ixodidae > Rhipicephalus > Rhipicephalus appendiculatus. The sequence continues at coordinate 93,600 of JALIZH010027139.1, forward strand.
GACGGCTTCCTGGGAACCATAAGTGCCGACGACTTCGCCGAGCGACAGCGAACGGACCCGGAACTCAGGAGCCTTATCAAATACCTCGAGGGCAAGAGCACCACCGTTCCCAAGGTATTCAAGAGAGGACTGGCGTCGTTCTTCCTGCGAAACGGAGTCCTCCTAAAGAAGAACTTCTCGCCCCTTCGAGCCAAACACCTTCTCGTGGTTCCATCAGCAATGGGACCAGAAGTCCTCCAGGCCCTACACGACAACCCGACGGCTAGGACATCTCGGTGTTTCCCGCACGATCGCAAGAGTACAGGAAAAGTACTACTGGCCGCGCCTTGATGCCGACATCGCCCGCTACGTAAGGACGTGCCGGGAGACTGTCAGCGACGGAAGACACCGCCAACAAGACCAGCAGGCTTCCTTCAGCCGATCGAGCCTCCTCGGCGACCGTTCCAGCAGATCGGGATGGACCTCCTGGGGCCGTTCCCAACGTCGACTTGCGGAAACAAATGGATCGTCGTAGCCACCGACTACCTCACCCGCTACGCCGAAACAAAAGCCCTGCCCAAAGGCAGTGCCGCCGAGGTAGCCAAGTTCTTCATTGAGAACATCGTCCTTCGACACGGCGCCCCAGAGGTTCTCATCACCGGACAGAGGCACGGCGTTTACGGCTGACCTAACCCAGGCGATCTTGGGACACAGCCACACAAGTCACCGCCGGACCACCGCGAACCACCCAGAGACCAACGGCCTGACCGAGCGTCTAAATAAGACCATCGCCGACAATGCTGGCCATGTACGTCGACGTCGAACACAAGACGTGGGGACGCCATCCTTCCGTACGTGACCTTCGCATACAACACGGCCGTGCAAGAAACGACGCAGATGACGCCATACAAGTTTGGTCTACGGATGGAGCCCGGCAACGACGCTAGACGCCATGTTACCAAACGTGACCGAAGAGGAAAACATCGACGTGACCGCCTACCTACAGCGCGCTGAAGAAGCACGACAGCTCGCCCACCTGCGGATCAAGAATCGGCAGACGACTGACAGCCGCCGCTACAATCTTCGACGACGCTTCGTGGAATACCAGCCCGGCGACCGCGTTTGGGTGTGGACGCCCATACGACGACGTGGACTTAGTGAAAAACTTCTGCGACGCTACTTCGGACCGTATAGGGTGCTTCGACGTCTCGGCACACTCGACTACGAGGTTGTCCCCGACGTCATTTTGAACTCTCATCGGCGCCGTGCGCGACCTGAAGTCGTCCATGTCGTGCGCCTCAAGCCGTTTTACGCGCGATAGTGAACCCTGAGGACCTGTACTTTTTTTTTTTCATTGGACTTTCTTGCTTGTGCGTATTGTTTATTCAACTTTCTTGATTTGTTGTCGTTATTTATTGTTGCATGTGTTTTTCCCATGTGTTCTGTTCTAAGCATCGGGACGATGCCTTTTCAGAGGGGGGCATTGCCACGCGCGTTTCTTTTACTGTATTCGGTTTCCGCCCACAAAGACTATCAGCAGTACTCGGCGCAGACCGCGCCTTATTGTTCCAGAAGCTTCTCGGTTGTAGTAGATCGTTTTGTTAAGATTGCACGCGAGACGGTAACACTCAAGATTATTCCAGAGCTTGCGCGATGACTAGTGATAAGGACTAGAATGTTCGACGCGTGATTTATAAAAGCCGGCGCGTTCCAACCATGTTCAGTTGATCGACGGCCGACGCTCTGTTCACCGCTATCAGTGCCAGTGTGTATTGCTGTAATCTGACTTTCCGTTTACCGGCCACAAGTTCGGCCCAAATAAACAGTTTCATTTTGGACCTACCGACTGCTGCCTTCGTCGACGTCACGACCACGTGACAATATGTCTATTTGATCGTTTTGAATACAGTGCAGTCCACTTATAACGATATCGAGGAAACCATAAAATATGATCGTTATAACCGGTGATCGTTATATCTGGACTGCCGTAAAAAAAATCGTCGCCGGACGTACCTTTCGTAGGTCCGAGCTCGAATTCCGCTATTTGCGCCAATTAGGCTTGTGCGAATAGTGAATTTTAGGTTCGAAGTGAATTCGAAGCAAATAGTGATTTTGGTCAAATAATTTCGAATCGAATTCGAACAGTATATATCACATATTATACAATAAAATGGGCATATTTGTCACGACCCAACTAACCTGGACAATACTTTTTGAAATTTGAAACAAGGCCTGTGCAAATGCCATTCTTTTTGGTTCAAAGGAAGTGGAAACAACTTTGAATAGTAGCAGGATTTGACTTTCGGTAGAGTGCAAGTGATAACCTGTAAAATATGTTACGTTTTAAAATTCACTATACTTAGAGCATATAAGAAGGTATAACAAGCTTTTTAAACTTAAAAAATGATGAATCGATGTGAGGGTAAGGTGTTCATTTAACCTAGAAGTGGGGCTTTGCGGCAGTGCGGATTGCCCCTGGATAGGTGTTTTCACGGCTTAGCACCCCTTTACTGCAGTGCAACCACCTTTGCAGGGGGTTACATGCGGACTAATATACCCCTAGATAGGTGCTTTCACGGCTTAGCACGCCTCGACTGCAGTGAAACCACCTTTACAGGGGGGTTACATGCGGACTAATTTACACCTATTCGTTCATTTCGAATACTTCGAAATTTTGAACAATTTAAATTCGAATCGAAGCGAATTCGAATACAGTAATATTCGTTCGAATATTCGAAGCATTCGAATATTCGCACAAGCCTAGCGCCAATGAATAAATATTGTAGATAGTAGGATGTCAAAAACAAGACTTTATTTCTTACTCCGAAGAGCGCATCACGGGTTCGGCACGCCGAAGAAGTCTGAAATCTGCAGTTGCTTCCGCGGAAGCTTGAGCTTTACAACCGCGGTGCGGATAGCTTCCAGCTGCTGCGAAAACTCTGGCGGCATTCCCTTGGTGTCCATAAAGTCAATCAGCGAGTTGATTGACGTCAGCGCACTTTGCGTGGTCATCGACAGGGTCGTAGAGGCGCTGTCAGCCTCCTCATCACTGTTGCTGCTGCCGTCGCACAACGCCGCCGTCTGTCGCGACAACACATCCGCGACGATTGCCTAGTCGATGTGTTCATCGCAGAACGAAGCAGCACTGTCTGCCGTCAGGAAGTCTTCAACCGACCCGACACACCCGCTATCTGCGTCACCAGCAGCGACGTGCTCCCAGAGCTCCGTCAGGCTCTAGCCGTTGCTCGCGATCGAGACTGACCGACGGGTGGGGGGAAGCACGGGAGGAACAAAGTACAGCCGGAATGACAACGAGGCCTCGCCTCGCCCCGATGCCGCCGCGCCAGCTTCATGGCCGCTTCGCTTTTCGCTTTTTTTTCTCTCCCCTTTCCCGCTTTCGTTCGTACAAGGCGGGGAGCCGCGGCGCACCGCTTTGCTTTTCGCATTTGTTTTTTCTATTAGCCCTCTCAGCCTCTCCGCGGCCGAATGCGCGGGTGCGCGGCAACAGCGAGCTGCAAAACATGACACAGCTGGCGCCATCTAGTAGCGCGTTGCGCCAACTCGCGATGCTCTCCTCGGCTTTTTGAACGGCCGTGACGCGCTGCCGGCGGTGCGCTGCAATGGCGCGAGATACGGACTCGCCTACGCTAACTTTTCGTCTTGACTCACATTGATAAGTTCCAGAGGAACTTGTCAATGTAAGTGTTACGATTATTCTGAACGGAACATGCCATCCAGACGGCAAACTTTTCATCGTTGTATCCGATATTCGGTGGATAACATATCGTTATACAGTTGAACCCCTTTATAAGAGGCATGCTCCGGGCAGCAATTATTGCCTTTTATATGAGGCGTCTGTTATAAGCAGGGTACCACGTATGCATTTTCTTATCAACCCGTATTTTACTGTAGGCACACTGGTGGCTCTTATATCCATTTGTCTCTTATATCAGTGCCTCTTATAAAGGAATTCGACTGTATATGGTTTTTTTTCCCCATAGCCCCAATGCATAAAATGAGACTTAAGTAGACCCATCGTTATAACCGATATATCGTCATATGTGGTATCGTTATAAGTGGACTGCACTGTACCTCGAAATTTCGAAAGCATTAAAATTGTGGTGCAGCAAATTCAAATACCGTAATATTCATTCAAATATTCAGCCATGCACAGACAGGACCTCTTCTAATATTTCTTTTTCCTCCAGGTCACCGGACAAAGAAAACCTCATCGTAGCCCACCCTTCTGGTTTAGAGCGAGACCAAGTGTGGTTGCTGCTTGCCTGTTCTCGTGCATACTCCGGGAAGGCATCCATCTCGTAGGTCTCCATAATGTCCGGGTGGAAGCACAATGCCTTGCCCTGCTCTCCGGGCCGGTAGAAGGGTTGCAGAAGCTGCGCCAGCTGCCCTGCAAGTGCATGCAACGTCACAGTCATGCGCTGTTGTATCTTTGATATGAGACAGGCATTCCCATAAATACGTTGGAATCCGTGAACAAGAAATATTCAGACATATGCCACTGACTTAACACCGAGAGAAAGAATGGGAGATAGCACCTTTTTTTTAAGATGGGAGATGCTCAGGAAATCTTTGTTGTTTATGGGGAGACGTGGGTCTTAAAAAGTGCTTTTTAATAGTTTGTTGAACAGAATGAAATTTAATACACTAAATTAGTTTTTTGCAGATTTCAAATCTCTGAGTAGATCTTTAATAGCTGCATAGAACAAAAGTAGAGGTGTGCTAATATTCAAAACTTTCAAATATTTTTTTAATAGTACTTGCTATTCAATTCGATTTGCACCGGAATTTGACAATTCGAAGTACTATTTGAACTTCTGGAAGATATGCACAGTCAAAGTCCTATTTTTTGGACTCCCTAGGGACTGCAAAATCGTGAAAAAAATCGGGCAGTCCAAAAGAACGAATTCATGCCGTTTTATTCCGCTCAAGTGGTCAAACTGCCACGGACGGATTAAAAAAAGCTTTAATGCCTCCCAGTACACTTATCAGGCATACTGGTGCATGTCCAGGCTCGCATGAATATATTTGGTACCTGCCGTGAACCCCACTTCACTCCGTGCCAACCGCCAATTGCAAATTTGCGCATCGTGATGACCACCGCCAATACCAGCAAAGTGCGAAATAAGTTACGGTTTTCTCGTATGAAGTGTTTGGAAATGATGACGCGGAATACAATGACTGTGGCGGAAAAGCGGAGAACTCATCTCGCTTTCCCTGTTGTACGTGTGCACGTAAACAATGCGCACATGCATCGCCAGATCTCCGCCGATATGCAGCACTTGCTGCCGCGTGAAGCCAATCATTCCTAGTTGTGTGCAGCACGTCGCCAACTAAACTGATGCCATCAATGTCAGGGTGCTGGCTGTACCATACGCACACGTTTGTCATGAAAGAGCTTGTGATGCCCACTCCATTCCTGACCTCACACGGGCGCAATGATGGCAAGCTGCTTACGTCCATGAAAGCAATGCATCTGTGCAACGCACTTAGCGGTCTTGCTCAAAGAGGCAGCATGAACAGCGGTGCAGCACGTTTGGGTTATACGCATACCACTGCGCTAGGCCACATGCACTACTGAACAGTTAGCTGAAGACGCTTATCAGAAGGGTTGTCAGCGATTAAGCCGTACTGGCGCGTTTGCCGCTTGCCACCATCATGCCTCCATGCATTTCCCATGCATACATATCTGTAAAGACATCGCCGCACCGGCCACACTGCACCATTAGCGCCACAATAGTGGCCACATTAGATTTTCGATATGTTTCCCCCTTCACGCTTTGCATACCTGCCAAGTTCAAGGATTCTGAATCCGGGAGATTCCCGCAATGGGGGGGGGGGGGGGGGGGGACGCACCGATATAGCGATATAGCCCTCCCTCTTTTTGCACCCCCCCCCCAAAAAAAAACTGTGTGAAAGAGGGGGGGGGGGGGGGTCTGTCTCGAACAACCCCACAAGCGTAAACACCAGCATTGCGGTCTTATGCAGGCTTGGAGCCGAACACACAATGGAGGTAGGGTTTTCCAACTACAGTAGAAGGTGTGAATGCCACAGGGGGGAGCGAACATATTCATATCGCCCGAAAGTTCATATCATAAAAAAACCAGCAAAATCTGTTTTCAAACCTCGATATACGCACAAAACATTTATTTCAGTCAAAAGAACTCGCCTATGTCTTTCTGGGACACACGTGAATGGACCAATAAGGGACGGCGCAACTGGCTGCCGCGAAAGCGCTGGTAGAAGCTTCGCTTGAGGCCAACTGAAAACGAAGTGCCAAAGTCCGCTCCACCATACTCATAAGCCAAGATCGACAGGAACGCCGAAACGCTTCTAGCCTTTTTGACGCCATTATTGCCTTTAACCTACCGCTGCGTTAGCCGCGTGCCTTTGGAGCTCGTAGTCGCTATCGATGATCGCGTTGCAGCCACCGCAGTTTCGTGCGCAGCGGTTGTGGCAAACGGTAGTTTTGTTTCCAATCCGCGTGCGCTGGCTGCGCATGTCTTCAAAACTACATCGTTTGTTGCTATCTATGATTGCATCTGCCCGTTTTGTCCGCAGCATTCTTGGAAAGCAGCGTCGCTTTGAATGGTCGAGCGTTGGACGTGCGTGCACTTTCGAAGTTCTGTCAGTTACGTCGTCGCCATGCATGATCGTGTCAAGAGCGACAGCGGTTTAGTCCACAGCGGTTGTGGCAAACAATAACCACAGTTCTGACAATCAAATGCGTGCGAAAGGGGCCATAAAATCTACGGTAGGGTGCCACGCACCCCCAATGTGACTACTACAACCAATCACATTCCCACTTTTGCCCTCTTTCGCACACTTCAGCTGGTCTTACTTCTAGTTGAAGAAATATGGTGCTGTGACTAACATGAGCTCAGATCTCTCATCTTCATGATGATGCCAAGATGGCGGTGCTGCACTGAAGAAAAGCCAGGGAATTTGCATCACAGCAGTGCCTTCTGAAGCCAAATTTTCCTGTAGATTTTGATGACAACATACTGATCAAGGATTGCGAGAAATAGAAAGTCGAAAAATATAAAGTTTTGACCGCAGTGACCATTCTCATTGCCGCATTTCCCCCTAAATCTTCTATGATAAAATATTTTGCCAAATCAGATGTCACAGGGTCGAATTTTTAAATTGTAGTTTAAAATACCGTATATACTCGCGTAATGAACCCACCTTTTTTTCAGAAAAGTTGACGCTAATTTGGGGGGGAGGGTTCATTACGCGAGAAAAAAGAAAATCGCGGGAGTTATAAGAGTAGAAATTTTGCGTGACAGCATTAAGAAACTCGGTGTCCAACCGCGGCTGGTCTTGAAGTTAGTGGCAGGAATGGCTTGATTGCGGAGCCTTTTAACATATTCGAGAACTTCGCTCTTCACAAGGGGAAACTTTCCTTGTTTTAGCCCGCAAAATGCACGACGATACTTTTTTTGTAGCCCGAAGCTCTTCCTCTTGTTTTATCCAGTAACGAACGCACACGGATCGACGTTGAAGTGTCGTCCAGTCACTCCGTTCCCATGCTGTAGCGCATGTTCGACCAACTTTAAGTTTAAAGCCAGCCATGTAGCTAGCGAAATGGCCCAGCGTGCCCTACGCTGCAGGCGTCAAACGAAGTTCACCGCGAGTACCCTGTCAACAAAAACGCAGCGTCGGATGGCGGCGCCAGCACGTCGCGTCGCGCCGTCGGATACCGTCGGCGGGGTTGCGCGTGGTTGCGCTTTGAACGCCGCCGCGGGTGCCAATCCAGGCGGCCGTGCTGGCCGTGCGCTTTGTTTATTGCTTTGTTTTCATGCCGCTGCACCTTTGTGGCGCTACAAGCAAGGAGTTTTCTTCTGCGTTCAACAGATGGCGCTCCACCGCAAAAGGCGCGACTTTTAAATTTTGACCTACGTCGTTCGCGCTCGCGCTGCTTGCAACTGTTTAGCATGGTCGTTAAACCATGTTTCAACTTTTATTGCGTCGTTGTTTTGAGATATAATGGCGTTATTTAACGTTGTTTTGGATCGTCAACGGCACTGGCTATCATTCCGAAATAAAATGAACAGATACATACATTAAAAAATAGATTTCTTTTTTTTTCAAGGAACAAAGTGGGGGGTGGATTCATTATGCGAGTGGGTTCATTACGCGAGTAAATACGGTATTCAGAGTGACTCATTTAGAAAAAAAAAATAGCACAATTTCTTTAGAGTTAGCAGGAAGTGACAAGCAATATAGTTTTCGCAAGTACTGATGCATTGCTTAAGTAAAAGGACTGTCTACTGCTCGGAAATTTTTTTTTGATTTTGGTGGAAATGGGACGATTCTTTGTTACATCGGTGGCAACAAGCGTGCTTTTGTCCAACCAAAAAAGGAATTATATTATTAATTTAGCTCTGAAGTGATGAAAGTATGACCACTAGCGTCATCTGACGGCAATGTGGTTCAAGCTATTGGCAGGACCAAAAAGCGCCGCATGCAGGCTTTTTCTGCTTGAAACCAAATATGTATAGCTTAAAATTGCACTTTGTGCACTTTTGGTAGATTTCCCTGGCATCAAAGAGTAATTTTAGCATTTTTTTTCTCCCTTGTGTGTTGAAAGAGGTGCTGCGTTTGCCTGCTTGCCTACCGCGGAGAAATGCGAGCGTGGCGTCCAGTGGCACTCAGAAGAAAAAAAAACAATTCTAATACACTGAAACCTTGTTATAACAAACTCACATCTGCCACGAAAATGCTTCATTATATCCGAAAATTCGTTATAACCGTGTATTTATAACACTGTATCTGTGACAAAACTATTCTTAACTTACTTCGTTATAACCGATAATTCGTTATATCCGGGTTCGTTATATCGAGGTTTGAGTGTACATCTAAGCACAACTGAAAAACAGCAAGGACCTTCTCTTCTGTGAAGCACATTTCATGTACGTTTCAGTCACACATTTGGCATGAGTGGAACCCCTGCAGTTTGTTTCACAATGCCGTCGTACCAGTGTTGCTGGAGCACACCAAATTTCTTGCTAGATTGCGGCGCTTTTTCAGGCTAACTAAACAAAAGCTTAAAAGAATGCAGTAATAATACATTATCTGGCAGTTTACAAGCTCTAAACTACCAATACGCTAATTGTTTTATTATTAAACAAAACCTAATTCAGCCTGAAAAATCTGCATGTCGTTCTCGTTTTCGACTTTCACTGGCACAACTATTGTCATCACGTGTAGTAACCAGTGTTTGCGCGTGTCTTCACACCAATAGACAACAGAACGTACATCTAAAAATTCAGTTTTAAAAATTTCTACTCGCTTTCCAGAGAAACCGCTGCAGGGTTGGACACATCAGAAGGTATGCCTTCTATTTCGACACAAAATAGGAAAACAATAAAGCACGGTTAGACATTTCCTTTAATAATAAATATTGAAATGTGAACACAACTAATATTAAAAATAAGAAAAGCATTATAAATATTATGAGGAACAACATCACTCTAACTTTTTCCAGTTTCTGGATTCGTGTCAAATTAACTCATGTAGCTTAGGAGGCTCACCTGGCTCAAGATAGCATTCAGAGGTGCTGGTGGTGGTTGTATCGCTGGTGCCATTTTGTTGCCGTGTGCTTTTCTCGGGAGCTGTGGGAAGACAACAACAGACTCACTACACTCTACAAGCAACAATGTATGCGTCAACTGACTGGTCAATACAAAGGAGGGGCATCCTCTCATAGTCTCTAGATGGTAAAGCACGGCCCAGGAATGAAGGGGAGTACGAAAAATATTTATAAGTGAAAGAAACCAAATATGAAGAACACCAAGTAGCATAAGACATGCAAACTAAGCTATGGCAGCCCCTTACACACTATATACACAACCTAGAAAGTCATATTTACAGTACAGGTGCATGGCCTGACGTGGTGGCAGCTCCTGTGTCGAGTCGAAAGGCTCGTCGCGTCCTTGAAGTTTGTCGCGTCGCTAGCGCACGGCCTTCAGCTGCACCGTCGGGTCACCGCCACATTAAGTCTTCTCAGTGGCTGTACCGCTCATCCTCCTGGTGCGCCGCCTACGGAGCGTAGCCGCAGGACACCTGGCGCGTCACGGGGATGATGTTGCTGGGCCGAGCTCAACTCCTGGCCATGCCCTACAGCTCACAGAGTGTTGCTGCGATAGCTGGGACACATTTCGGCCAGGAGCTCTGCAAGCAGTCTTCGGTAGAACGCCGTTCTGCTGCAACCACTCGCCCGCGCCTCTTCCCGTTCCAAGCGCTCTGCTGTCTTCTGTCCTCTCTCGCCGGCCACGTTGCCTCTTGTGCCCGTTTTTTTAGATGTGAAGCAGCTTATGGCAGAGTTCAATCCGGTGGTGGTGGTGTGCGGCGTGACCACCCTTACTGCGCATGCGCCTACTCTTTTCCCACTCTCCTCCTTTACGCAGGTGTTCGGTCGCCTTCTCTCCTCCCCCCGCACTGCATCCGCGCACTCTCCCCCTTTACGCAGGCGTTCGGTCGCCTTCTGTCCTCTCCTCCCCCTGCACTGCAGCATGTAAACCCACTCCCTCCTCTCCCTCCCCCATTTCATATAAGCGCGTGCGCGCGGTTGAGGAAGTCTCGCTTGAATCGTGCGGTCGCTCCGTCGGTTTCCGGTCACTGCAGTTGTCTCGAAAGCCTCGCTACCCTCGCCGCAGACTCGCGTTCTCTCTCTGTAGCAGAAGCGGTAGCTCGATGCCGACGCTTGGCTTCGACGGCCGAGTAAACGTAAACGGAAACTTGGTGTGCACCCCCCAATGCTCATACCTGCCAAGTTCAAGGATTCTGAATCCGGGAGATTTCCGCAACGGGATGGGGGAGGGGGGGAGGTGCCGATATACCTTTTTCACAAAAGAAAAAAAAAGACATCGCGGGAAAAAAAAGGGGGGGGGGGGGGAGGGGTCCCCCGAACTTCGCAAGCGCAATCATTGGCTTTGCGATCTTAAAATGGCTTGGAATGGCCAAACAAAAACGCAGGTAGGGTTTCCAAACTACAGTAGACGTTCCGAATCCCAAAGGGGGAGCGAAAATATTCGTATCACCCGAAATTTTGTATAAAAGACTAGCAAAATCGGTTTTCATTAGAGAGTTATAGAACAGCGCAACACAAAGCTTTGCGTTTGTGTTGTGCATGCGTAGTACACTCACCTCTCGCGGGCTCTGGCAACGCCCGCAAGCTTTGCGTACAGTATTCTAAAACTATTCATTTCTAAAGAACTCGCGTATGTCTTTCTGGGACACACGTGAATGCACCAAGAAGGGCCGGCGCAGATGGCTGCCGCAAAAGCGCGTGTCAATGCTTCGCTTGTGGCCTACTGAAAACTAAGTGCCAAGGTCCGCTCCACCATGGTCATAAGCGAAGATCGACAGTAACGCCGAAACGCTTCTGGCCTTTTTTTATGTCATTATTGCCTTTAATGTACCGCTGAGTCAGCCGCTTACCTTCGGAGCTTGTAGTCACGTCGCAGCGACCGCGGTTTCGGACGTGGTGGTTGCGGCAATCGGTAGTTTCGTTTTCAATCCGCGAACGCTGGCCGCGCACGTGCCTTCAAAGCTTCGAAGCTACGTCGTTTGTTGCTATGATCACATCTGCCGCAGTTTTGTCCCGCAGCGTTTGCAGAAAGTATAGTATCGCTTTTACTGGTTAAGCGTTGGATGCGCGTGCACTTTTGGAGTTCTGACCGTGTCAAGAGCGACCGCGGTTTCGTTCACATAGGTTGTGGCACGATGACCACAGTTCGGACAGTGTGTGCGCTGGTCGCGCGCGTACTTATGAAGATTCAGCACGCTGCCCTGCACCAAAGTTCGTACCACCCGCCACGACATGGAAAAGTGTTCGGGACATCCGAATTTTGGTCCAATGCACACAGTAGAATTTGGCTGGGGAATTTTACGAATTCGTATCAGCCTGTTTCGTATCACCAAGATTCTACTGTACGTTTACATGAACGCCTCCTAAATTCGTTTACATTATAATGCGACGGGTTCGCAAAGAGCCTGGATCGGATTGGTTTGGATTTTTGTCAGTGCATGTGGCCAGACCACGCACAGAAATTCCGATTTCCGGGAGATTTTCCGGCCAACCGTACAAACGTAAGAAATGGTTGAAATCCGGGAGTCTCCCGGACAATCCGGGGGACTTGGCAGGTATGCAATGCTGCTTCGCATCCCCTCATGGTTCCCTTCAGTGGAAGATGGTGTAATTTTTTCTTTTTCGTCACATTCTTTATGTCTTCAATGTTTTGTCTTCTTTTTCTTTCTTTACTCTATACAGTGATGTGATCAGCCGAAGCCAATTCGGCGCAGCTTCTGGAGCAGCTAAGACCTCGTTCTGGAGCAGCAAATCAGCCTTTTGGAGCAGTTGCCTCTCACACACTTTCGAGCACAACTTTGTAAGTAGCTAACCGACAGCAGTTTTACCATGTTTAACAAATAAACATATGCATACATACATGTATTGGTGTAATATAGTTTCCCAAAAGGTGGAATTAACTCATTGCTCTTCGGTTTCTTGCGGAGAGCCCTTAACTCTTACATATCCGTGACATATCAGGCCGCCCAACATTTCCTCCCGATAGGGCTTTCCCTGAAGCTCCAGACAGCAAAAGTTTTCCACGCATATTCTTTTGCTATTAAAACAATGAACTATTGTGATGACGTCTGTGCTTGTCGGTACAACCTAGACGCTTGAGTAGTGTAGTGAAGTACATGGTGTCGCACTTTATAGACAGACCCGTAAGGCTTTTGGCTCATTGGAGGTTTATAACATGGAGGGTTTAACAAATGATTTACAAATTGTGGTAAAATTGCAATGGTGCGCTGAACGAAATTTGTGATGATGAAAGGCTTGCATTGTATTTAGACATGTTCTCTAAATTGAACTTTTGCGCAGTCTAGAAACAGCACCGATACAACGAGATAGTGCGTCACCGTGGTTTCCCTACATGTCACTAAAGCGGCTTCAATTTCTGATAAATGCTGGCAGTCGTATAGTATTAAAACTTGAGTGCCCTGTATGAAATCTTTTGGAGGTCAGCACAAGTAGTACTACATATTTTTGACAAACTAACGTAGCTAGAAATTCTAATTACATAGATGTAATGCTTATTGTAATTTATGCAATCAATCATATAAAAGACTACCGTCTCACAAGAACTTGTAGTTGTACAGATTAGATTTTTTTTCTGGCTCCATAACATTCAGTCTTTTTTCCTTGACGATGTAATTTCATAGTATGGGTATAGTTGGCACTGTTTGGTGCCAACTACCCCATCCCCCTTTCTGGCCGGTGAACTCAATATGCTGATTTTATGGTTGAATTGTATCTAGGCATGTAATGGAGTGCTGAAATAAATCTTACACATGTGAACCTGCCATCTTGATCTATACTGTGTGCCTGCCACAATCATGGCAACTTTAGCTTCCACCTCCCCCTCCCTGGCGTCGCTGTTTGTGAAAGTATATCAGTATATCCAGCTTTCGTTGCCAGCTTACATTATTTTACGTGCCTCCATCTATTAGCACTAAGCTAAAGTTTACGGCAGGGCATGTGCTTCGGTGCAGAAGTCACCATTTCCGAGACACTGTGTGCATGGCTTCGCAGCTAGGCAAAATGGTCGCACCGGGCAGCAAGTGCGAGTTACTGCTCATCACCATTAGCTCAATTGAATAATATTCTGTGTTGAGTACGTTACCCTGAGAGATTTCTTATAACTGCACAGCTCTCTCCTGTCTGCTTCAATGCCCACTAAAATCACAATGGTAACTTATGTAATTCGAGCGCCTGCCATATTTTCCTTCTCTACGAAGGACTGCAAAAATGACATCTTGGTGCACGCTCGGCGCAAATTATGCAATTTCTGCTGAAATGTAGCAGAATATAGCAGATTTCACCTCTTGGCGCAGTTTGGCGCGATTGGCGCAGCAATCGCATCACTGTCTATATTTCTTCATTTGAAGGACGTTTTTTTATGTTAGACCTTCTTCCTCTTCTTCTTCATATTCCCAAGTTAATATAATCATGACACATGAAAATATTCCAACATTTTTCATATAGTTTCCAATTATTTACATGCACAATGTCAAGAAGTCGTGGAAAGCAATTAGAAGGGAGGAACAAGGGACCTCAACAGTAAAAGAAATGGCAGGAGTTTTCCTACTTAAACTGAACGTGGTCAATAATACAGACCGAAAGCATATCATGATTGGAGAAGACATAAAAGAGAAGCTGGAAGGAATTCACTGAAAATCTGTTAAAAGGAAAATTAAACTGAGGAAGAGCGAGTATGAAGAACCAGCGGCTTTAAGATATTAATGTAGACAGATCTCGCAAAAACCTAGAGGTAAAGCAAGTTGGCAAAGAACATCCACATAGAATACATCACGGCACTTAGACAAGAATTAAATGAACTTATCACTAAATCATGGATCGCTGTTTATCCCACTGCACAGAAAAAGTGATGTGAGATAATGCTCGAGCTTAGAACTGTAGCCGTAATATCCCATTTTAGTACAGGGGAATCTTGGTAAACAGGAATCACTTAAATGGAACTACCTTAGTAGGGTTTGCTGTCCGGCTAATTCGTACATGGCTGAAGTTGAAATGATGGTGCATATGTTCGGACAGGGACAAAGAACACAGGACGCAGACATGATGATGAATTTTTTAACAGTGAGTTGTGAGTGTGCGCTTGTCCGCGTCCTGTGCTCTTCATCCCTATCCAAACATATGCACCATCAATTCAACTTCAGAACAACTGCCTCTTAATTTTGTTGGTTTTATATTTCCCGGCCGAACAAGTCTCAGTAAGGGAACTCCCAAACATACTTTCCCGGTACCTTCAGGTGAATGTACAGTAGACTCTCATTAAACGGAACCTGAAGGGACCAGGAAAATATGTTCCGTTTAACAGGAGTTCCGTTTACTGAGAGATGAACAAGGGTGCAGAATACAAGAATGAAACCAATCTTTTCAGAAGCACTTGTTCCGTTTAAGCAGCAGTTCCGTTTAACAGATTTCCGTTTACTGAGAGTTCACTGTATACCGAAAGAGGAAGCAGACAGGCTTGACGAAAGAGCTAGGCCCCGCAACGTCAATGTGCACGATCATTGGGGACACACACATCTGCCGATTCTCCTATTTGCACGGGAGAATTGTGAATTTTGAGAAAACCTCCCGACTTAGTGGCACGGCTGTAAATCTCTCGAAAAACAGTCCCAACACACGTTCGCGGAGAGAAAATGATAACAACAAAGCAGAGCAGTTCTAAAATTTTCTGGCCTTTGTTTATCGCGTGTGGAGCACTCCTTAAGTGTCTTCCGCCACAGTATTCTAGTGTCATGCGGAAAAGCATACTAAGATTAGGAAGGAGCTACTACCAAATACACCCGTGTGATGGTCACACCCAGAAGCTTGTTAATTAAAAAATCGCCCCCCAAAAAATATATATTTAAAAACTACCAAGTATAACCCACACCCTTCATTTTTGAGGTTAGCAGCATTATACACTGTGCAGTGCGAGAGTTCTGAACTACTTTTTTTTTTTATCACTGCAGCTGCTCAAGCTCGGAGAAGCCCCGTTAGTCACAAACAAAAATTTTCATCGTCATGAGTCAGCATGCGCTCTCCTCATCTTCTTCATCCAGGGGTGCAATCGCCGAAAAAGAATTTGGAGCAATTTTTGGAGCAGCAAAATGTTACTTTTGGCGCACGAAAATCCAAGTTTGGAGCAGATTACGGGAAAAAAACATGCATTTTTTATCACGAAATCCCAAAATTGGAGCACTATAGCAAAGAAGGGTTACATTTGAAAATAAAATAAAAATAGTACAAACCATTCAACATCACCTAAATCGTGCACAATGAGCATGAGCACTGGTGTTTTAATAAAAGCAGTATTTTGAACCACCCCACTGGGCAAACAATGATGAAGTCCACATTAGCATTCACAGCGCCTGTTGAATCTTTTGACAGACTCTGCAAATTCAATTGTGTATCCGCAAGCTGGCGACCTTGAAATTCGGGAGATTCGTAAACAGTAATGAGTAAGGGTGGCGAAAAAAAAAAAACAAAAAAAAAAACTGGCGTACGGTCTTGTTTGTTGTTTCTTAGGGCTGCAGAAATGTCATACACTGCTCGAAAAGATTGCCTGTAATTTTTTTAGACGTCAGCAATTATACTACAGTTAAACCTGGATATAACGAAATTGACAAATTCCCGAAAAAATTCGTTACAAACAGGTCTTCGTTATATCCAGTTTCAGCACGAAAATTGGAAAAGGAAACACAAATTGAACAAAAGGGGAACTGAAGGCAGAGCTCACCAAAAACACTTATTTAGCAGTAAAAAACTGCGTTATTATTGCGATAGCAATTATATGGACACTCTCGACGGGTTTTTGCCGTCGCCGCCATGTTCCATATAAAGTTCGAATTGATATCACACCCACGCGCATCATAACTTTAACCCACGGGTAAAAGGGCGCGAGTGCTGTCGGACGAGTGCTGCTGAAGCAGAGATCTAACGAGCCGGCCCATCTGTATCGCCCGGAGGCCGCATGCGATAACATCCCCCGCGTATTCGACCTGCCGTCGAGGGCTCAAGCAAAGAGGAAACATCCCGCCAGTCTTGAACGAGCACGAAAAGACGCAGAGGGGTAGGGGGGGGTCACTCGAGCACCAACAGTGAACTTTGATTTTAAGGGCGCGGTCGCGATCGCAGGCGCGCACGCTATCTCGGCAAGCATCAGCGCTCGGCTCATATACCTTTTCACGTGCAGCGCTCTCAACGCAAAGAGACTGTGTGAAAAGAGCACTTCTGCCTGGAGCAGCCATATTTTCTTACACCAGCATTTTGTAGGGTTACACAATATCGGATCCAAAAGAGTAGTTTGCCAGCCTTATTTCGTATAACATTACAATTTGTTGCTTTCACATTTAATTGCGTTGCATTCAACGCGCCATCGTGTTGCCGGAGCTAATCGGCTAATCGCGAAAGCTACGATCTAGCGAACTCGCGGCGCGGCGCAATACTGCAAAGCGCGTGACGAGTCGACCTCCAAAGATCCGTCGTCACCGCAGTCTCGACAGTTTCCACCAGCGCCTAATCTGACATCTCGGTAGTGACGACACGGTTGTCCGCTTCAAAAAAATGCAAAGCTGAACGTCGTCGGGGGCCACTCCATGCACGCGCCGTGCAGTGAAACCATGCACGCTCGCACGGCGTCGAAAACGAAGAGCGAACGACACGTATACCACGAGATACAATTCGGAAAAGCGCTCTCCATATGCAGTGCGGCCCCACAATGCGACACGAACTTTAGCGTACCAACACGGAGAAAGATTTTTTTTTTTTATGTGTCACTTCAACGAAGTGCAGTTCAGAGACTTCTGCAGCAATCGAAAAGTGGCGCTGCCAACGCTAAAGTCGTTTTCTTTTTTTTTTGGTTTGAAGGGAGGGGGAGGGCACATGCGCGCATTCGCCCGCGGCGGCAAGAACGGCAGCAACGCCGGTTCGAGGGCCGCCGGTCTGCCTGCCCGCCTCGCAATCGCCGGGGCTCCGAGCGCGCCGTGCGCGACGCCGCCACTTCGCGCTTTGTTGGCGGCGAGGCAACCGCGGAAGATGCATGCTTGTGCCAAAATGACAAAATCCGGCGCAAAATTTTCAGGTTGACGGTGGCGAAAATTCGTTATATCAAGGGTGTTTCCCTCTGCCACTTTGTTACATAGAGGTCGCAAATACATGTGCTTCTATGGCGTAACGGCGGGGAATAGAAAAACTCCGTAATATCGAGGAATTCGTTATATGGAGGTTCATTATAGGCAGGTTTAACTGTATACCGTATTTACTCGCGTAATGGACGCACTCGCATAATAAACGCACCCCCAACTTCAGTCGTCAAAAGTAGGATTTTTTTTTCTCCCGCGTAATAATCGCACCCCCTACATTTATCCGCTGCAGTCCCGCGAACCGAAAAGTGGCGCCTCCTTGCCCATGCTCTTTTCCGTTTTTTTATTACGCCGACCCCCATCGGTTCGCTCCCCCCCCCTCCTCGCTCGCTGCCGCGCAGTTCTTTGTTTTTCTTTCTATCTGAGCGCGGCACGTCCCCTGTCTTTTTGAATTATCCGTGTGCCACAGCTGGGATTCTCGAGCGGTGCGAGTGTAGAGACATCGCGGCTCACAAGCACACAGCGAGCGAAGGTCACAAAACTGCCCGCGCCAACCAACGGCCGCTTCCTGCAAATACGAAACTTTGAGGCCCAGCCACATGCACGCGATTTTTGAGCGGGGCGACAGGATTTTCTGACGAAGGGCCATCCGTCGCCGTCGCAGGCATGTCGCAGTTTTCTGGAAAACCAGAAAATTTCGCTTGCCTTGCGCCCGGAAAAGAGCGTGACGATTCCCGTAACACGGTGACACCCCTGATCCTCGCTTCGGTTGCAATTAGCTCTCTTCATGCTTGTTATCCGCGCGTACTTCAAGGAACGCCAGACATAGGCTACCTTTTTACAGTCATATCTCACGGGGAGAGCGAGGCAGCGGCCGTATTTTGTCGTTAATCTTGTAATCGACGGTTTGTTTTGATGCTTCGGTGGTAGCTTGCTGCAATGGTGGTAGCTTGCTGCAATCTCAACGTCGTCGTCGTACGAGTTTGCCACGGAGTCACGGAGTTTGCCAAGTGCGTCGTAGCGTACGCTTCCGGCCGCCCCTCGAGATCACGGCAGATACCACTGTCGCGATTAAACAAAAGATCGCGAAAAGAAAGCGGCGAAACGCTTTTATGGGGTGCGCGAGGGGACAGCTTGCAGAAGATAGCGCGATCAACCACTGCAGATGAGTGAGGTGCAATAAAGAAGCTGTTTCCAAACAGTGCACGCTTACGTTAATTTTCGAAAGGTTGAGCTACCTCACTTTTTTCTTTTTTTTTTGCATTACCGCATTTTTTGCTCATCCCGAAAAAGTTTTCGTAAAATTTACCCCGCATAATAAACGCACCCCCCCAACTTTGCTTCAATTTTTCGGGAAAAAAAAGTGCGTTCATTACGCGAGTATATACGGTATACTAAAGCTGCAAGGCATACGCTTCTAGCTTTAGTTCCTAACATGCCATAGCACTGTTTGCTGACAAGGAAATTGATATTTCCTGCGAAGCGTTGGTGGATACGGCAACACATTTTTGTCTTGAAGTTGCATCGTCTCGCCCGTTCCACAAATGGGTATCAGCTGCGGACAGCACACCGATGGGTGCGCGGCATTGTTACTTTATCTGGTGATATATATATAGGTGTCCTCACCTATATATATCTTACACCGTACCACGGCGTAAGATAAATATCCCTTGTTTAGGATTAGGGTTTGCGCGCCTAGATTGCATTGGTTGATGATGCCTAAATTACAGGTGGAACATGTTCTCCATTTCTCGCTGAAATTAGCGCAACTGAGAAAATTTTTAGACTGGTCGGGCATTTTGGCGCAGCGTGGTGCAATTTCAACAAATTTCATGGTTTTGGCTCAGCTCAGCGCAAAAATAGGAAATTGTATCAAATTGGTGTAATTTGCACAGCTGTTGCACCTCTGTTCATCTTTTACTTCATGCCTAGAACACATGCACCAATTTGTCCTGCATGGGGTGCAATAACTCAGATGGATGAGAGAACAAGTACAGAGAGAGAGAGAAAGACAGAAAAAGATACAAACACAAAAAAAAAGAGAAGACAGAGAGCAAAATGGAAAGAGAGGAAGAAAGAGGAAGCGAGAAATAGAGAGAAAGGGAAGAGACAGAGATAGGAAGAGCGAGAAAGAAAAAATTGAGAGAGAGAAAGAAATAGAAACAGGTCCACCACGTTGGATCAGTGGCTAAAGTGCTCGGCTGCTGACCCGAAGGTCGCAGGTTCGATCCCGGCCGTGGCGGTCGCATTTTGGTGGAGGCAGAATGGTAGAGGCCCGTGTACTGTGCGATGTCAGTGCACGTTAAAGAACACCAGATGGTCATAATTTCCGGAGCCCTCCACTACGGCGTCTCTCATAATCACATTATGGTTTTGGGACCTAAAACCCCAGACATTATTATTATTATTATTAAATAAATAGAAACAGCGACAAAAAACATAATAAACAACAGAGAGAAAGAGAAAAAAAATAAAGAGAAACAAGGAAAGCTGCACAGCTCTGCACTTCCTTCAGGCTTGGCACCACTAGTGCGAAGCTGCCTCCACCTTTTTTCATGGGCAAAACAAGGCAGCTTTGCCGAGTTTACGGCGCCTCGAGTTAGTAAAACCACATCATCAAAGATGTAGCAGCTGCCTCCGAGGCGGTGCCGTCCACCATACAACACCGACTGGACGGCTGAAGAGGGTGAAAACTTTTGATGTCACAGATTGGTGGCGCGGACAACTCAAGGTCGCACTGGCGCCCCGTGCATTTTCTCACTTACCAAGAAAGCACCTAATCATGGCAAGGGTGGTGCCTTGATTATTGTGAAAAGGTAATTCACCAAGGCAAGCGAAATAGTTTTCTGAAGAGAGTCCCTTTAAGAATGTGGGACAGCGGTAAAACAGACACATACATGAAGTTTCTTATCAGGTCATGTGGATGGTTCACGCAGCAACTGGAAGTTCTGCTATGCTTTTTTCATGCCCTATCTTGAGGCAGCTTTAATAAGGAATAAAATGTGTCTCACCCTTGGGGCCCTCGGAGGAAGGGCTGATCCCAACCCCATCGGCAAAGTAGTCGCCCAGGAACTGCTGCGCCGGGGAGGCAATGAGAAACGGTGGCTGCGTCAGCGTGCAGATCCACTCGGGCTGCATGGCGGCCGCAGCATTCTGCGCAAAGCCAGTGGCCGTAGATAAGGACTTGAGCAACTTCACTCTTTCAGCAGTCCCCTGCCGTCCCGCACGAGGTGTGAATACAGCCGCCGACCAATAATTAGGACTTGGAGAGGAAATACGTGGGCTTGTGCAAATATTCGAGCACTTCGAATATTCGAACGAATATTACAGTATATTCAAGACTTGCGTCGATTCAAACCTAAATTAATAGAAATTTCGAATTATTCGAATTGAACAAATAGAAGTATGAAGGTAGTTCCACTGCAGTTGAGGGGTGCGATACTTTGAATACACCTATCCAGGAAAAATTCACACTGCCGCGAACCCTCACTTCAAGGTTAAAGGGACGTATTACCTTCACATCGATCCATCATATTTAAGTTTAAGAGCTTTTTATGTCGGCTCATATGCTCTTAGTATAGTAAATTATAACACGTCATGTACAGTAGAACCTCGGTGATACGATCACAGCTCATACGAATTTCGGAGTGATACGAATTTTTCTTTGGTCCCGGCCAAGGCCCATTGGCCTGCATTGTAATTGAGTACGGTTGTTGCGAACAGATTTTTACCCCGTGACGTTTGATACGAACGTACGGTACTGCCCAGGAACGAAGAGATGCTGTCTGTGCTGTCGCGGAAGACACGCCAAGCTCGTGCGAGCGCGGGAACACAAGCGCGGGCAGGTGCGCCACACCTTCAAATCGTCAGAATCACGGTGCAAGAAAAATACTTTTCTTACGGTCAGAATAAACCTTCAGAGACGAGTCACGGCCTCAGAGATTGTGCGCGCGTATCTTACAGGCTCTAATGTGCCTCCGTGTGTCGTCGCGTTTGGATTACAGAAGGCATTGGCGCCATGCCTTTTTTTTGCTGCTGCCGTTCTACTGTGTTTACACGTACAGTCAATCCCGGATACAGTCGACGTCCGATTTCTCGGACGCCCGAAATTCCGGACATGCCCGATTTCCCGGACTCATCTGCGGCACCGTCAAGTTCCCCATAGAGGCAATGTATTAAAAAGTCCGAAATTTCGGACGCTTACAGCCTTCGCCGTCCGATTTTCCGGACTTTTTACGCTAACCGCCGACTCGAAGTCGCCATCAATGCCGCCATTTTGTTTTTCTCGTATCCTCGAACCCCCCATACTCGCACGATGGCCCCCGAAATAGCGCGCCGGCGCGCTATCTCGGAGGCCATGCTTGCACCGCCGGAACAGGTGTGGCCAGCCGCACCGCGCCGCGGCTACCGTACTCTCGCTAACCCTCGCCACCATCTAGCACACGCAAATCCGTTGCCAGCCGTAGCTTAGCCAAACCTCCCTGTGTTCATTCACGTATTGTTTTGTAAGCTCTGCGGTAGATCGTGTGCTGCTGCGCGCAATTTTCAGCGTTCGCGTTTCCCGATCTTCAGCACTCGCCGTTGACAGCGATGGCACCGACTGCTCCTTCGTCTTCGTCCGAGCCTTCGAAGCGCACAAATCCCCCTCGTAACGTAAGAGGCGGTAACGGAAGAGACTCTCCGGAACTGTTTTCGCGGACGTTGCCTTCGACGATCTGCGCGCTGCCGGCGTTTCGATTCCAGCCGGGATAACCTCTGAGGGCTTCGCCTACACTGACGAAGGCCACGAGCTCTGTGCGGAATTGACCGCATGACGAAATCGCTTCACGTTACGGAAGATTCCTAACACTCCGACACCGAGAACGACGAGGCAGCGCCTACACAGCCGACGAGCTCGCAGTTGACGCGAGCACTGATGATACTATCATCGATGAGACATGACGTTAGCTGAAATTGAGGCAGACATCATCGCGGGCAAGCGGAACGCCATGCAGAAGAAACTTATTGCGCCAAAGTGTTGACCAATGAGGTAGCGCCGGCTACGTCGGATTTTTTTTTTATATACATATTGTTACGGTGGTTGAATTAAGGTTGACTGTGTTTATTTACAGCATGAGAATGAGGTCAGGCAATGACAGGCAAAGATGGAGTCCACAAGCCGCACCAGACAACCTCGTCTTCCTCTTCCTCTTGCCCGGCTCATACCATAGCCCGGCTCATACCGTAGCAATATATATATAATCGGCTCTTTTTAGAACCACCTAAACGATGCATTCGCTGAATTGCAATGGGAATCCAGTACTCCGGCCGTGACCTTCTCCGTCAGAGATAAATACCTATAAAAAAAGTGCGTTTTCGCGTGCATTCGTTTTTCCGGACTGCCCGATTTTCCGGACGTTTTCGCGGTCCCTTGAGGGTCCGGGAAATCGGCGTCGACTGTATATCGAACTCGAAGGGGATCGCGAAATAGTTCGATATATCGATAATTCGAAATAAGAAATATGAATATATAAGGCTTATATTAATGCACAGCAACTCTCGAAACGGCTTTCGGAAATTGTAATAAGTGTTAACATGACGATTCGCTCACAGTATGCTTAAGAAAAAGGTGACAACTACTACTTTTGCAAGTTACCGCACTTTATTTCGTGTGAAAATAGTCCATAGACTTCTCTTGCCTCTTGCACGCCATCAAATTCATAGTCATCCTCATTAATTGAGCATTGAAGCTTTCAAAATAAGCAAATTCAGCACCTTCAGCCGCAACAACGGTGATTGACGATGAACACCATTGCAGGCTCTGTAGCGCGGTAAAATGTTGTTGAGCGGCGGCGTTAGCATCTTCATAACCGCACGGGTCCACTTCCGCGGCACCGGCAACATCAGCCATGATATCAGCATCGATGCAGTCAGAAACAGAGACGTTGTCATCTGCACCGATGAAGTCGCTTTCTGTACTCCCGTCCGAGGTGGCGGCTGGAAATGCTAATAAGTAGCAATATTCACTGAGGCACCGTACACCGCTTGTCAGCGGTACTGACACACACTAAGTCGTCACCTGTCACCCAAGCCCACGAGGAAACTGTGCACGGCGGTGCTTTGCTTGAAGTCGTTCCAAGCACCAGTCATAATTTTTATCGCTTGAGCGACGCATTGTTTAGTTCGACTCCCGAAGGAAGATTCAGCAGGAACGAAGCGAGAACTACTCCAGTCCACAAGCCGCAAGTGACAACGCTGTCCACAAACGACAAAGTACGCTAGCAATGGCGATGACACTAGGGGCTTTGTAGCAGCAAGTGAAAAGCAAGAAAAAGCGTAGCCTCCGAGATGTGTATTTTATAACCGAAAACGCCAAAAATACGTCACAAGGTTGCGGATCTTGAAGGCTATGTTTTTGGGGCCTGCATGCCATCTTGCGCGAACTAAAGAAACAAGACGGCCGCCGAGTCACTTCGCGTTCATCTGATTTTGGTGCCCTCGGCAACTGGCCCCTTTGAAAAACACCGTGTCCACGCGTTAAAACCTACAACAGATCGTGCATCACGTGCCGGTGCACTCACAAGCGCTGTGCAACCAACCATCAACGAATAACACCGCCTTTTCGTTACCTGCGCGCGAGGAGGGATCGAAATTTGTTAGACTGCGGCCGAAAAATGATCAATCTTTGTCAGAATAAATGCACTTTCTGGGCTTCAGCCCGGCGCAGCGTTCGATATATCGGATGTTACGTTTTGCGGGAGTTCGATATACGTGTGCAACAGTCCCATACTTTTGCATGGGAAATTCAAGGGGATTTATCAACTGTTCGATCTAGCGAATAATTCGATGTATTCGAGTTCGATATACCCGGGATCAACTGTACCTGCCTCATGCATCAGACATCCATGAAAGGTAGACGAAGACGGAAAAAAGGCGAGGACGGTCTTGGCGAAGGAGTCAGGCCTCACAACATCAACATGAGCGACTGCTGAAATCGCACTTCTGCGAGCTCAGTCGTAAATCTCCCAAAAAACATCCGCAACACCTCCGCGATAACAAAATCGTAAAATAGGACCGTGGTTCTGAAATTTTGTGGCCTTGATCTATCTCGTCAAAGCGCTTCTTCCGTTACTTTCGCCGCAGTACTTTGCTGTCATGCGAAAAAGCATACTAAACTTTGGAAGGGGCTATTGCTGTCACGGCTCACAACGCACCTGGTTCATTAATTAAACTTGCGTGTACGGGCCGTATATTTACGAGTGCTACAGTAAAATCTCATTACTACGAACATCAGGTTAACGAAATTTTCAGATTAACGAATTTTTTTGAAATCCCCGCCAAAATGCATATATTGCCAATGTAAAAAACTTTCAGTACTACGAATTTCAGAATACCGAATATTTCAGATTAACGTACGTAATTTAACCCCGAAATCAACAAGATGCTTCGTTATTACGAAGTTCCGTGGATGTTTTGGTACGGAAATCACTGAAGCTTACACCTATCATCATCTGCAGCAGATATGCGCCGGGAAACCCGCTTCAACGGGTGCAGCCCCATCAGCGTCGACATCAACGCGAGCGTCACCAACCGGTCAAACTGGTCAAACCAAATCAAACAACGTGTTGTGCGGTCGCTTTTCTGGCAATGAGTTCTCCTGGCCCCAGCGTTAAAAGAAGCGACGCCAGTTTTCGCTCAAGGAAAAAGTGGACATTCTGACGGAGCTGAATGCTGGAAAAAAGCAAGTGGACATATGCAGGGAGCGTGATATCGCGCCGTCAACAGTGGCAACGATACTGAAGGATCGGGAGAAGATCGTGAAATTACATCGAGAATCACAGCTGGCTCCCTCAAGAAAATGCTTGCGGCTGGGCAACTACCAAACCGTCGACGATGCCGTCCTCACATGGTTTAAGGATGCCAGACAGCACGGTGTGCCCTTGTCAGGCCCTATTATTCAAGAAAAGGCGCGACAGTTCGCGGTCGCTTTGGGCACCTCCGGCTTCGACGCAAGCGCCGGATGGCTGTATCGGTTCTGGCAAAGGAATGGCATCATGTGGCAAGTCGCGTGCGGCGAAGAAAAGGCGGCCGATGCCAACAGTGCGATTGCCTGGCGGAACGAGCGCTTTCAGGAAATCGTCGAGTCGTTCAGTCCAGACGACGTTTTCAACGCCGACGAATCGGCGTGCTTTTATCAGCTGTTACCTGATAAGACAATGAACTTTAAAGGTGAGAAATGCAAGGGCGGAAAAAAATCGCGTCTTCGCGTGTCAGTCCTCTTCTCCTGCAATGCCACAGGCACGGAAAAACTCAAGCCTCTTGTTATTGGCAAGTCCGCCAAGCCTCGATGCTTGAAAAACGTTGTCTCGTTGCCTTGCGACTATCGGGCAAATAAGAAAGCGTGGATGACGCGGGAACTATTCACGCAGTGGCTGCTGCAGTTCGACAACACAATGAAGAAGAAACAAAAGAAGGTTCTTCTAATCGTTGATAACTGCTCGGCACATATGGTGAACGTGCGTTTGAGCAATGTGCAGCTTGAATTTCTGCCCCCGAATTGTACGTCTTTGCTCCAACCTTTAGAACAGGGCATAATAAGATGTGTGAAGGCCGAATTTGGGGAAGCGACTTGTGCAGCGCCTTCTCATTAACATACGACTGAAGCTGCCCACGGAGGTCAACATCCGTCAAGCCGCAGAAATGCTGACAGGGTCGTGGTGGAACGTCAAGGCAAGCACCATTAGCAACTGCTGGCGAAAGGCAGGTCTTCTCAAGACTTTGCTTACGCCGCAAGACTGCGAGCCTACGCCACGAGACTGCGATGACGAAGCGGAGCTTGACCCAGAGCTTTGGAATGAGCTTACCGAGAAGCTCCCGGTAGACGCTGCGGTAACCTTCGAGGATTACGTAGACAGTGACTGCGCAGCGGCTACGTCCGCAGAGCTCACCTGCGAAGAAATCGTGAGTCAAGTGCATGGGCAAGATTGCTGTAGCAGTGACGAAGACGACGCTGGAGATGCAGAATCTGGGACAACGGAAGAGACTATTTCCAGCTCGGATGTTGTGGTGTTCCTTGAGAAGACCCGATTGTACCTCGGGTGCTGCGAGGATGTACCCGAAGACATCCTTAGGAAGGTTGCGGACGTGGAGGCATACATGCACCAGCGCCTGCTTTCTACTCGCCAGAAGAAGATAACCGACTTTTTTAAGCAGTAAATTGTTTCCACTCGGTGCCCAGTGCACCTCCTGCAGAGGTACGTTATTTTCGCTGTTGTGTTACATTACCGACATCATTTTTCAGTACTACGATATTTCAGAATAACGAATTAAATTCGGCGGTCCCGCAAAGTTCGTTGTAACGAGATTTTACTGTAGTATGATTGCCGATATCTAAAAACTTAACTGACAATCATTCAGAGTTCTTCCTGACGTTGCTGCGGCCTAGAAAAACAATAAATGAAAATGTACGCCATTTCTTTTGTCGCATGCTAATTTTCCATGCTTTCTGGTGATACGAATTTTGGATGATACGAATATTTTTGGTGGTCCCGTGAAATTCGTAACAACGAGGTTTCACTGTATTTTACAGGTTATCACTTGCATTCTACCGAAAGTCAAATCCTGCTACTATTCAAAGTTGCTTCCACTTCCCTTGAACCAAGAAGAATGACATATGACATATATGGCTTGTGCAAATAGTGAATTTTAGGCTCGAAGCGAATAGTTATTTTGGTCGAATAATTTCGAATCGAATTCGAATAGTATATATCACATATTATAAAGAAAAATGGGCATATTTGTCATGACCTAACTAACCTGCACAATATTAAAAAAAATTGTGACAAGGTCCGTGCAAATGCCATTTTTTTTGCTTCAAGAGAGAGAGAGAATAAAAAGAGGGAAAGGCAGGGAGGTCAACCAGAAGTGTAGAATCCGGTTTGCTACCCTGCACTAGGGGGAGGGGGAAAGGGAAAAGAAAGATGGAAAAGGAAAGTGAACAGGAGAGTAGACGCATGAGTAAAATAAAAAAAAAAAAGGTGGGGGGTGCTATAGCTTATTCAATAGGCCACTGCTTCAAGGGAAGTGGAAACAACTTTGAATAGTAGCAGGATCTGACTTTCGGTAGAATGCAAGTGATAACCTGTAAAATATGTTACGTTTTTAAATTTAGTATATTCAGAGCATATAAGCCGGTATGACAAGCTTTTAAACTTAAAAAATGATGAATCGATGTGAGGGTATTATGTTCAAGGGACCCTGAAACGGTTTTGACGATTTTGTACAAACACATTGGGCCAGTAGACCAAGTCCTAAGGCTCATTTACAGACTAATTTAAGCTCTCTGCTTACACTGTGTAATTTATTACAACGCTATAAAGCTGCGAATCGCTGCAGATCACGGCGGCTCAGCCCAACGTGTTTTCAACCGCCCCTTGCGAGTACGACATGCAGTGTGGGCACGACGTCATTGGGGCTGCCGGCGACGTCACTGGGGCTGCGGGGTGCACGCACGAAGAATTGGCTGGCAGGGTGGCGGCACCTGTCGGAGCAGATGTCAACCACTCCGCGATGTGTCTGTTGCCAGACAGCGTGCGTGCTGCCGGGCGCACTGGGCTATGGTCTCCGAGATGCACGCAACCTGTCGGCGTGCAATCTCGGAGGTGATCACTGGGCGAAGCTCAAATCGTCGAGTGTGCTCACGTGAGCTCTGCGACCGCCAGCGATGCCAGCGTGTCTCATGAGTTGAGGAGGCAAGGCAGGGGGTGAGAAGGAGGGTATGATATAATTGTCCGTAGCTGCCTTGGTACACGGCGTGCCGCTAACTTTGTGGTGCCAATGGTTCGATGATGCTCTAGTCTAAACGCTGACAAAGCTTCAAATAACCGTTTCAGGGTCCCTTTCATTGAACCTTGAAGTGGGGCTTCGCGGCAGTGCGAATTTTTCCTTGAAACTTGTTTTCACGGCTTAGCACCCCTCCTCTGCAGTGAAACCACCTTTACAGGAATTACATGTGGACTTATATACACCTGGAAAGGTGCTTTCACTGCTTCGTACCTCTCCGCTGCAGTGAAACTACCTTTACAGGGGGTTACATGCGGATTAATATATGCATCTATTCGTTCGTTTCGAATACTTCGAAATTTTCAATAATTTAAATTCGAATACTGCACTATTCGTTCGAATATTCGAAGCGTTCAAATATTCGCACAAGCCTAATGAACACGCCTTGTTTTAATTTTAAAAAATATATTGTGCAGGTAAGCTGGGTCAAGACAAATATGGTCATTTTCCTTTATAATATATACTGTTCGAATTCGATTAGAAAATATTCGACCAAATCTCTATTTGCTTTGAACTCGCTTTTAAACTAAAATTTACTATACACACAAGCCTCGAAATCAGAAAGTCAGAATAATCGCAAGTCTGAAATACCGGAAGTGCCAGAAAATACGCAACTTTATTCGATTAGTGCCTACCCCCCAAAAACTTGTGTGCTGTGATCTCAATTCTTTTTCAATTCAATTCTTTTTTTTCTTTATTCATCATTAGTACAGAAGGAGGTCCCGGAGTTACAAAACTGTCAGGGGGACCTCCTATTAGTCATTTGTCAATATCAATAAATTGCATATAATGGCAAATAGCAGTTAAAGAGCAAAAAAGAAAAAAGAAGTGAAAATAATAAAGCAGGGCATATAGGAAAAAAAGAACAATAATGGAAAGAACCAACAAAAGGTAAGTGTTTACATGAAAAGTATCTCGCATCATCATTTCCAGGAATAAAGTAAGTCGGAAAAATCAAGCGCCGAGCAATTATTAAGAGCACACACACACAATATTGGACACAACAAATTTTGGCTGAGGAATTTCGTGAATTTGTATCAAGCCAAATTCGCATCAGCTGGGTTCATATCACTGAAATTCTACCGTATCTCTCTGGGTCCACTCATAAAAGTGTTAGCACTCAACAGTGCATCACATTTACCTGGAGGAACCACGTCTTCTAAGAAAACTGCAACATGATTGACACAATGAATCAGGAAAAGAAAGAAAGGCAGATGAAAAGTGAGTTATGCAGAAAGCAGAGAAATATAGCAGTTTAAGCTGCATGGAAATACCATGATGCATAACTCACCGGGTCTTCAGGCACCGAACAGTCGTCCGTCTTTGTGTCTTCCTGCGAGCAAAGACGGAAGCATGCAGGACGCGTACACACGAGATCAATGATGACAATAACAACCACAACAAAAAAGTCCACCATTACTTCCTATTTAAAAGCAGGCTCCCACAATGTAGGAAATGCCACAAATTCTACCGAATTTTTAAAAAATATACTGTGCACAAAAGCACGTTTCAAACGAATAGAGAGACTACATTCAATGGCATGAACATCACCATTCCACTTGCACTGCTACTCACTCAACATTATCCCGTGGAACAAAATAACGTCAAGTCAAATAACAATGGCACAAAGAACCATGTGCGTTCTGTTTTGCTATCCGCCAGGTATAGAGAACTGGTGGGTACTACAACACCAATGCACAAGGTGGATACACTTCCGCCAGCATGCTTGGCTCCTGAATGAGCAAGTCACATCCTTACCGTGCAGCTTTGGAATAAGGGTGTGCGAATATTCGAAAATTTCGAATATTTTTCCAATAGTGTTTGCTATTCGATTCGCTTCGCACTGGAATTTCACTATTCGAACTACAGTTAAACCTGGATATAACGAAACTGACGAAGTCCCAAAAAAATTTGTTATAAACAGGTCTTCGTTATGTAGTTTCAGTGCGAAAATTCGAAAAAGAAACGCACACATTAAACAAATGGGGAACTGAAGGTAGAGCTCACCTAAAACATTTATTTAGCGGTAAAAAACTGCATTATTATGGTGATAGCAATTATATGGACACTCTCGACGAGTTTTTGCCGTCATGTTCCATATAAAGTTCAAATTGATAACATCCCCCCGCGCATCGTAATTTCTACTCGGGGTAAAAGCGCTGCCGAAGCAGAGATCAAACGAGCCCGGCCCATCTCCGTCGCTCAGAGGGCGCATGCGATAACATCCCCCCCCACCCCCCCAACCCCGTGTTAGACCTGCCGTCGAATGCTCAAGCAGAGAGCAAACACCCCACCAGTCTCAAACAAGCATGAAAAGACACAAGGAGGGGGGGGGGGCTCGAGCAGCAACATTGAACTTTGAATCTAAAGGCGCGGTCGCGATTGCTGGCGCGCGCGCTATCTCGGCAAGCATCAGTGCACAGCTCGTATACCCTTCTACGTGCTGCGCTCTCAATGCAAAGAGACTGCGAAGAGAGCATTTCTCCCCAGAGCGGCCGTATTCTCTTCCACCCGCTTTTTGTGACGTGATATTGGACCCAAAAGAGTTACCGTATTTACTCGCATAATAGGCGCACTTTTTTTCCAGAAAATCCGGCTCCAAGTTCGGGGTGCGCCTATTACGCGGGGTAAAATTTCCGAAAATTTTATTTCCGACTACAGCATAGACAGCTGATAATGCAAATCACCAAAGTCACGAATATCTGCACTACAGCCGAAACAACCTTCTTCATAGGCTACACTAGCGCAAAACGTGTTGAGCCATGCAGTCTCGCGTGTCCGAGAATCGAGGCATGCGATGCGGTGTGCTTACAAGCATTCAAATTTACAAAAATTAACATCGAAAGACCCGCGTTGCCAACAAAATGAATACGGAAAAAAAAAAAAAAAAAAACGTACGAAAAGAAAGCGCCATCACGGCAAATTCACCGATTACATTTTCATCACGACCGAAATTTCGTGCTCTGAACGGTACCGATCGTTCGGTTTCACGGGCTCGCACCCCATGTCGAAGACATCGAATCGCGAACCACCATTCGAGTGTTACAGTCGCCACCCATGCCCCCCTTTCCTTCAAGTAGAGCCACCGCAAAGAGTTACGTTTATTCCGTACAAAACCGCAACTTTGATCGCCCGTGACCGCCACCGAAAAGCAACGAACGCTGATTAGGCCTAGCCTAATCGCGGAAAGTTTGTACAAGACAACATGAAGATTGGGCGTCGAAAAGATCGCACTCAGGCACTGACCCATGAGCAACACGCGTGATACGATATTTAGGTTCGCGGCCGGGAAATCAACGGCGACAAAAGTCTGCCGAGCTTGTGCAAATCCGCGTAGTGACAGCAAAGGCGAAAGCTCGCGTCGGAAAGCCGAAAAGCTTTTAAATTTGCGGACGAGGTAGCAAACGCGCGACGACGCCTTTCCCAACAGGAAACTCGAAGCGCACTTGATAAGGACGCGATCGCACGTTCCACACGGAGCGCGCTCGGCCGGCAAGCGGCCATTGTCACGCCGGTGCAAAGGTTACTCCGACGCCCAGGCAACCGCCCTTCTTCCTCACTCGGCGAGCCCGCGCAGCTGGCACAGCGCTGCCGCGGTCTTTTTTCTTTTCTTTTTTCCTCGCTCGAGTTAACGTAAGAGGGCGTCGAATTGCAACCGTGCAAATACGGTACAGAACTACTGATCACGGCCAAGTTCGGGGTGCGCCTATTATGCGCGGAAATAAAAAAATCTGATTTCTCGCGACCAAACTGGGGGTGCGCCTATTATGCGAGTGCACCTATTATGCGAGTAAATATGGTATCTGTCAGCCTTTCTTCATATAACTTTACAACTTGTTGCTATCGCTTTTTCTTTTGCTCTTTTGAACGTTCGTAGGACATCAATACAACGCTGCTCCGTCACCGCCTAGACAGTGGACTCGCGATTAGCTCCGACAACGGGACGGAGCCATTACAGCGAGTGTTCCACACTCGCTGTAATGGCAACAGGTGGCGCTGACTGACGCTCCCACGTTTAAATGCACATATATACCCTAGAAAGTGGACGGAGGGATGACCGCCACCGTAGCTCAGTGGTAGAGCATCGGACGCGTTGTTCGAAGGTCGCAGGTTCAGATCCTGCCGGTGGCAAGTTATCTTTTCGTCCACTTTTCTTTCTTCGCATTTACATTACAATTACTTCTAATAACGTCCCCTATAATTTCCTTGACATCATTGTCTGTTAGTTCTCATTATTAATGTGTTTAACAAAGCAAATGAGCCCTTAAGTTCACACTTCTTTCCTTCGTTCATAACGAAGGTCTCGTTCTGGCAGACTTGATGCCTTCAGGTGGTATGCGAGGGATTATTAGTCAGCTGCCATCTCGTTGTAAGATCACGTGCTACGTGACGCCTACAGGCAAAAAGAGTGTTCCACACTCGCCGTAATGGCAACAGGCGGTGCTGACTGACGCTCCCACGTTTAAATGCACATATATACCCTAGAAAGTGGACGGAGGGATGACCGCCACCGTAGCTCAGTGGTAGAGCATCGGACGCGTTATTCGAAGGTCGCAGGTTCGGATCCTGCCGGTGGCAAGTTATCTTTTCGTCCACTTTTCTTTCTTCGCATTTACATTACAATTACTTCTAATAACGTCCCCTATAATTTCCTTGACATCATTGTCTGTTAGTTCTCATTATTAATGTGTTTAACAAAGCAAATGAGCCCTTAAGTTCACACTTCTTTCCTTCGTTCTCATAACGAAGGTCTCGCTTCTGGCAGACTTGATGCCTTCAGGTGGTATGCGAGGGATTATTAGTCAGCTGCCATCTCGTTGTAAGATCACGTGCTACGTGACGCCTACAGGCAAAAAGAGTGTTCCACACTCGCCGTAATGGCAACAGGCGGTGCTGACTGACGCTCCCACGTTTAAATGCACATATATACCCTAGAAAGTGGACGGAGGGATGACCGCCACCGTAGCTCAGTGGTAGAGCATCGGACGCGTTGTTCGAAGGTCGCAGGTTCAGATCCTGCCGGTGGCAAGTTATCTTTTCGTCCACTTTTCTTTCTTCGCATTTACATTACAATTACTTCTAATAACGTCCCCTATAATTTCCTTGACATCATTGTCTGTTAGTTCTCATTATTAATGTGTTTAACAAAGCAAATGAGCCCTTAAGTTCACACTTCTTTCCTTCGTTCATAACGAAGGTCTCGTTCTGGCAGACTTGATGCCTTCAGGTGGTATGCGAGGGATTATTAGTCAGCTGCCATCTCGTTGTAAGATCACGTGCTACGTGACGCCTACAGGCAAAAAGAGTGTTCCACACTCGCCGTAATGGCAACAGGCGGTGCTGACTGACGCTCCCACGTTTAAATGCACATATATACCCTAGAAAGTGGACGGAGGGATGACCGCCACCGTAGCTCAGTGGTAGAGCATCGGACGCGTTGTTCGAAGGTCGCAGGTTCAGATCCTGCCGGTGGCAAGTTATCTTTTCGTCCACTTTTCTTTCTTCGCATTTACATTACAATTACTTCTAATAACGTCCCCTATAATTTCCTTGACATCATTGTCTGTTAGTTCTCATTATTAATGTGTTTAACAAAGCAAATGAGCCGTTAAGTTCACACTTCTTTCCTTCGTTCATAACGAGGGTCTCGTTCTGGCAGACTTGATGCCTTCAGGTGGTATGCGAGGGATTATTAGTCAGCTGCCATCTCGTTGTAAGATCACGTGCTACGTGACGCCTACAGGCAAAAAGAGTGTTCCACACTCGCCGTAATGGCAACAGGCGGTGCTGACTGACGCTCCCACGTTTAAATGCACATATATACCCTAGAAAGTGGACGGAGGGATGACCGCCACCGTAGCTCAGTGGTAGAGCATCGGACGCGTTATTCGAAGGTCGCAGGTTCGGATCCTGCCGGTGGCAAGTTATCTTTTCGTCCACTTTTCTTTCTTCGCATTTACATTACAATTACTTCTAATAACGTCCCCTATAATTTCCTTGACATCATTGTCTGTTAGTTCTCATTATTAATGTGTTTAAGGGGGGGACGTGGCAATGGGAATGGTAAATTTGGTCAAAATGTTCAATTTTTCAATTTATTTTTTTCTGCAATTCTGAGACCATGTTTTATGCCATGGTGAAATAATAGACCAAGATAAGTCGTAGAACTTGAGAAAAATGCATTTTTCTAGTGTGCTGTCATCAAAAACTATGAGAAAATTGGGCTTCAAAAAATGCAAGTCTGCAGCTTTCCCTTGGCACATTGCCACCATACTGGCATCCTTGCAAAGAGGACAGATACGGGCTCAAGACAGCCACAAAGCTGCATTTCTCCAATGAAAAATAAACCCAGCTTCCTTCCGAGTTCCGTTTTCTTAGCTTCTTGCTCTATTTTCTTCTAGCTCCATTTTCTTTGAGCTCCATTTTCTCAGCTTTCAGTTTTTGAGCAGTTGCTGTCAGTCATCCCTGTGCCATTTCACAACGACTGAAGATATAACCATTCCGTTTTCTGCACTTAGATCCTGAGACATTGGCGAGTGCCGTAATGCTGTCCATATTTGTCTGAATGTCATACAGGTTTTTATAATTGGCCTTTTGTAAAAGTTGTTAGTAAGACAATATGTACAGGACATTTCAAAAAAAATTTTTGTGTGCTTATCTGAATATTAAAAAATAAACCAATAGCATTACGGCACAGAATGGGCCCTTGCGAATATCCTTATGCAAAAATCTTGATGAACTTATGTCTAATTCATTATTTATTTTGGGATGACAATGAGAGTCTACCAATTGTTGTAACTCAAAAACTACATAGGATAGCTCAAAAGCGATTTCAGTTATGATATCAGTACAACAAATCACATCTGCATGCCAAATTTCATCACTTTATCTCCATAAATAACAGAAATAGTTTTCATTGCCACGTCCCCCCCTTAACAAAGCAAACGAGCCCTTAAGTTCACAATTCTTTCCTTCGTTCATAACGAGGGTCTCGTTCTGGCAGACTTCAGGTGGTATGCGAGTGATTATTAGTCAGCTGCCAGCTCATTGTAAGATCACGTGCTACGCGACGCCTACAGGCAAAAAGAGTGTTCCACACTCGCCGTAATGGCAACAGGCGGCGCTGACTGACGCTCCCACGTTTAAATGCACATATATACCCTAGAAAGGGGATGGAGGGATGACCGCCACCGTAGCTCAGTGGTAGAGCATCGGACGCGTTATTCGAAGGTCACAGGTTCGGATCCTGCCGGTGGCAAGTTATCTTTTCGTCCACTTTTCTTTCTTCGCATTTACATTACAATTACTTCTAATAACGTCCCCTATAATTTCCTTGACATTATTGTCTGTTAGTTCTCATTATAAGAGGCACTGATATAAGAGACAAATGGGTATAAGAGACACCAGTGTGCCTACAGTAAAATACGAATTGATAGGAAAATGCATACGTGGTACCCTGCTTATAACAGACACCTCATATAAAAGGAAATAATTGCTTCCCGGAGCATGCCTCTTATAAAGGGGTTCAACTGCACAACAATGCAGGGCCTGCTATTGATCCAATCCAGAGAAAACGTGTCCGAGCTGAATGTACAGCTGCACGCTAGAGCGATCGAAGGCTGGATGAGGACATGTCCCTTCGGTGATGGAGATTAGATTAGGTTAGGTTGTGACACCACCGGGTTTCCTGTTGTGAACAAAGCATGCACGTGCACCATCGCATGCTGCCGTGGCTGATGTTACATTACAGTGCAAGCTGAAGGAGTCCCGCAATCAGATCTCAGTTGCACTCTACAAGGTTGGATGTGAGAGTACCGTATTTACACGAATCTAGGCCGCCCTCGATTGCAGGCCGACCACCGAAATTCGCAAGGCCAGGAAAAAAATAAGCTTACCTCAAACGCAGCCCGAATGAAAAAAACGCCGTTTCACAAGCAGAAAACCCAGCATTTTTATTGCATAAGTGCGCACTCCATAGCGCACATTCTTTTCGTGCACGCCGAACTCGTGCTGCACTTGTAGGTTTGAAGTTTTCTCCGCGTGCCAAACGGCGCTGTAGTGGCCCCGCTTGATTGGTGCGGTCGCTTCAAAAGCACATGTGGCGCAAGCGTTTCGCGAGCACGTGGTTAAGCCGCGTCACTTCCACAACGCTACCAATGCGACTGCACTAAATGATCGCTTTCAGAAAATGGCGAACTCCGCGTTCTACCCTCCGCGCCCGCGCGCGTCTGTCGCACCTGTGCGCTTGCGAGAGGCGGAGAGGAAGAGGTGTCAAAGTTTACGGTGATCGCCGGCGCTGCAATCACGTGACACGATCCCCCTTTGCCGGCGTGAAATCTTGCCGGCTCGACAACCCTCGCAGCATGAACGTATGACTGCGAGATTTCGGAACAATGGACAGTACGAAGCAGACAACGCGGTTCGCCTGTGTAGCCATGGGGACCACCACTCCGCCGCTGAGTGACCACGTCACTGTGCAACGCTACCGCAGGATGTCGCGAAAATAGTTTTAGAACAGCGCTACGTAAAGCTTTGCGTTTGCGTTGCGCATGTGTCATACGCTCACCTTTTGCAGGCTCCCGTTAAGTGACGAACGCTAACGCTACGTCCGCAAGCTTTGCGTATGCTGTTCAAAAACTCCCTATTCTAAAACTCTCTGTTGAGCCTCGGACGCGCATGCAGAACCGTCTGCACACGGCAGCCTGAGATCGGCACATGGCGAGCCGTCATGCTGCTAGCGTGGCCGGGCCTTTACGTATGTGGCGGCTGCGGTCAAACCATGGTACTCGAATCTAAGCCGACCCCCCCCACTTTCGCACATCGTTTTTTTTTTTTAAAAAACATCGGCCTAGATTAGAGTAAATACGGTAGTTCAGGGCACTCCAAGCTAAAGCATGGCATTTCAAAAGTCAGCCAAAAGTTTCCCGAGTGCTCAATTTTGACCGGCCAAATGTACCACAACATTAACAAGCACTGTGATCTGCTACAATAAATTAATTACAATCGAGCTCATAGACATACTTGTCAACAATGGCATAAATTACAGAAAACTACCGTGCCAAGAATCTGCCTTATGCCAATGCACCTACCGTGCTGTCATCGTACGACGGGATGTCGCCACAGGTGAACGAGCCGACGAACTCCGGTGTGAGGTCGTCCCCCTTGGGCAGGCGCCGCCACTTGCGGCAGCGCACGCACTGAGCCCAGAAAGGCAGGACCTGGTCGGCCATGAAGAGGCGGAGCGAGGCCTCCGACCGGGCATTGCGCGACCAATGCTCCCGCCAATTCCAGTACTCCGAGTAGCCGGGCTTGGTACTGAATGGAATGACAGGAACGAGGCACAACAATGTGGATGGATCATCCACGTTAACACTCTGCTGTTCATACATGTATAGAAGGACAGTGTAGGAAAGGCACTAATTCTGCAACCCATAAGGGGGCACAGTGCATTGTTATGAGGGGGGGGGGGGGGGAAGGGTAGTGGAGGACAGAAGAGCAGAAAAAAAAAAAGAATGCTACCTTCTTTGATTGACTCATTGATTGACCGTTCTCTGCCGTTACCGAAAAGACAACCTTCTTTGGCACATTGTGGCATCGACAAGTAGGCGCAGAGAACTTTTATGTGACGAAAAGTTGTTGCAGTTATCACTTCTTGCATTTCAAGGCATCGTTTGGTTCATCATAGGTGGTCGTAACTGTACAGAATGGCGTCAGAATTGGTTGCTGTTCGAAACCTGACTGCAAGGCTTCATGCTGACTCCTATTTCGTTCGTTTTTTTTTTCCCCTGACTGTCCCTGCGCCACTGAAGAAACATCTGCAAAGTGAGCGACCTCGCTTGGAGGGTCGAAAAATCTGCGTGTGGTGCTCGCCGATCTGGGATATCTTCGTCGCGAGTAAACTGCAGCAAGGCACGTGGGAGCGCATGCCTCCCTCGTGCTTTAGAAAGCCTGTTTCAACTTTTTTTTTCGCTTAATAAGCGCCATATTTTTACCGTGACCATATCAGAAGTGTTCGTTGTAAAAGTAGGAAGGCTTTGACAAATGTTTGCGATAGGTGGACGCAGTTTCAATCAGTAGCTTTCGAAAATCGTAATTGCACCAAAATATGGTTGTTATACCCGATCGATCGTTATAAGTGGGTTTGAAATAATAAAAGTGAAAGACAAGTGCGTGAGTCAGCCTTCAATAGCTCTCGCTGATGCTGAGGCTTTGTGTCTACAGCACACGTGATTAGCGCTTGTGTCGTGTACATTCTTGTGTTTCGTCTCCTACTTGCGCTGACCGTCATAAGTGGGTTCGACTGTATGTCAAGACCATGGTATTATTATGAAATAGGCTGTAGTGGGGAACTCTGAGTTAACTTTTCCCCCCTGGGAGTTGTTTCATGCACACCTAAATGCAAGCACTCGGGAGTTTTAGCCTTTCATTCACATGGATACGGGGCCACCATTGCTGGGAACTGAATCCACATCCTCGAGTTTAGCAATGCTACATCTTAGCCACTGAACTACTATGGCAGGTCATTCTGAACAGCACCACACCATTATCATCATCATCAGCTTGACTACGCCCACCGCAGGGCAAAGGCCACACAACGTCTGTGAAATCAGGTCATGAGCAAGTAGCATGCCCTTCAGTTAATTCCCCAATGCCTTATAACTTAAGTGCACGTCCTTACTTGCGATAGTAGTAGTCGAAGCACTCGTTGCAGAAATGTTCACCCGACGAGAGGTGGTACCATCGGGAAGTGTAGCCGTCACCACAGCACCTGCACATCACACGAATGCTCTCTTTTGTGGACTGCTACACAAGGAATGGATCGAGGAAATAGTGCCAACAAGAATTCATTTTATTTCTTGGTGTATAGTTCTCAAAACTGCAACTAGAGTACAATGCCTCAGCTATTTTGGAAGCACACATGCACAATCATGTCTTTTTTTTTTTTTCTCACACAACTAATTCATAACTTGCGCCAGAGTAGCATATTGTTCTGAGCAAGCATTACCAGCAATGCGACTAAAAATTTTAGCTACACCTTGAAAGTCGCAAAGTGCTGTCTAAGGAAAATTTAGCTGATAGCTGAAGAGTACCTTAAATGAAATAATATGTGGAGGAGCCGGAGGAAAGTGAACTGTCTCGTTATTATGATACCCGGAGGGGGAGGCACCATCCCCCTTGTGCAGCATCAAGTGGCCCACTCTACCTCCACTGACACATTTTCAGTGATGGTATACAGTGTACCACATCGAATGGTGAACCAATGTCAGGCGTCACGGTCAGACATTTTAAGCAGTGTGCATTTTGTGGGGGGAATCACGTGTGACTGTCATTTTCCCACGACACACATCTCCCTTGAAAGCAAGGGCGTGTTTCTACCATTTTCGTGCCATGCAGACATTTCATACTTTACAGATACAACTGCCAATGAGCTTCCTATGTGCCCCGTGTGTTTGTTTGCAATGTGCAAACCTGATTCAAAACTGTTTAAAGGGGCCACGATCACCCAACAATTTGTGGTTTCAGTGAAAAATAGAAGTACAGCACCTATTATACCTACAGATATATGAAAAGTACACTGTAAAAGAATATTTAAGTGCAAAACAAGCCCTAAAAGTCACTGACTATAGACTCTGCCCACCACCTGCGACCACCATTTTGCCATGGCGTGTGTGACGTCATGGGCTGCATGGAGTGGAGCTGTCATCTTCTACCAAAGCTTGAGCTGCTGCAAAGCACTCATTTTCAGGGCTAAGCTGAAGAAACCTAAACTATCTTGATTTCACAGCAGCTGACCACAGAACAATATCATTCGCCGGAATGCAGACGCTCGGACAGCAAGCTGCTTGTTACGTCACGGCTCGCACGTGTACCACTACAGTCGCCGACGGACTTTTCGGACTCCAAAAATTCGGACTTGTTGGATATTTCGGACTTCATGAATGCACCGTCAAGGTTCCCATAGCACTAACGCATTTTCGCGACCGATTTTTCGGACGAATTTATGCCCTAAAGTTCGATTTTCCGGACTAAATCGCTTGTTTTGAGCCGTGCCGCTCGATTTTGAAAGCCGCCATGTTGGATTTTCTGTTGGCTTGGTCGAGTTTGGCTTCCAGTGGCTAGATTGTGTGGCCTCCAAGATCGGAAACGCGCACAATCTTCCAGTTTCGGAGGCCGTGTCCGATCTTCCTTGGCTGGCAAAACCTTTCTTTTTCGGTCAGCCTTATCGTCATCATTAATACGCCGGTAGGCATCCGCTAGGCCTTTTTTTTTTTTTTCCTTGGTGGGTTTGTTTTCCGGTTGTCGTGACGCACGTGGTCATGTGGGTGGTGTGTCAAGTGTGTTTGGGCCGTCGTGAGCGTCACATGTTTCCTACTGTTGTGGTTGCTGAGTAGCACGCAGTGGTTATGGTGCTCGGCTACTAACCTGAAACACGCGGGTTCGATCGCGGCCGCGGCGGTAGCGTTTTGATGGAGGCGGAATGCTGGTGGATCGCGTATACTGTGCGGTGTCGGTGCAGGTAAAAGAACCCCAGACCGCGTCGTTAAATCCCACCGAACAGGCGAGACGTTGCATGCATCTTTTTGCGACCGGCATCAAGTTTTGTTTGCTTGGTGCCATGGAGCCACCAACTGTGCCGCCCGCAACGGTCGGCGGCAGCGATTGCCAACACGCTGACGATGTTACCGTAGCCCAAATACAACCAAATCTGCTCGTCTCCAACCACAGCTTGAAGCATGACATTATTGGGGATTTTTTTAGACTTCTCTGATCCAAATAAACCTTCATTTTCATGTCATAACCATTTTTTCGGACTGTTCGATTTTTCGGACCTGGCGGTCCCCGCCAGGTCCGAAAAATCGGTCGGCGACTGTATTGCCCAGCTCTCCAGGCTGCTAACGCGTTTATAGAAAATATTCAGTTATAAATTACTAAGTGCTCGACCAAACGCGCTGGAATATCACCAGCTTATTTGTGAACGCACAAGGAGTAACCCACATAATACAGATTATAATAAAGAATCAGGTGTCATGGCCCCATTAATAAATGGACATTAAAAGCAAGAATCAATTTAGTTTACAGTTAAAGAGACAAAGGCAAATAAATATCAAGTTGGAGGAATGTCGCATGTTGTCTGTCTGTTCTTTTTTGTTCTTATACATCAGTGTAATAATGAGTGCAACAAAATCACGAGTGCCCACCAATTGGCCCCACTTGTTGCTTCATTTAAGCCTTCCAGAAACCTTGTAGAGCTTATTTTGTGCCTAGAAAATTCCACATTTTGAAAAAAGTTAATGTTTCA
The DNA here is from genome assembly GCA_030522465.1 of Rhipicephalus appendiculatus. Lineage (NCBI taxonomy): Eukaryota > Metazoa > Arthropoda > Arachnida > Ixodida > Ixodidae > Rhipicephalus > Rhipicephalus appendiculatus. The sequence continues at coordinate 135,388 of JALIZH010027139.1, forward strand.
AGTCTGCATAGCCCTGTATCGGGTACAAGTTAGCGGCATTTCCTGCTCCCTCAAAGATGGATGCATACAATGCCTGCACCAATGGATGCACACTTGTGACCAACGCCATAAACTGCCAGTGACCGTGCCTTTGAAGAACATTGCCAAGTAAACGAGTGGGACTATTTCTTTAGTCACAGAGGCAATCAACTATCACGCTTGGCTCATTGGGGCTGGGCCTTTCCACCAAATCGCCCGCCCCTCAGAGGTGCAGAACGACATCGTAGACACTATCAGTGTCCCTTAATACCTGACAGGCAGCACTACGGCTTAGAACTTCGCCAAAAAAGCAAGCCGACAACATCACTGGATGCACCATTTTTTCGTACTTGGAGATGGGGCAAGTTTTCGTGATATAGCAAAGCAAATGCAATTTTTCTCTTAATGCACTGAGGTTAATGTGGATACATGCACTGCAAACAAGTCCTAAATGGTTAATGCCGCACATTTATGGCAAGTCTACAAAATGTGCCAATTTTTGAACTCTTTCTTTTTTTGCCCAGCAAGTACTTTTGCCATGTGGGGATCGAATTAAATTTTTTTCGTGCACCACTGACCTCCAGCTTTCATGCCAAGGTTTGTTTAACCGGCACGTCAGCTATCACTTCCACATCCACGTGTGTGTAGTAGTGAGCTTTGGTCACAGCTCACAGGCGGTATTTGTTTGTTGCACTTTCAAAAACTGACATACTGATTTTTATATGGTTTCTAATCTCTCGAAGCATGACTGCTTGATATTCACTAGTCACAGAAGTGCGATTTCAGCTGTTCACAGCTGTTGCTGGTACGTGCAAACAAAGCTGCTATCATGCCCACACACTTTTTTTTAGTCAAGAATGGCGAAAACTGATTACCTTTCAATGGTAAAAAGATAAAGGGCTACTGGCAGTTTTTTGCTCGTGTGGCTTTTTTGATGGGACACAGAGCTTGAGTGCCTTTTCGTACAGTGACTGCACTATAGGCATGTACACCAGTTTCTCCACTGCGAATGAAGTGGCGATCCCTTGGACGCCAACAACTACAGACCCTTTAAAGACAAATTTCAAGAAAATTCTGCTTGGACAAATTGGTTACATGCGAGTGTTATGTATTACAGAGGCAATGCAAGCAAAGCTGCAGTAAACTGCCTCTAAAATGTTCCGCATGCCGTGAATGATGTTCTCATAATGAAGGCGATGCTGAGTAGCTTTCGTTGTTGTTTTCGAGTATTCCAAGTGGTGTGTTATTCATGACACAAGACAATACATAAATGGGTCTATTTTGCTTCCCCAATTTCCCCACCAGTAATGTACACTTTAAAGTGAAGCTGCATATGGCTAGGCGAAATCAAAATTTGTCCAACCTAGCTACGCAAAAACTCCTAATGCCCTGTGTGCTAGAGAAATTGAACAAGCCCCACCACTCACCACTGATCCAATAAAAATGAAGAGCAGGTGTGAATGTGGAGCAAAAGCAAAAAATAAAAAAATGCCACCAAAGCACTCTGTACAGAGGCTCCGTACAGATGAATTAAAGGGACTGTCTACCGCCCGGAAAAATTTTTCTGATTGTGGCGAAAATGAGAAGATCGTTCATCACATCGGCGGCAATGAGCATGCTTTTGTTCCACAAATAAAGAATTATAATTTTAATTTGACGTCGAAAGTCGACAAAGAATGACCGCTAGCGTCACCAAACAGCGATGTGGTTCAATCTATTGGTCGGACAAGAAATCCTCGCAGGGTAGACTCATTTTGCTTAAAAACAAACATGTGTAACTTGAAATTGTATTTTACGCACTTGAGGCAGCTTTAGGTTGCGCCAAAGAGTAATTATTGCTTTTTTCCTCACGCGTTCGGAGAGGCGCTTGGTGGCGCTGCCGGCGGCGCGTTCGCCTGCCTGTATACCTGCCTGCCTACGGCGGCGAAACGCGAGCACTGCGTCCGGCACCGCTCATAAGAAAAAAAAAATCGTCTTCGGCGAATAGCAGCGTGACTGACTTCAGGGAATTTTCGAACCAATGCCCGTGAGTCCAACGTAATCCAGTAAGGTAGCACGAGTCCTCATCAGTAAAGTGCACACCATTCACCAAGGTGCTACATTGAAGAAGATTTTGCCATCACCTTCCGCTTCACCAGGGCGTCCATGCTGGCTCTCATATCGCATATACAACACAGAACACCTAAACATAACTGAAAGACAGCAGGAACCTTCTGTTGTTTTGTGAAGCACTCCTTATGTTCATTTTAGTAGCGCGGTTGGCATGAGTGGAACGACTACAGTTCGTTTCACAACCCCGGCGTACCAGTGTTGCTGGAAACAGACCAACTTTTCCGCTCGACCGCGGTGGTTTGTCAGGCAGACTGAACAAAGCTGGAGAAACCGTGGTAATAATACTTTATCTGACAATATGCGTGCTTAAACGACCACTACGGTATTTGTTTTATTATTAAACAAAAATTGATGAAGTCTGCAAAAAGAGCGCGCGGTTTCAGTTTGTGACTTTCACCGGCACTACAGTTGTCATCGCCTCCACCAACCAGTGTTGTGGGCATTCATCCCACCAATGGAAGAGGACCGAATGCAGATCGCAAAATTCTGTTTTAAAAATTTCTACTCACTTTCCAGAGAAACCGCTGCAAGGTTCGGCACTTCAGACGGTACGCTTTTTATTGCGATACAAAACATAAAAGTGATGAACGACGGTAGACAGTCCCTTTAACCAGTGAAGCACAAACGTAATAGCAATAATAATATCTGGGGTTTTATGTCCCAAAACCATGATATGATTATGAGGGATGTTGTAGTGGAGGGCTCCAGAAATTTGACCAAGTGGTGTTCTTCAATGTGCACTGACATCGCATGTACACAGGCCTCTGGCACTTCACCTTCATCAAAATGCGACCCTCGCAGCCGGGATCGAACCCGTGACCTTCAGGTCAGCAGCCAAGCCCCGTAACCGCTACACCACCGCGGCAAATGAAGCATAAATGTGTGGTGCCCGGTATGCCAACAGTGCAAGCTAGCACTAGCCACTGTGATTAACACATTGCTAAAGGCAATCAACCATGCTAGTGACCATGCAAAGCACAGTGTGCAGCATGTGAAATAAACACTGTGACAAACCGAAGTCAAACGTGTGTGTAACCTCATTAAGAAACAAAAAGTATTTAATGAACGATCAGGATTAACCCGGCGATAAACGACGGGGTTGTATGTTTCAGCTTCACTGGTTAGTCATTTCTGTGGAGTGCTTGAGCAGCGGCTTTTTTTCGCTAAGCTTTGCAGAATTTGTAACCTCATATTTTAAATACAAAATTCTACATATAGGTGGCTCTCAGACCAGGTTTTTGCTTGCTTTGAGTTGTCCTTTAAGGGTAATTAGGTAAATCATCTGGTACATTCAACACTCGAAGAATAACAGAGAGCTGAGCTAGTAGGTAAGCATTCATTCTAAAAGACAGGGCATGCAAACACGGACACAAGAAAGAAGTCAAGACACCACAAACGCAGACTAACAACTGAAGAGGCGCACTAGGGCTGAAAAGAAAGAAGGCACGACCGAGGTACACGCCTTTATTGGAACATAAGAGATCGCTAACTAGAGTCTCCCCTTCTAATCTATTTTTACATTGTCGGGAGTGTAAGTGCCCGTCAAAATTTGATGAATGCGCAGTTCTGTGCCGGCACAGGAATGAAGAAATGCGTCTGATCACTGAGGCATGGCATATCGATAATAGTGGTAGTGCATGCGTGAGTCAACCGTCGATTAACTTGCATCAAGATGAAATCGTATGTCTTAGCGGTTATCTTTCACGTAGGCCCCAACATGTGCCAGATTGATAGGTTTGCCTGTTGCACGGGCATGCGCAGATAAGTTTTCGTGCCTTCTTTCTTTTCCGCCGTTGTGCGCCTCTTCGGTTGACAGTCGGTGTTTGTGCAGTGTTGACTTCTTGTGTCCATGTTTGCATGCCCTGCCTATAGAACCATTAAACACTCAATTTGTGGTATTTGTCGAGGAGAGGACGACTCGCCTCTTGGAGGTGCGCGCAAGCAGCTGGGACGAGTCTCGTGGCAGCTCACTTTCTCGCACTTGCGCACCATGGTGTGGTTTTCGTCGGACGTCTGCTCACTCAGCATCTGCCGCTTGGCCACCCGCGGAGAGGCTCTCGGAGGCGGCGCTGCCTCGCCGTTGTTCTTGATGCGCGCCCGCTTGGGCATCCTGCCAGTCCTGTGTGCCTTCCTACAAGCAAAAAAAACAAAGCAGAGTCTCGTACCGCGGCCTGCACAACATGACTAAGAAGAAACGGCCCAACTACACTGTACTCAGCAAAAACCCAAGAAAAAATGTCAACTCTGCCCACAGCCACTGCTAACCCTCCTAAAGAGAATTTGCATAAGTGACCCATCCAATAGAGCTCACTCATCATGACATCAAAGACTTCTCGACCTTTCAGATAGCCGACTTCCCCCCACATTTGGGTCGCTGGTCAGAAACTCGAATGTTTTGGTAAATTTCGTTAGGGATTACAACATTGCTGCTCAGCCAAATTAAATGGTTTACGTAGCAATGACAAACCTTTAAGTCTTAATATGCATAGCATTTACATTAGCCAAGAAAAATTATTATGGTTCGAGTGGAAACCAGCTAGCACGGCTGTCTTTCACAGGTGAATGGCAGGTGCATTGCAGTTCTGTGGGCCGACTTTCCCTTAGGTTTTAACTGGGTATAGCTTTGCTTCCATCAGTGTCGACTCCAGTAAACCTAAACCCTGTTCTCCTTTCATCATGTTGGCTTGTCAACAAAAACAAACAAGGGCACAGCCAGCATTTTATTTTGGAAGAGTGGGTCCTATATCTCAGGTGCGTTTGTCACCTGAGATGTAGGACCCATCATTCCATCAGCACATACAGTGCTGATGGAATGAAACAGGTGAATTCACAGCAAGTAACACGCATACTTTCCTTTCTCTCGTCTTCAGTTCGTCTGGCATCAGCTTCATATCGTCTCGCACATTTACATCAAAGGCCAGATCACCTTTAGTAGCCAGATTCGTAGCGACATCATGTGGATAACTTAAGAAATAGTGAATAGCTGTTATGCTTGATGTTTTGTTGTCAAACTTCATTCTGTGAACACTGCCCATATAATCGCTGTAGAAGATTTCAGCGTGCAACTGAACCTTTTATAATTGGAATTTTTCTGTAAAGCTGCATTCCACCCTCTTCCGCTGTTGGACCCCATGGTCAAAGCTTAACTACCGAGATTACGTGGCCCGCATCACCTACTTCAGTACGATGAGACCTGCAGTTGCTCTCTACCGAGATGGCACAATGATTGCCTACAGTGCCAGAACTTTGTCAGACGCAATAAGACAGCCAGTCTTCTACTTTGGAGATTTGGTGAAAGATTTTTTCTTCATGTGCTTTGCATTCCAATGAAAGAACACTGTGGTGACGTTTAGGTAAATATTCTGAGCTCTATCCAATGAGGCAAACATGAACGAGGTGTAAGCTGCCATCACTTTCCCACCCACAGAAGCTAACTCTTGTCATACTGTCCATATGTAACAGTTACATTCAAAGGCAGCAACAGAATAGCACCGATTCTTCTGCCATTAACATTAAGACACACAGTCACTCATATGAACCGCAAAACAGTGATATTAAATGAATGTCTCTGAGCTCTGTGCCATCTCACAAGAACAAGAGTGCCCTTATGTCAATGTTCACAATTCGTTACTTCGTCAAACTACTGCTCAAAGAGTAAGCACTACGCTGTCTGAAGATCGTTGCACAAATCGGTTTGGAGACAGCCACATACATGGCAGACCTGGCCGCACGTTGCCTTTATCAATGCACACGGACGTAAAAATACTGTTGCCCGTGTGAGGGGACCATGCCTTCGGCCACAACGGTGCGTAGTTTATCAGATAAGCAGGCTTGCTTTCTTTTTCCTGCCTAAGCAGCCCAAGTATCTCCCTCACGCCAAAAAGAAAACGGCAGTCAGTGAACACATGAGCGCTAAGAAACCAGTTGCTAGATTTTTTGAAACCCTTCTACGGTTGCTGTTAACAAGCTGTCATTCCTATATTGGCACAGGGGCTATAGGATAAGATCAAAGAGTGTTGCAACTGGAAGAGTGTTTGGAAAGTTATGACACTCTCGATTTATCACATTTTCCTCCAATGGTAAAGAGAAATCTTATGCAGCATCATGGTGTTTTATCAGCACATGTGTGTGAAGAAGGCAGGCAGATACACACCTATAGAATACGACACATACTCTCTCAGCATTTAATTTGACCAACTAAGCCATCACAAATTCACACAGCCTCTGGGGCCGCACTTGGAGGCCCTTATTCCATCATAACAGCTATGTTGAGGGCTTTCCTTGGGCAGAATAACACGTTGTGCAGTTTCCTTAACGTTTACAGTTAGGTATGGTTACAGCATTGACAATACCTGTCCATTCAGAATGTGCTGGGTCTTCTGCTGTTTAGGAGTCTCTGTGTTGAACATGATAACACAGTAGCTTTCCTGAATGTGAACACATTGCAGAAAAAGTTTGGCGTGCACCCTTTTGCTACATAGTAGTGTGAGACAGCACAGTTCGGTGACTGCACTTTCAAAGCTGCTGCATAGCAAATAGTAAATAAAAATGGGAATTCGCCGTTTGAGTATTGATTTGGTGACAGTGCTACAACGCGGCGTGGACTGTTACTGCATGTTTAAAACAATTTAGAAAACAAGGGCAAACCGTCTAATGAAACGCCAGCAGCACTTGCGGTCACGCGCCAACAACGGCTAACGGCCTTTAAGTAGTAAGGAGTCGTGTGTTCCAGTCAACGGATAAAGCAAACGCCGCTCAAGTGAACGGAACCAGGGATTCGAGGCCACACGCATTTCATTCGCGTGCCTGTTCCACAAGCAGCAAGACAAAAGGAGGTGATCTTAGGCGCATTGTCTTCTCGTCTTGGCCGCCAGTTCGTCAATGCACGAACGCCCGAGAAGGTCAAAGAACCTAGCAAGTTCTACGATCGGGCCCTCGAAATACGCACGCGGAGATGCAATGGCGAAATGCGCGTAACCAGCACCGAGATTAGCGAATAAAACAATTTAAAAAAAAACAAACAAAGAAACGCGAGCAAATAAAAGTAAAAACAGAAAAGCGGCGCCTTTGACAGCGGCGCTTTGCGACAAATACACACAAAAGCGGCGGTCGCCGCATTTCTGTTTGTTGTGTTCGAGGCGCTCTTTGGGCCAGCCGTGCGTCGCGTTCGCTGCGACCGCTTTCGCGGCGCCAAGCGTTCGGACATCTTGGCCAGACAAAGAAAGAAGAAGAAAAAACCAGCGCCGCACAGACGCGCCGATGAACGCGCGAAGAGACGACAGAAAAAAAGAAAGAAAACCGGAGTCTGCGGTAACGCGTTCATCCTCTTTTTTCCGCGCGCGCTGCTTCGACACGAGAGTCGCATTAATGAACGCGACTCACACAGTGGTATTGGTAGAAACAAGGGCGCTAGCGAGGGATACGTACTAGGCACGGCTTGATCGAGAATACAGCGGCAACACCGACGCGGCGTCCAACGCGGGAGTCGAAGCAGAGAGGGCCGCCATGTTGGTTGTTTGCGAAGTAGGGAAAAGCCGGCACGGCGTGCGCCGCTTGACGACGAGGCAAAAAATAGCGCCGCATGCGCGCAGTTTGGCGCGAAATTTGAAGTCGTAACATGGCAGACATTGTCGACACCACGGAGGAAGGAATAACTTGGTCGACACAATATTTTGAAAAGGCTATACATCGCGAGACATGTTCTCTTTACCTGATGGGCAGGTTGGCAGCACTGTTGATTGCAGGAACACTGTTCCCGAATAGCCGCAGACACGATGTGCGAAAGAAGTGGCGGAAAACAAAAGCCACTCACTCAGCTGATATTTTCGGCAGGAGCAGCAGGCTTTTGCTACGTGTCGATTATGAGTGTTCAGAATGGTTGGAATGGTGAAGTTGAAAATACGAAATAACAGAAAGCAACGCCACGGTGCATGAGGGTTCTTTTGTTGTTGCTCTAAGTACGCGGTTGGACGCGCGACATGCCAACTTCCAGTGAGATATAATAATTCGCAATAGGTTTAGATAACACCGGTGTCACACGGTCACTTCTGATCGACGATTGGGCCTCATCCAGACGGAATTTCTTGATCGGGATTGGCTCCTTTACGCAAGCTGCAGAAGGGAGGCCAATCACTTTCATTACAGCCCCAGGAAATTAACTGAGACCCAGAAAAGTCCTAAAGCCCCAGAAAAGGCAACTTTTGCAATTTACAGAAATATAATCGATTACTTTTGCGTTACTTTCCGTTGAAGTTTTGTGGAGGTAACACCATAACACAAGTTTATTCAAACTACAACAAACTAAAGCTGAACATTTTGACAGAGTTGCCTGTCTGGTTGGGTAATTGTGTCTTTCACGGTCGAGAGAAGGCTGGAGGCTTGCTTCTGTTATATAGCGTTACATGCCGTTGTTAGCCTTCAACAGGAGTTGTTTTTCAAAGTTGCCGTCGCTGATTCTTCCAGGCAGAAGTGCGCTTAACTGGGCTGGTTGGTACATGATTAGGACGGGAACAAACAGCGCTGGACACGGGACGGTGAAAGAATGACAGACGACGACGGCGCTGAACTAACAACCACTCGGTTTATTGCGGGGATTTGCAATTTATACAGAAGCTTGCGCAGAAGAACAAAGAAAAAAAAACAGTAACTGCGCAGGGAGAGAAAAGAAGTCATCATGCCAGACACGTCGGCAAAACAGGCTTTCACGTTTTTGACAAGTAACTGATTTCACAGCCGTAGGCGTGCGCACGGGGGGCGGCAGGGGGGGGGGGGGGGGGGGGCGCAAAGCCAGCCCCATACATTGACATAATAGGGAGGGGGGGGGCGGCGCTGCGACGAACCTTCGCCCCCCCCCCCCCCCCCCCCGAAGGGGAAACCTGCGCGCGCTTATGTTGACAGCTATGGAAGATAAATCGATGGCACACTGACGCAAACATTTCCTTGTGCGTGGATACGGTAAGCTTCACTAATCTCACGTGTTCTTTGCTGTCTGTATGTTTCCAACACAATGCACCGCTCGAGAATAGGCTGACAGCCACATGCTTTGCAGTGCTGATCTAAAGTGGCTAGGCACAGATCCGTTGAGCGAGTGCGCATGCTCTCGTAGCCGGTCATTCAAGCATCGGCCGGTTTGGCCGATGTAACAACGCCCGCACGTGAAAGGAATCTTATATACTACAGCATTCCTGCACTCAACAAACTGCTTTTAGGGCTTCTTCTCACAGTTCCAGTGACGTAAATCATGGGGGGGGGGGGGGGGGGGGTCAGGGGGAGTCCTGACCCCCCCCTGTGCTCAGGCTGGGGGGGGGACACCCCATGCAAGGGTCCCCCCCTCGAGATTTGCCTTCCAAATTTGAATTTCTTGACAGTCAAGCACAACGCACTCTCCGTAAAACCTACTCTGAAATCTGAAGCACTTTCATTGAACAGAAACTAAGTACTTCTAGCCGGTACACACGATGGGGAATACCTTTATGCGTTAGCACAAAAGGTGGTACAATTTTGATCGCATAATTTAACCCGAATGACGCAGCTGCAAAAATGCTAGCGCCTGTATACAAGTTGCTATTAGAAACTAACTTCGCCATGCAATGTCGCTTACTATTGGACACGCTGTGCTATTTTTTCTGACTAGACGCCGATGTTCATGCTTGTTTTATAATAATAGTAACAATAATAATAATAATAATAATAATAATTATTATTATTACTATTATTATTATTATTATTAGTGTTACAATTATTATTACTATATGATAATGCATACCTTTAATATCGTGTGATTAAAAATAAACCATATGTATAAAAACAAAATGGCCGCCATTGCAAGATGTGTGTCCCCCCCTTGTGGTCTTTGTGGATTTACGCCACTGCACAGTTCTGTTTCCTTTTGTCCTCTTTGTTCACTCTGCGGCACAGCGCTGCAAGTTTGTTCTTTGCACTGAACAAAACGCGTGTTCCAATCCATAGGCGTGCGCAGGGTTCCCCTTCAGGGGGGGGGGGGGGGCGAAGGCTCGTCGCAGCGCCCCCCCCCCCTTCTCTATTAAGTCAATGTATGGGGCAGACTTTGCGCCCCCCCTTCTTAGGTGACTAGAGGGGGGGGCGGCCGCCCCCCTCGTGCGCACGCCTATGTTCCAATCTTACCAGCCACCTTTTTCATCCTGTGAGAGACCTCGTGAACATAAGGTATAACGGCTGTGCTTGCACGGGGCCTTTCATCCACTTTGTCGCGTGCCGCCTCTCCCCTTGCCAAGCTTACCAAAAGCCCGTCCGAAACAGACACCATCAAGCCCTGGGAATAACCAGCATGGCTGAGCCGTTGCAGCTGGTGCTCAAAGCTACCAGCTGCCTGGTGGTGGCACGAGCGGGTCAAAGACGCTTTTAGGCATGAGATGGCAATAGCCGCAAACCCCCTCTTTACAAGTTTAGAGTGCGCCGACGTAAAGGGCAGGATAGCTTTCTTCGAGCGGGGGGTTATATTGCCAGCACACATGGTCAGCGTGGAAGGATAGCTCAAGGTATAAAGGAGGAGGAGGAAGGAAAGGAATGAAAGGCAGGGAGGTCAACCAGACGCGCGTCCGGTTTGCTACCCTGCACTAGGGGGAAGGGACGAAGGGATCAAAGAAAGGAAGAAGAAGGAAGAAAGCAACATCAGTGTACATGTGCGTCTGTCTAAAAATCATATCTTTTTGTCGGAGGGGTGCTCAACCTTTAGAATTAGTGGTTTCATTTCGCGCTGAAATATGTCGAAATTTCCTGTGTTGACGACCCACTCGTGTGAATCACAGGGAAGTCATCCATGAAACGAAACACCTTGGCAACACTGTTCAGCGGAAGGGGAGCCATCAGGTTTCTCTCAAATCTTGCCAACCAGAGGTTGCTAAGAACGGGGGGCGATACGGGAACCTATGCACACACCATCTCGCTGAATGAAAATGGAGTCATTAACACTGATGAAGGTCGAATGAAGGTAAAAAGTAAGAAGTTCTAGGAACTTGTCAACATGTATTCCACAGACATTTTGAAATTTAAACTGGTTCACTTCGTCACAGACAAGGTTATGGGGCAAGGAAAAAAAGAAGTCTTTCACGTCAACCGAGAAGGCACCTACTTGCTTCGGGCTCTCAGTCTGAAGGTATTGAGATACACTGTTCGGGCTCGCGATGGCACACGGATCATCGATGGGGAGGACGCCTAGAGACGACTGCAAGTAAGAAGCCACGCACTGTTGCCAAGCGCCACGCTCTGAGACTGGCTCTGAATGGGTTACCGTCTTTGTGAGTTTTCACAGAAAAGAACACATCAAGGCATAAGCTACGTGCAGCCTTGACGGACTTGGCCAAGACAGGAAGACACACCTCGTCACAGAACTTGGCAGCCTGAGTTCTAGCTTTTGTCGGGGTGACGCCGAAGATTCCTTTGAAGTTCTTCGAGATGGCCTCCTCAGATTCTTCCGGGTTTCCTCGTTCAGGGGTCAGCTGCTACACTGAATGCGTGCGTTCGCTGGAGGGAAGGGCAGCATTCTAACGTGGAACACCTTGTGCACCGGCTCATTCTTGCGCAGTGCCGCGAGGCTAGTGTCCATGTCCTGCGCATAAAAGCCTTTCGGGAAGATGTCCCCTTACCTAAGGGACTTTAGTAGTGATGGGCCCTTCAATTTGAGAGACGTCATCGAAAGAACTCCATCGAAATGTGGCCGCCGCGGCCTGAGTGAATTGGGCGCATTTCACTCAGGCCGCGAATATTCACTCAGTGGAATATTCGAGCCCTTCGAATATTCCACTGAGTGTTACAATATTGGAATTCACTTCGACAAGAACTTCAATTATTCGAAACTTTGGGATATTTGGAATGAGCAAATAAACTTGACCACACGATTTGACGAATTGACCGCAATGTATCCCCCCTTAACCACCCTTAAAATGTGTTTTCACTGCAGCATGGGGCGAATGTTACGCCGTGACGCCAACTATGGAAAATCCGCACTGCCGCGAAGCCACAGTTGAAGATGAACAAGATGTACATGCTATACCAGCACGTCGATTATTCATTTCAAAGCTTGAGTCTGCTGTGTACAGAAATTTTTACAGCGCAATGTATTTTGCCGCTTATAACTTGCTCTGTAATATATTACTATTCAAATCCTGCCACTATTCGAAATTGCGCCCAATTCACTCAGGCCGCGGCGGCCACATTTCGATGGAGTTCTTTCGATGGCGTCTCTCAAATTGATATCGTGGTTTTGGTACGTAAGAACCCCGACGGGGAGCGTTGTACTTTTCTTTTTTTTTTTTTCTGTTCGCAGGCATTTGATTCTCAGCCACCGCTATCAGCATATTTCTGTCCTTCCCCATATTTGAAGCTAGCGATGTTCTCCGCGCTGTTTTGCGGAATTAGTAACAACATGACACTCTAGGTGCACGCTGAAGCATCTCCTCGTTAGTATAGTATTGCAATGAAAACTTGGCGGGTGTGACGAGAAAAAGTTTGTACAGGGATTTACTTGATGTTCTTTTGCCGGTTCCTTTGTATCGTGCATTGTATCACTTAGGCCCTGCACGTGATGTGCTCAAGCGGGTTAAATATGAATGCCAGTCAAACCATCAATGAAATCTTTCTTTTTTCAACTGCACACGGGCACCCTCCCTACAAAGCCATGGTTGCAGAGTAAAGGGCTCTTTGTTGCATGGTCGGTTAACTGCATAGGTTAGACCTGTGCGCCGGTCCTAAAATCGCCGGCGGCGGCGCGCCGGTGTTTGCACCTCCGGCGGCGGCGCGTCAACGGCGCGGGGTTCATCAGACCGGCGGCGGCGCGGCGCGGGAAGGGGGTGCGGGGGATTCAACATTTACTTGGGCGACAAGTTTAACCCTTGAATTTAAAAAAAAAAGAACACCGTTTTCCTGAAAGGGCGAAGCAGTGAATGCGATAGCAACATGTCGTAATGTTATAATGAACTAAAGCTAACTCTTTTTTATCTAACTAGCTAACTCTTTTTTATCCGACCTCACGAAACTGCAAAACGCTGGTGTTAGCGAGTGCGGTCGGTACCCGTGAAAGAAGCGCTTTTCGTGCAGTTTGTCGTATCAGTGCTGGCAGTACGAAGCGGTGAGATTACAGCGCGTAGAAGAATATACGAGCCGTTTGCTGATCTCTGCCGGGTTAGCGCACTCGCCAGCGCTCACGACCGCGCCCTAATAGTCAAAGTTCACAGTCGCGGCTCGAGTCACGCAGCCCCTTTACCGCGGCGTCCCTTCATACTCCTTCGTCCAACGGAAGATGGACAAGGGCACTTGCTTTCTGGTTGAGGAGTAATCGACGGCAGGCCTCGCAGGCGGAGTGATGTTATCGCACGCGCCCTCGGTGCGGCGGAGATGGGCAGTTTCTTAAATTTATGCTTCAGCCCTGTTCCTTGCTAGCGCTCGCGAGCTTTTACTAGCGGGTGCAGCGTAGGATGTGTGTACAAAAGTTAATGACTTGGACTTTATACGGAACATGACGGCGACGATGAAAACCTGTACAGAGTGTCCATATAATTGTTATCGCAATAAAAAATATACAAAAACCGTGGAAGCAGGCTGGCCTTATTTCTTTTTTTTTTTTTTGGACAGCTGCATCGTATTCGCTGTAAAGATTTAGTCTGTTGGAAGAATCAAATAATCCGGCGCCTCTTCCATTGGTTTCGTTCTCGCCTTCACTGCAATTCTTACAGGCGATATCTCCTCGACACTTATTTCTTCATAAAGCACGTGTACACTGTTAGCGCTAAACGTTGAGCCTATTAGGATTTCGAGCTTGTTGACTACACGCTGTTATTTGCGTTTGCGCAATCGGAAACTCACAAAATGAAGCGAAATTAGTTCATCGCGCACGATAATCATGCGAGGGGAGGAAGAACAGGTGGGCGAATGCATGGCAAAGCAGGATAGGAGACAATTTACAACTGACATTTCTCGTGTATAAACCAGTCGAGAGTATGTGACCTAATTATGTCATGTGAATCACCATTCTGGCGTCACGAAGAGCGCCAAAAAAAGTCACAGTTTCGCCGCAAGGGCGAAGCAATGAATGCGATAGCAAGAAATTGGAATGTCTCACGAAGAAGGCAAGCAGCTCGATACTTTCAGCTTCCCGCTGAAGCACGAAAAAAGGACGCTCGAAAAAAAAAAAAAACGCTCATGGTATACACAGGACCAGCGTGAACTAACAACTGTCACAGTTGTTAGTGTCGACAACGCAGAAGCCGACGCTCTTAGATATTTCTTCTTTTAAAGTGCGGCGCGCAGAATGACTCCTCTGCGTCTTCTGACACGTGGTGGCGTCTGACGCAAGGTGTGCGCGGTGTTCTTTTTTTCTTCGTTGCACGTCACGAGTGGGTACAGAAAGGGACCCATTTCTGTGTGCGCCTCAACGACAGTTTTCAAATTGAAAGAAAATGTAGGAGCGTTGCGCGATAGCAAACACGCTCAAGCTCCTCCGAGATCTGTGTACCGCCAGCGATAAATGGTGTCTATAAATAGCTTGCCGTTAAAATGTCGGCGCATGCACGCAGCGTGGTTGAGTGGTCTAACGCAGCGCGCTGCGGAGCGAGGGGTCGCTTGTTCGAATCCCTAGTCAGGTGCATTGGTCGCCTGATTTTTTTTCTTTGTGCCTTTTTTACATGTATACATACATATACATATCTGGGGCATGACGGCGACGGTAAAAATGAGCCGAGAGTGTCCATATTATTGCTATTGCAATAAAAAAAAATAACAAACGCCATGAGAGAATAGCGAGCTCGATGTTATATTTTCAAAGGCTGTCTATGGGCCCTAAAAAGACCGGGTGTGCAAACACGGACACAAGAGAGTAGTCAAGATACAGCAAATGCCGCTAACTGAAAAATCGTACAGCGGCGGATAAGAAGGTAGCCAAAATAATTAAGGCAGCTTCGCACAAGTGGTGCTAAACCTGAAGGAAGTGCGGAGCTGGGCAGCCCTCTTTGTTTCTCTTCGGTTTTCTCTTTCGTTCCTCCTCTCTTTCTTTCAATTTCTCTGTTTCAGTTTTTTCTGTCTTTTATTCTCTCTTTATTTCTACTGATTTCTGCCCCTCTCTTTATCTAATTCTTTCGTTTTCTTGTTCTTTCTGTTTTTAGTCCTATTTTTTCCTTTCTTTCTCTCTGTTTCTATTTTTTGCTTGCACCCTCTTTTTTCCTATTTTAATAAGTGGTTTTGCCTGTGTTACGCCAAGTGATGACAGCATATGACAACATACGACAGCCCGGGCGCCTAACGTGCTGCGCACTTAATATTATCAAGGCGCTCGAAGACCAAGAGGAAGAAGACTTCTCCTATACGCGCGAATGCACGCTCAATATCCTACAGATATCTATGCAATAAATGGTTTCGCCTGCATTTCGTCTGCGTTTCGCCAAGCTACGACAGCATGATGACAGCATACAACAGCCCCGACCCCTAAAGTGCTCCACACTTAAAATACTTATTTGCGCATTCCCAAGCAAGAGGCGATACCTATCAGTCAGTTGCGCGTGGCGGTCTACGTGAGAGATAACTGGTTGCTCTCTTGTCTTCACTCTTTTGTCTTTATTTTCACGTCGTGTCGTATTAACATGAATACCTACCAAAAGCTCAGCGATCAATTATTCTAAGTTTTTCTTTGCCTTAACTTCTCTAGTCATTCTATTTTGTTTGATTTTTGTTCGACTTACTCGAGTAATCACGAAAGGAAAAACGTGCATTAAAGGAACACTAAAGAGCAAAACGACTTTTCGCGTATTAGTAAAGTACAATTTCACAATCCCGAAAACACCACTCTTACCTCGACACGACGCTTGGTAAGCGAGAAAACGCGCGAAAAGAAAATGCGGGTGGAGACGCCACCTTGAGATTCCCGCACCAAACACGGTGACGTCATAAGTTTTGAAGGCGTCTACTGGGTCCTACGTAGCTTCTAATCGATATTATTGAAGTACATTGTCATCTATGGGTGCCATAGACCTAGCATACTAAGTTTCAGAAAATTTCATCGAGCCAATGTCGCGAAAATATAAAAAAAATACATTTTGAAATTTTCGACGTCACGGGCAGAGATTTCGGTGCGAAATTTAAAACTGAAACTTCAACCTTGATTTTCTCCACTTACGATTGAACTTACGATTGTGAAACATATGGCATTAGAGTTCTCAGAGTGCAGTTTGTCAATCTAAACTAACTCAGTATTTCTCTTTAGTGTCCCTTTAACCCATCGATATATATTACTTATCTGTTTTGTTTGTCTATGGAAAATATAGTAAGTCCAAAACCCCCCCAATATGCTATCCAGCTAGTTGGGTCGTCGCCTTTTAAGGCTGGAGGACGCCGCAGCGTTGAGGTCAGGCAATACCCTTGAGACTTCTGGAGGAGAGAAACAGACAACTTCCGGGTAGCTATTCTCTTTGTGTCCATCTAAAGCAGATGTCCACAGTCCATTTCGGCACAGCGCGTTCAGCTACTCGAAAAAGCGGTGAGCCGTGATGTTTGCTGTTGACCACGTTGATGCACCGAACCCGCGAGCACATTCCCAGCGTAAGAAGAAAGTGGACGAAATGTACAGAAACAGGAACTTTTCCAGTCCTAACTTGCATATGAATGTGTCCCAGATGTTTGAGGACCATGCAGGGAATGCGTACCGATCTTCACAGGTGCGTTAGAAGGGCGGCCGTATTAAACCTAATTCGATGGCTTACGCGATCAGAATGTATGCACGGCCTCCGAGATGTACGCCTAAAAGCGGCTGTCTGGGCGCTGAGTTCGTTGCGTTGAAGCACATTCCGTCCCTCTCATTATTGTCGAGAGTTGTGAAAGCTTCATGACATCAAAATGACGTTGCCGAAGAAGAACCGGAAACAAGGGGCGCGCTGCTCGCCGAACTCCTGCCAATCAGCTGCGGCCGAATGCACAGTCCACTAGGGGGGACACATCGAGAATAACTCCGCAGCCATAAAAAAAAAAAAAAAAAAAAGAAACAGGAGCTTGCTGGGTACTGTGACCAGAGCATGAAGCACGAGGGGGAAGTGGCGCTAGCGGAGATTGGTTTGTGGAAGCTGGTCGCGCGCGCTCCTGAATTTTCGTGTTTTTTTTCTTCCGGTGAGCTCACCTAAGAAAGCGCAAACGAAACAAGGGCATGGCGGGAATTGTGACACGAGATAGTGCCTTCAGAGGAGGTTGGATTATAGATGCTAGGCGCACTCTCACCTATTTTTTTCCCCTCTATGGTAGAAGCAGGTCTGTGGCATTCCGTTCCTCCAATTTTAGTCGAGAGTTAGGAAAACTTCGTGACGTCAAATTGACGTTGAAGAGGAAGAACCGGAAAGAGAGGGCGCGTTGCTGGCCGAGCTCCCGCCAATCAGCGGTGACTGAAATGGAGACTCCATTAACTGGGCACACCGAGAAAAGCTCCCCCGGCGAAGTGATGTAGTTTATGTCCAGAAGCCCCGTTCGGGTTAAAATAAGACTAACGGCGGCGCGCCGCAATTATTGCGCGGCGGCGGCGGCGGCGTGGATCATTCTCGAAACTTCGGCGGCGGCGCGACCGGCGCGAGCAAAAATAGGCGGCGGCGGCGGCGCGGCGCGGCGGCGCACAGCTCTAGCATAGGTCGGCAAACTCACTCATGAGTCGACTCACTCAGACTCAGATTGAGGCGTGAGTCTGAGTCTGAGTGAATCCGGCTGAATTACACTTAGGTGAGTCTTAGTCCGAGTGAGTCCGCTTGAGGAAAGTTTTGGTGAGTCTGAGTCCGAGTGAGTCCGCTTGAAGAAAATTTTGGTGAGTCTGAGTCCGAGTGAGTATGGTTGACGAAAAAATTCGTGAGTCTGCATCTGAGTGAGTCCGGCGGAGTTATATTTTCGTGAGTCTGAATACGAGTGAGCCCGCTTGCGGAACATTTTGATGAGTATAAGTGCGAGTGAGTCCGGTTGACGAAAATATTCATGAGTTTGAGTCCGAGTGAGTTCGTTTCAGCAAAACTTTGGTTCATCAGGGTCTTAGTGAGTCAGCGAAAAACATATTTATTGAGTGAGTCTGCGTGAGCTCCGTTTATTTTGCCGACCTATGGTTACAAATATATATAGTCTACTTTTATGGGGTGCCTTGTAATAGCATATGTGTTCCGGCTTGTAAAGCCCCAGAATTTATTTTTCAAATTATAAAACTGTCCATTTCCCCGCACCCCCGGAACTCGTTCCAGTGGTGGTCCTTGAAAAAACCACTCATATCCTTGAATAAAGATATATTTACTGGATAGCAACTATTGATAACTCTTACTTAATGGTACGGAATCAAATGGGGCGCCACAAAATGCACCGATTAGGTGAGATATTAACATTAAAAATCATTGCCAACATCACTGAAAAGCTAATTGTACGCTAACAAAATGTAATCTGAAATATTAATGCACCACACCTCTACAGTCTCATGCAATGTATACTGCATACTTCCAAAGCGCACAGCTATTCGTTGCATTTTTTTTGAAGTGTATTTGGTCACGGAGTTGATCCCGTTTGCGGCGGCGCGATTTCAAAATTTAATGTGTGAATTCCCAACGACACATTAGAAGTTTCTTCCCATGAAACCCGTAATTTCTGGCGATGTAATAGCGATTTTTATGCATTGCGCCGGCTCCAACTTTAGTGCTAGTAGGTAATGTGCTTATAGAAGTACACCGTTCGCAGACTATGGCAAAGTAGAAACAGCAGTTTATGCTAACGCATGCTACAAAACTCGCGTGATCTTTTCCAAGAACGCATAGCGAAGCACGATACTAACAACCGGAAAAACTGAATAATTCTCGATCATTCCATTGCTGTGTCTCTAGTTGAATTCACAAACGTTTGAAATAAACGAACATGGCTGTACGAGGGCATGTTCTGATACATGTGCAACTCCAGGTCACTTTTATTACGTGGCATCGTGATCCACATTGAGTTTTATCTACAACTATGTAACCAACGGAGAATGAGTGCAATGTTCCAGCTTCATCATTCATGTGGCTTCAAAGACGACAAAGCAGCACGATTCGCGAGCATCGAGCGTCCCTTCGCTGTCTGTTGCATTGAACCGCTTGTGTCCTGAGATGCAGCTTCAGTTTTTCCATGAATAAATGTGGTGATTGGGAAATTTTTGAGCGCCAAACAAGACATTGACAGGAACGAGAGAGACAGGACGGGATGCTTGTGAATACCTTGTGAATGAACTCTTTTGTGCTCGAGCAGCATGGTGGCTTCGTGGTAGAATGCTTCACTGCCACACAGACGGCCCGGGTTCAAATCCCATTCTATCCTGGGTATTTTCTAACCCGCCACGGTGGCCTAGTGGTTATGGTGCTCGACTGCTGACCCGCAGGTCGCGGGATCGAATCCTGGCAGCGGCGGCAGCATTTTCGATGGAGGCGAGAATGCCTGAGGCCCCTGTACTTAGATTTAGGTGCACGTTAAAGAACGCCAGGTGGTCGACATTTCCGCAGCCCTCCACTACGGCGTCTCTCATAATCATATGGTGGTTTTGGGAGACGTTAAACCCCAGTTTAATTATTGTTTCTCGCTCAAAAATTTCCCAATAGCTATTCACCATCTCTGTCCGCCTCGGTGGAACAGTGGCTACGGTGCTTGGCTGCTGACCCGAAGGTCGCGGGTTCGAATCCCGGCCGCGGCGGTCGCATTTCCATGGAGGCGAAATGGTAGAGGCCCTTGTACTGTGCGATGTCAGTGCACGTTAAAGAACACCAGATGGTCGAAATTTCCGGAGCCCTCCACTACAGGCGTCTCTCATAATCATATCGTGGTTTTGGGACGTTAAACCCGAGATATTATTGTTATTGTTATTCACCATCTCTGTTCTGTTACACATGTAGCGACGACGCTGACCATCGGCTTTCGTTCATGTCATTCGCTACCAATTAAACAGCGGCTGCGTTGTGTAGGGTGGTTTGATATAGCTTGCTCCTGTGGTACCTTGAAAGTTGGAGCGGCCGGATTTCATTTAGGAGTGGGGTAGCAACGCACCATTCATTTCATACACGATGCTTCCTCACTCGCAAAAACAAATTTTCTCAAGTTGTAATGTGGTCAAACAATTCTGTTTCCTCTCAGCAACTTGAGGAGCTTTTACGCTTTAATGACCTCTTCGAATCCTAGGGTCTCTTTAGCAGATATTGCTGCCATATTTTCTCAGCGCGCCTGCAGTTCAGTTCGTACCGACGCAACATAGCAAGACCCGTTTTTTTTTTTCATTTTTTCTTTTCTTTCCTATTCAAACACCTTTCCATTCATAGTCAACTTTGCGCGGAAGCACTTTCGGTGGTCCCTCACCCGTCATTGTGTTCGTCCAGTCCACACTGCGAAAAGCTTGACGTCACGGGCGTTTCCAGGGCTCAAGTTTTCGAGCTTGTGGCGGCAGCCAAGCCAAGCCAAGCCGCCAGGCAGCGCCACCCTCCGCTGCTCTCCGGAACCTCCAGAGAACCTGAATAAGGAGTTCATGTTTGGGATCCACGCCGCGGTCGTGTCTTCTTCTCCCGCGCGTACACGCGTCCCAACAGTGGTGACCCGGACGAGGCTTACCGCCTTTTTCAAGCGATCGACGCCATGGAGACTCCCCCTGACGCATCGGCCATCTCCGCCGTCGACATCAGGCTCCCGCCGTTTTGGACAGCGGACCCGCAGCTGTGGTTCCTGCAGGTGGAGTCCCAATTCACCGCTCGTCGTATTGCCGCTGAGCTAACAAAGTACCACCACGTGGTCGCCAGCCTCCCACCGGCAATAGCGAGCGAGATACGCGATCTGCTGGTCGCTCCACCTGCAGAGAACGCGTACACAGCGCTCAGACAGCTGCTCATCAGCCGCCTCACGCCGTCGGAGCCTCAGCGACTGCAGCAGCTACTGCACGACACCGAGCTCGGGGACCGGACGCCCAGCCAATTGTTGCGCCACATGAGGCAGCTGTTGCACACGGCCGGCGCAGCCACCACCGATGCCGACAGCAGACTGCTTCGCGAGCTGTTCCTACAGCGACTTCCGGTCAACGTGCGCATGGTCCTCGCCTCGGCTGCCGACAAACGCCTGTCTCAACTCGCCGAGCTCGCGGACTCGGTGCTGGCGGTCGCTCCGCCGTCCGTCGCGGCGCTACAGCCAGACATCGCCGGCGGCGCGCCCACGACCACGCTGCATGACATCCGGGAGCAGATATCCCGCCTCGCCGATACCGTCGCAGCGATGCAGGCCCGCAGCACTCCCGAGGAGCGCCAGCGCCCAGCAGTGCAACAGAGAATCTGCTGGTATCACAGGAAGCATGGCAATGCTGCTCGCAAATGCATTCCTCCGTGCGACTATGCGGGAAACGGGAGCGGCCGGCACTGAGGACGACCAGTGTCGCAGAGGCCCCCGAACGTCGTCCATCAGTGTTTTTCCTCACCGACCGCGACAGTGGCCTTCGATTCCTCGTGGACACCGGCGCTGAGGTGAGCGTGCTGCCGGTTGGGTCCACCGATCGCCGTGTCCCCAGTGCGTCCCCGCTTCAGGCGGTCAACAACACAACCATCGCCACCTACGGACATCGCTCGCTGCCACTCGATTTAGGCTTGAACAGAACGTTCCGGTGGATTTTCATCGTGGCAGCAGTGAAGTTCGCCATCTTGGGTGCGGACTTTCTTCGGCATTTCGGCCTTCTCGTCGACGTGCGCAACCGCCGCCTTCACGATCCCGTGTCGCAGGCAACTGTGCAAGGCAATCCCTCGCACCACCCTCCGCTGAGCCCCACTCTGCTCGGGCCGTCCGGTGCAGAACGTTTTACTCGCATTCTGCAGGATTTTCCCGAGTTGACGAGGCAGCCGCCAGCCAGCGCCGCGGTGAAGCACGAGGTACGCCATTACATCGCCACCAGCGGCCCACCCGTGCACGCGCGGCCTCGCCGTTTGCCTCCAGAGAAGTTGAAGGTCGCACGACAGGAATTTGAACACATGATGGAGCTAGGGATCATCAGACCCTCGTCGAGCGCCTGGGCATCTCCACTTCATATGGTGCCAAAGTCAACGCCGGGAGACTGGCGACCATGCGGGGACTATAGGGCGCTGAACCAGGTAACGACTCCAGACAGATACCCGGTACCGCACATACACGATGTCACGACGAGGCTTCACGGTGCCACTATCTTCTCGAAGATCGACCTGGTGCGGGCATACCATCAGATTCCCGTTGCCCCGGAGGACGTCCCGAAGACCGCCATCGCAACGCCTTTCGGACTTTTCGAATTCCTCCGAATGCCATTCGGACTCCGAAACGCGGGTCAGACATTCCAGCGGTTCATGGACGGTGCTATACGCGGCCTCAGCTTCTGCCACGCCTATCTTGACGACTTGCTAGTCGCCAGCAGCACTCCGGAAGAGCACGTGAATCATCTGCGCATCGTCTTCCAGCGCTTAGTGGAACATGGCGTGGTCGTGAACATGGCCAAATGCGAGCTTGGTGTGCGACAACTCTCGTTTCTTGGACACGTCATCTCCGCCTCAGGAGTTCTTCCTCAACCCAACAAGGTTGAAGCCGTGCAAGGATTTCCGCAGCCGACCGCCAAGCGCCAGCTTCGGGAATTTCTGGGTTTGGTAAACTTCTACCGCCGTTTCATTCCCCGCTGCGCCCATATCCTTCAACCTCTTCACGACCTGCTGGCCACTGCACGAAATGGCTCGGACACCCTCTCCTGGTCTCAAGAAGCAAAAGAAGCCTTCTGCGAGGTCAAGGACGCTTTGGCTAACGCCGCACTGCTTGAATACCCCAGGTCCGGTGTCCCGCAGAGCGTAATGGTAGATGCCTCCGATACAGCCGTTGGGGCTGTATTACAGCAGCTCGTTGGGGGAATCTGGCGCCCGATTTCCTTCTTTTCGAGGAAGCTAACACCTACCGAGCGCCGCTACAGCACCTTCGGGAGAGAACTGCTGGCCGTGTACGCTGCCATACGACATTTTCGCCATTTCCTGGAAGGTGTAGAGTTTTTCGTCCTCACCGACCACAAGCCGCTTACTTATGCATTGCGCTCGCTAAGCTCCGACGGTGGAACGCACACAGCACGTGAACGGCGCCAAATGTCCTATATATCAGAGTTCACGACTGATATCCGCCACGTCAAAGGCGGCGACAACGAGGTAGCGGACGCCCTCTCACGGAATCCTGTGAACGCCATCATGCCCACACTACAGGTTGATCTTCCCGCTTTGGCAGCCGCTCAACGTGAAGATGACGAACTGAAACACCTGTTGACCGCGGCCACTGCCCTGAATCTTGAGTGGATCCCGGTTCCCGGATCCGAGGACAAGGTTTGCTGTGACACAAGCGTCAGTAGAACTCGCCCGTTCGTGCCCGCGAGCCTCCGTCGCCATGTGTTCGAGTCCTTGCACAGACTGTCTCATCCGGGGATTAGAGCCACCCAAAGACTGGTGACGGCAAGATTTGTCTGGCCGGGCGTAAATCGGGACGTCCGACGCTGGGCACGCGAATGTGTAGCTTGCCAGCGCTCTAAGATACAACGCCATACCTCGACAGCACTGGGAACACTCCCCACTCCGGATTCTCGCTTTGATCATGTCCACCTGGACATCGTCGGCCCACTGCCACCCTGCCACGGAAAGGCCTACCTGCTGACCTGTGTCGACAGGTTCACCCGCTGGGCGGAGGCCATCCCTATCGCGGACATCACTGCCGAGACGGTTGCGAGTGCTTTCCTGTACCACTGGGTAGCCCGTTTCGGTGTGCCCTCCACGATAACAACAGACCGCGGCCGACAATTCGAATCAGCCCTTTTCACTGCCATCAGTCAGCTCATGGGCACCTCACGCATACGCACGACAGCGTACCACCCCATGAGCAACGGCATGGTGGAGCGCTTTCACCGCCAGCTGAAGGCTGCGCTCACGGCAACCGAGGAACACAACTGGGTGGAGGCCCTCCCACTCGTTCTTTTGGGTATAAGGTCCACCTTGAAAGAGGACATTGGCTGCAGCGCCGCTGAGCTGGTCTACGGCACGACACTCAGGCTGCCGGGAGAGCTCTTTGCGCGCGGCTCAGAGGAGGCATCCATAGCTTGCAGCGACTATGCACTTCGCCTACGCAACGTCATGAGCAAACTGCGCGCGGTACCTCCACGGCCCCCAGGGTCGCGTGTGGTGCACGTCGACCCACAGCTCACATCGTGCCCATATGTGTTTGTACGACACGACGCGGTTCGGCGACCTCTTCAGCCACCCTATGATGGGCCGTTTCAAGTTTTCCGCCGTGGCAACAAGCAATTCACAATCAAGAGAAACGGCCGTGAGGAGGTCGTGTCGTTGGACCGCATCAAGCCAGCACACATGGACCGTGACGACGCCGTGTTGCCTCCACTAAGGGAATCATCGCCAGGACCCCCAGCTTCCATGCCAGCCCAAGTCCACGAGGTGCCCTCCCGGCTGACGCACAGTGGGCGGCTATCAAGAGCACCCACTCGCCTGGACCTTTAACTCCGTTCGGCAACTCACTAGGGGGGGGAGTGCTGTGGCGGCAGCCAAGCCAAGCCAAGCCGCCAGGCAGCGCCACCCTCCGCTGCTCTCCGGAACCTCCAGAGAACCTGAATAAGGAGTTCATGTTTGGGATCCACGCCGCGCGGTCGTGTCTTCTTCTCCCGCGCGTACACGCGTCCCTACAAGCTCTTTGTACACCCCAAGGAATGCAGGGAGAGTACAAAACGAGGCAACGAGTTCGACACCTTAGGCTTGGGGCCTGCAACACAAATATTTGTATTCTTTGACAGGGGAACATTAGGCAGAAGTCTGCCTGGTTGGGATAGCAGGAAAGTGGAGAAAAGAGAAAAAAATATTTTAAGAAACGTGACGTTTCGATGCCTGATCGGCTTCTTCAGGGGCGAGAAGGCCCGAAATGTGCAGCGCTTATGTAAAGGGCCCCTAAACCACCCAGAGGTCGAAATTCAGTTGTGGTGGGGAAGTTGTGCACGAATGTACAACGAACACGGAGCCGTGAAAATATTTCGAAATGGTGCCATAATAGCGGAGTTATACGCGTTTGATCATCGAAACACCGCGGTCGCTCATTTCGCTCTTTCCATCGCCACCCTCCGTTGGTATCCTCTCCCAAAGCCGGTTTGACCTCTCGCCGAGCGCCCCTTCCAATCTCGCGTGGCATACGTCACCGCCGAAGCGCTGCTCGAAACACCTTCTACTTCCGGTTGCCGCCACTCCGCACTCCGGCGACTGCGCGCATGTCTGGACACATGGTGCGATTCGGCATCCGATCCGACGTGCGGCGCCGCACGAGGCGTACGACGATTCGCGACACATGGGGCGAACGAGTTAGCGCTAACCGCTGCTGCCATGCCGGCCCGTGCTCATACGAATCGTGCCGGCATGAACCTTGTGTTGCGCGCACGCCTTCAAAGGATCGCCAACATGATGGATCCGTACGGTGACACGCCGTGCCAGAACACCTCCGCACGGGCAACACGACGAACAACAAGGAGCGCGGCCAGCTGATTGCTGACTTACCGGAAGTCTTAGATTCCTGTTCGACCAATCGCGCATGACTTGCGCCCTACGTCACCTATTCACATCCTGACGTCACGCGGAGGCCGGAAGGGCTCGGAGAGGAGGAGGGATTGTTTTTTGGAATTTGTGGCGCGCCCGCGGCTTGTAGCGCTGCCGCGTGTGGCATCGTCGATCGTGACGGCATTCTGCACACGATGCGCGTGTTTACTTGAAATGTTTGAAAAAATATCGGAGGTGGTTTAGTGGCCCTTCATGTACGATTTCTTGCCGTGCGTGCGAGGTTTGCCGTGACTCGTCGCAAGTCTTGGCACTAGAGGGAGGGCAGTGTCCCCGTGTTGCGGTTGATGTTTCCCGCTGTCAGCTGAATGTGCCAGGATTCGAGGAGGAGCCGCTGGTGAAGGTTCCTTTCTTTTCCAGGATTACCGCGCCGTCGGGACTGGTATGATGGTAAAACCGCTCGCAGTGCTCTGCCACTGCGCTCCGTTCACTGTTCAATTGACGGAGGTCACTCTTGTGCTGCCGCATTGTTTCATGGAAGTTCTTTGTTTCCCCAATGTAGGAAGGGGGGCAGTTGGCGCACGCGATCCGGTAGCCGACGCCCAACGCTTTTTCCGCAGGTGCGCGGTCTTTGGCCCGAGCGATGAAACTGTCTATTGTGGTGGATGGCTTGTGGGCAACGTCGACCCCTGGTATGAAGCGCATACCTCTGGTATGCGCTGGTATGAAGATAAGCAGCGGTCTCAAAAACAGACGACACTCGAGCACTGCTCTCCACCCCTCACACCCCACCCCCAGCATCTTTCAAGAATGTAGTCTTTGAAGCAGGAAAGAAAGAAAAGCGCCTGTCTTGCCTTCATCTCGATCCTTTTGTATTGGTTCTAGCACTGTCTTTTCATCATAAGTCGCTGAGCAGTGTCCCCTCATAGGAGAAAAATTAGCGCCTTTCTCATGTGTTTCATGAATCAATATATGTCATTATGAACCCCCCCCCCAGTTGCCCATCTGTCTGTTGTTCTGCAAAGAAAAGCAGTACGTTACGTAGGGAGACGGCAAGGCTCCGCTTTCTTCCATTTACCCGATGAAAAGAGGCTCCTCATTTATTTATTTATTTATTTAATAGTACTCTGAAGGCCCGAAGGCATTACAGAGGGGAGTGGTGCATTTGAGATTGCATAAGAGATTAAAAGTTACATCGAAGTAAAAACAATGCAAAAGAATAAGTTATTAAGAATAATAGCTAGTAGATATAACAGCAAAGCAGTGAGAGTAAAAAGAAATAAAATTCCTTACGGTTGAGGGTTAGCTATGTGAATTTGTTGCTTCTGGTTTGCAGTAAACCTTTCAGTTGCCAGTTCAGCGTCTTGTCCACTGATTTTTTTTTCTTTAAAACGAATATTCCTGTCCTTTCTGGGAACTAGTACGATCACGCTGAAGCGGTGCCCGCGTCCCCACCTTTCAACACGGCATTCTTGCATTTCGCTTGAATGTTAGCAATTGGGGTTCTTTGAAAGCAGCAGATTGCCACCTCATTTCACATTATACCAAGCTTCGACCATACCTTTGAACACACTGGCCGGCTCTCATCGGCGCGCACCTATGCGATTTCCTTTTTGCCTTGTGTCCGTATTCAGCGTGGTACTCATATGACTCTCCACCATTAGGACCGAAATGAGGTATTCACTGACCGCGACAACTGTTTCTTAGCCGGCTCCGAAAAATACCTTGCCCGAAACAAGCGCAATGACAACCCATGAACTTAGATTGAGGTGCAAGTTAAAGAACCCTGGGTGGTCGAAATGTCGGAGCCCTCCACTACGGCGTTTCTGACAACCATATCTCGGCTTTGCGACGTAAAACACTAACCTATATTATCCGCAATCACTTTGCGAAAGCATGACATCGACTAAAACCAAACTTAGCATTTCTATAATTCTAAACACTCATATAATAATTATTGGCGTCTAACGTCCCAAAACCATGACATGGTTATGAAGGGCAGCGTAGCGGATGGCTCCGGAAATATTGGCTGCCTGAGGTTCATTACGTGCACCTAAATATAAGTGCACAGGCCTCAAGCATTTTGGCCTCCATCGAAAATGCCGCCGGGATTCGATGCCGTGATCTTCGGGTCAGCAGTCAAGCACCATAACTACTAGACTACCGTGGCGGGTGATTCGAAACTTTAGAGAGGCATAGCCATGCAACCTATAAGCATAGGTCGGCACTTTAAGGGAGTACTCACTCAAACTCACTCACCGCAATTTTTTCAGCCTTCGCACTCACTCACGTTCACACTCACGTCCACTCACACTCATGAGTACCCACTCACGTTCACACTCACCTCCACTGACACTCATGAGTACTCACTCATACTCAACTCACCACGTTCAAATGAGTGTGAGTGAGTGTGAGTTGAGTGCACTCATGAGTGAGTGTGCCGAGCTCCATAGGTCGGCACTTTAAGGGAGTACTCACTCAAACTCACTCACCACAATTTTTTCAGCCTTCGCACTCACTCACGTTCACACTCACGTCCACTCACACTCACGAGTACTCACTCACGTTCACACTCACGACCACTCACACTCATGAGTTCTCACTCACGTTCACACTCACGTCCACTCACACGCATGAGTACTCACTCATACTCAACTCACCACGTTCAAATGAGTGTGAGTGAGTGTGAGTTGAGTGCACTCATGAGTGAGTGTGCCGAGCTATCCCTATAAGACAATGTTTCCACAATGTTTCAGGGGTGGTGAGCTCGATTCTGCAAAAGATAGTCGCCTCATATTTTCGTTTTCGCGTCGTCAATGAGCGGTCAATGTACTGCAAGACCATTGCCAGTTTCATGAATGCTATTAGAAAAACGCCATAACGTAATGTGAAGCTTTTTCGTGCACAAGAAGTAGCGTGATCAGGCCTTCGAACGGGGAAGCGTAAGAAAGGACTTCATTT
The DNA here is from genome assembly GCA_030522465.1 of Rhipicephalus appendiculatus. Taxonomy (NCBI): domain Eukaryota; kingdom Metazoa; phylum Arthropoda; class Arachnida; order Ixodida; family Ixodidae; genus Rhipicephalus; species Rhipicephalus appendiculatus. Next base: position 164,028 of record JALIZH010027139.1, read on the forward strand.
AAGTGGGTCTGTCAAAAGCCCACGCACGCGCTTACCCATTGAAAAGAAATGGCGCGTGCAACATAGTGCATGCGAACGTTAACAGGAATGAAAACCTAATTTTCCTCGAAAGTCCGTAGAGCCAATCTTGATCTTTAAAGAAAACATTCTCAATATTGCGAATATCGCGTGAAATGTTCAATATCTCTGTACTATAGACACTGAGATGCACGTGAAATGACTTCTTTTTGTATGTTGAAAGCTATCATATATTTTTTTCAAGGTGACCTGGCACTTTTAAACCCTTTACATATGTAATTCTACGTATGCTTTTTTATGGCGCTCCTTTGACATTTATTGGATGAGGCGGGCCAAACTGAATATTGCTGATTTTTAGTCCGAGTACGTCTGGCTGAGAAAAAGTTAGGCGAGTCTGTAAGTCCGCTTCAGGAAAATTTTGGTGAGTCTGAGTCCGAGTGAGTCCGGTTGACAAACATTTTGGTGAGTCTGAGTCTCGCTGAGTTATATTTTTTGTTATATTTTGGTGAGTCGGAGTCCTAGTGAGTCCGGCTTAGTTATATTTTGGTGAGTCTGAGTCCGAGTGAGTCAGGTTGACGAAAATATTCATGAGTCTGAGTTCGAGTGGTTCCGTTTGAGGAAAAGTTTAGTGAGTTTGAGTCCGAGTGAGTCCGGTTGACGAAAACACCGGTGAGTCTGAGTCCGAGTGAGTCTGCTTCAGCAAAATTTTGGTGAGTCTGAGTCCGAGTTAGTCCTAAGCAAAAAATATATTTATTGAGTGAGTCTGAGTGAGCTCCGTTTATTTTGCCGACCTATGGTTAACTGTCTCATTTGCAGAAAACCGGAAACCAACGATCACATGTTTCTGGACTCTCATGATGCGATTTTCCTCTGGGATGTGCTTCAACGGACGTTGAAAAAAAATGCCCCCCACCTCCACGATGGGAATCGTGAGGAAATGCGAATGCATTTCGCGCGCGCTTCACTCCATTTATATATGGTGGTTGTGGTTCGAAGAAGGAAAAGGCGCCTAATTTCTGCAGCCCAGTCGGGAGCACGGCGCAGCGCCTGTTTTTTTTATTTCTTTTATTCTTTTATTTTTAAAATTTTTTTCGTTTTTTTTCTTTTTTTATATTTTGTTAAATTTTTTTATTATATATATATATATATATATATATATATATATATATATATATATATATATATATATATATACACGTGCGAGCGAGCGGACGGGAGAGTGGGGCGCAGGGAGGAGAGAGAGCGAACGGCGAGAGAAGGAGCGGCGAAGCACTGCACCTACACTCTCTCCACACACGCGGGAGCTCCGCCGAGCTCCCGCGATGTGTGGAGCGCGCTCCTCCTCTCCACTCACTCTCCGTTACTCCGCCCGCACCACCTGCTCCGGTTGCTAGGGGCGAGGATAAGCGCGCGCGCCCGCAGCTGTTGCTATGGGAGAGGGAGTGAGAGCGGAGAGATGCAGACACCGACGCCTGACATAGCCCGACTAAGAAATGCATTCGCATTTAAAAAGACTTGCCATTAAGCCCCCCTTGGGATTCGCTACTTGCCATGCGCGGTAGGCGATGAAGTGCCATGCGATATGCTTATGCTCATGTGCATGCATAGTGTCTGGCGTACGAGAATGGACGTCAGACATTCGCATTGGAATGTGTTTCCAGCAAATCATTACTTTTTGGAACAGGTGATCTATGTGCGAGATGTACTGAAAGCAAAAAAATTCCCCATCTCCCGCTAAAGGGAACCATGTGTGGATGCGAAGCAGCGGGGGAGATAATTAGCTTTGAGCGGGAGGAACGTCGCCGCTCTCATTTCACGGCAGTGGTCCGGGCGCTCATCGCGGCGCTGCACAGGAGAGACAATGAGGCGCGCGCGCTCCGTCATTTTCATACCGCGGAACTACCGTGGCGCCCCCCAGCGGAGTATGCAGCTGTCACACCACATGTCGTGCGCACCGCTCCGCAGAGGATTCCTAGAGGAAAGGACGGGGGGGGGGGGGGGGGGACCGTAGAAGAGGAGAGAGAGGGGGAGGGGACGTGCATGCCCTGTGGGGATGTGGGACGCGGGAGCCGCTCCGTGGAGTAGATCGAGGGATCTTAGAGGAGAGAGGGGGGAGAGGACGCGCATGCGCTGTGGGGATGTGGGCGCCGCTCCTTCGAGTAGATGATTTCTAGAGTAGAGGAAGGGGGGTGAGCGTAGGAGAGGGGAGGCGCATGCGCTGTGGGGGGTGTGGGACGCGGGGGGCCGCTCCGTAGAGTAGAGGATTCCTAGAGGAGAGAAAGGGGGTGAGCGTAGGAGAGAGAGGGGGGAGGGGACGCGCATGCGCTGTGGTGGTGTGGGACGCGGGAAGGAGGGACGGACTAAGCCCCCCTCCAAACACATGCAAGCAAGATTAAGGAATGGGGTCAACCTGGGCGACACACACCACCTGCCTAGCCATTGCTAAGCAGCCTCTCTGTGCTCTCGGCCATGACTCAAGGAATGGGGTCAACCTGGGCGACAGACACCACCTGCGTAGCATTGCTAAGCAGCCTCTCTGTGGTTCTTGGCCATGACTCTGATGACTGTGTTAGGGTTGACGGCCTTCATATTACTACAGTGTTCTGGTTCGCATAATGGGTGCTTCCCTACTTCATGAAAGTGGCCGGACGCGGGACGGGGGACGGGGGACGGCGGACGGGGGACGGCGGACGGGGGGACGCGGGAGGGACAGAGCCCCGAGCATAAGATGCTTCGCATCTAATAAGTGATCCCCCAGAGTGGATAACACTTCTGGATGAACTTGTTAACCCTTAAACGCCCGTAAAGAACATATTTTCCACCAAGTTTAAACGCCTCTATCTCCAATACTCCCACGTTCTCCAGCGTGAGACGGTTGCTACATCTGAAGTGATGTTTGGGAGAGTCAACTGGACAAAATTTTAGCGACCCCAACGCAAGCAGCTATGAGGTGCCTCAGTTTTCGTGAGAGCCACCGACACTTTTCCCTCTGAGCGAGAGTTCGTCGCGCGGGTTTTCCCCAGCCGCGATAATTCATGAATGCATGCATTTGCCGCAGTGAGAAAGGTCAGTAAAGACATTTACTGAACGCCTCAAGTGTAGGGCTATTTTCTGGTCCACGTTTAGATCCTATTTTAACAAGGAACTCAGGTTATTGATATTTGAATTGTAATTGTGCAGTGGGAATATACTTCCCTACGGGCCTTCCGCGATGCCAATCCACAGGATGCGATTTTCTCTTTCTCTAAACGAAAACGAGCTCAACAGCTGAAGAAACACGAGACTTGGACTTCTCTTTACCGGATGATGTGAACAACTTTTGTGAAAGCGAGGAAGATGATGACAAGGACGAACTGTTGTGCACAATTGCTCGCTCGAATGGTGATGCAATACACATTGACCTACGACTGCTAAGGAAGGCGTTGGCTCTTGGGAGAATTTTTGAAGGGATACTGTTGAAAATAAAAAAAACTTCCCCATCTCCCGCTAAAGGGAACCATGTGTGGATGCGAAGCAGCGCGGAGATGGTTAGCTTGAGCGGGAGAAACGTCGCCGTATCCCGTTTCGCGGCCCGGGCTCTCATCGCGGCGCTGCACCGGAGAGAGAATTCGCGCGCACATCGAGGTACCCTTAGAGAGAATGAGGCGCGCGTGCTCCGTCATTTTCATACCGCGGAACTACCGTGGCGCCCCCCAGCGGAGCATGCAGCTGTCGCCCCACCTGTCGTGCGCGCCGCTCCGTAGAGGATTCCTAGAGGAGTCGACGGGGGGGGGGGGGGGGGGACCGTAGGAGAGGAGAGGGGGGAGGGGACGTGCATGCGCTGTGGGGGTGTGGGACGCGGGAGCCGCTCCGTGGAGTAGAGGATTCCTAGAGGAAAGAGGGGGTAGAGGACGCGCATGCGCATTGGGGATGTGGGACGCGGGCGCCCCTCCGTAGAGTAGCTGATTCCTAGAGTAGAGAAAGGGGGGTGAGCGTAGGAGAGAATAGGGGAGGGGACGCGCATGCGCTGTGGGGGGGTGTGAGACGTGGGGGCCGCTCCGTAGAGTAGAGGATTCCTAGAGGAGAGAAAGGGGGTGAGCGTAGGAGAGAGAGTGGGAGGGGACGCGCATGCGCTGTGGTGGTGTGGGACGCGGGACGCGGGAAGGAGGGACGTACTAAGCCCCCCTTCACTAAGCCCCCTCTTCATGCAAGCAAGATCAAGGAATGGGGTCAACGTGGGCGACACACAGCACCTGCCGAGCCATTGCTAGGCAGCCTCTCTGTGCTCTCGGCCATGACTCTGATGACTGTGGTAGTGGTTGACGGCCTTCATATTACTACAGTGTTCTGGTTCGCAGAATGGGTGCTTCCCTACTTCATGAAAGTGGCCGGACGCGGGACGCGGGACGGGGGACACGGGACGCGGGAGGGACGGACATAGCCCTGAGCATAAGATGCTTCGCATCTAAAAGGCAGCAACGGAGGTGCCCTGAAGGCCTTCCAAGGTAACCGAAAAAACTTTAGGTTTACCAGACCAAGCACCGCTCTCACCTGTACAACATTTTCCTAAAGGACCATGAACCTTCAAACGTTGCTGGTGTCGTTTAAGTGAACAAAATGGCAAGAGGTCGAAATTTGTTTCCTCTACGTGCAATGTTCATGTTCATGTCGTGCCACACTTTCAAAAGTTCCCCTACTGGTGCGGTTCTGCCAAAGGCCCATAGGGAAATATATTCCCACCATAATACTTTTAATTTAGCGTTGTATAAGGAAACTTTTGACGATCCATTGTTTTTTTTTTATAATAAATGACATTTCCAAAGAGTCTTGCATCAGCATTTACAATACATACTTTATGGACGTTTAAGGGTTAAAAGTTAAGTACTTTTTAATGTAAGCGATCTAGCTAAACGGCTAGTGATCTGACTTTTCTGTGTTGCGTGCCTGTTTGTACTTCAATTGAATTAAGGAAATAAAGATAAAAATCCTCGTTAGTACAGTGGCCAGTACCCCGACTGTCACGCGGGAGACCGGCGTTCGATTCCCAGACGGGGAGCGTTGTTATTTTTGTTCTTTTCGCAGGTATTTATTTTTCTGCCCCCCGTCATCAGCATCTTTCTCTTTTCCCCACATTTGAAGCCAGCAGTGTTCTCCGCGCTGTATTGCGGAATTAGTAACAACGTGGCACTCCATGTGCGCGCTGAAGCATCTCCTGGTTAGTATAGTGGCCAGTATCCCCGCCTGTCACGCGGGAGACCGGGGTTCGATTCTTGTTCTTGTTCTTGTTCACCTATCAGTGTGGCTCACACCCACTGTGGGGGGATTGGCCAAGAATTGAGTGGTCTTATAAACTGTCACGGAAGTTTAGAATAATTGAGGCTATAGAATAAAAACCTTATAAATTTTATATGAAATTTTGATGGTCGATCAAATGTTCAAAAAAAACAATAAATAAATAATATTAATAATAATGAAATAAAAATAATAATACCTTTTTTATTAGTATCAGACAAATTAAATCAACGCCCTATTTTCCATTTACAAAAAAAAAATTGTTGTGCATGTATCGACATAGAAGAATAATAATATAGATTACCTAGTTAATCGATTGGTTGCATTGATGTAATTCCTCACTGCCACACAAACCTTCGCACTGAAAAACCCAGAAATAGAGGCTCCAAAAGACAAAATCACGGGCACAGATAAATTAATTCCAATCGCACGTAAAGGTCTTTCTAGGTGGGTGGTTCGAGCTGTAATAAATCGCCTACAGGTCAAAAAGAAATGATCGATAGTTTCCAGTTCACCACAGAATGCGCACAATGGAGAAGGTGCCTGACCAGACCTGTGTTGGTAGAAATTTAGTTTCGGCACCCGACAACGCAGCCTCGTAATTGAGACTTCTAGATTACGTGTTTCACAAGAGGATCTCCGCCAGGGTTATAATAGGTGCCGATATTCGGTGGAATTCGTCAGTGATGTGCCTGCAAGGCCTTCCATATAGTTACGCCGGCGAAATTGCGCAGCCGTCACATAAGCGGACGGTGGAAGACACGGTAAAATTTGCCAACTTATTGACGATTTTGCTAGGGAATCGGCCATTTCATTTAGGAACAACCCTTTGTGTCCAGGCACCCAAACTAACCAAACTTTTCTCAAATGCGTGGGTACTAGTGCACTAAATGCTTTTATTACTTGCGAGTTAGCACCAGCAGAAAGTGCAGCGCAGAGAGATAGAGAATCTGTTATTATAACGGCGGATGTATTTTCTGTGTTTAACTTTCCCGAAGGGGAGCGTTGTCCTTTTTTTTTCTTTTCGCATGTATTTATTTTTCTGCCCCGCGCCATTAGCATCTTTCTCTTTTCCCCACATTTGAAGCCAGCAATGTTCTCCGCGCTTTATTGCGGAATTAGTAACAACGTGGCAATCCATATGCGCGCTGAAGCATCTCCTCGTTAGTATAGTAGCCAATATGCCCGCCTGTCGCGCGGGAGACCGGGGTTCGATTCCCCGACGGGGAGCGTTGTCGTTTTTTTTCTTTTCACATGTATTTATTTTTCTGCCCCGCGCCATTAGCATGTTTCTCTTTTCTCCACATTTGAAGCCAGCAATGTTCTCCGCGCTTTATTGCGGAATTAGTAACAACGTGGCACTCCATGTGCGCGTTGAAGCATCTCCTCGTTAGTATAGTGGCCAGTATCCCCGCCTGTCACGCGGGAGACCGGGGTTCGATTCCCCGACGGGAGCGTTGTCCTTTTTTTAAATGCGAAGCATTTCTTAGCGAACTTCGGCGACTTTGAGCGTATCTATCTATCTATCTATCTATCTAGCCGCCTACGACTTTGCGCTCTCCTGGCCGTATCGTTAATGGGATTTGTACCAAAATTGGTATGGCATAACATGACTGTATGACAAACATGATTGACTGGTCATATCATGAAAATCATGATAACTTGTCATTAAAAGTATGATTTACACGCCATGGCCATAGTGCTCCTGAGGCCGTTTTCTTTACTTGAGATATCCAAAAATTGGTACGATGAGACATTTCTGCATGACCAACATAAATGACAGGTGGTAATATTAAAATCATGACCTGTATGTCATGTACAACATGATTTACATGCCACGCTCATGGCGCGCTGACGGCCGTTTCGCTAGCTTTATATACACCAAATTTGGTATTGCGTGACGTGACTGTATGACGAACATAAATGCCAAGTGGTCATATGGAAATCATGACATGTCATGTGCAACATGACTTGCATGCCACGCTAATGACACTCGTGGCCGTTTCGCCAGCTTGATATACGCCAAATTTCGTATTGAGTGACGTGACTGTATGACGAGCATAAATGACAAGTGGTAATATGGAAATCAGGATATGTCATGCGCAACATGACTTGCATGCCACGCTCATGACACTCTCGTGGCCGTTCCGCTAGCTTGATATACACCAAATGATTAAGGCGAAAGCCTTTAATGTCTCATGCTCATGTCCGTCCATCCATCCGTCCGTCCCTCCAGCTGTGCCTTGGCACAGTGCCAGGTCGGCTCCGGGGCGCGCAAACGGACGCCGGTCGCGTTGGACTCTACAGCGCTCGCGCTTTGCTTGCGTAGCGTCGCTTTGTCCGGCGTCTCTAATCATGCAAGGAGGGAGACGCGCGCATCACGTTCCACTCTTACCGACCCCGTCTCAGTGGGCACAAGCGTTCGAGGAACACACTTTGGAATTGACAAAGTGTGCGTCAATTTCAACTCTGGAACGCGGATGGCGCCTGCACGATGCGCAAAGCGCGAGAATTCGAACGCATGCGAAACGGAGGCAGATTGGTCTCGCGTCTCGCTGAGATTCGAGGTAACAAATTAGGCGAAAGTAAGTGGCAGGTGGTAGCAATAAAATCTTGGCATGCATGTCTTCTACAATGCCATTTACATGCCACTTTCATGGTGCGCTTGCGTGCAGTTCGCTAGCTTGATATACACCAAAATTTGTATTGCATGACGTGACTGTATGATGAACACAAATGACAGGTCTTAACATGTGAATAATGATATGCATATCATGTACAGCATTATTTGCTTCTTGCTGACTGCTTCGCATTACATCGATTCCCACATTGCGTGGGATCTGCCTTTTTTTTTTTTTTTCGCATGTATTTATTTCTCTGCCCCGCGCCATTAGCATGTTTCTCTTTTCCCCACATTTGAAGCCAGCAATGTTCTCCGCGCTGTATTGCGGAATTTGTAACAACGTGGCACTCCATGTGCACGCTGAAGCATCTCCTCGTTAGTATAGTGGCCAGTATCCCCGCCTGTCACGCGGGAGACCGGGGTTCGATTCCCCGACGGTGAGCGTTGTCCTTTTTGTTCTTTTCGCATGTATTTATTTTTCTGCCCCCCTCCATCAGTATATTTCTCTTCTTCCACACATGTGAAGCCAGCAATGTTCTCCGCGCTCTATTGCGGAATTAGTAACAACGTGGCACTCCATGTGCGCGCTGAAGCATCTCCTCGTTAGTATAGATTCCACTTCCGGCCACCGTAGTGAACGGACGCGGAATGTTGTGCTCCTCGAAAGGCGCGGTTTCAGCGGCCCAGCCGGGCCGCGGTATCAGGTTCAACGACATGACTTCGACACAGGAGTACCAGCTTATTTTGCCCCAGTTGCCTACAGGTGCGACCGTAACCACAACGGTATTTTTGCACGCTGACGTAAAGGCCAGACCTTACCGAGTTGAGCATTTCCGCGATGCTTTGAGCAAACTGCAGCTTATGCCGGAGGTGGTGGCCCTCGGGGCCTATCAGATGAACCACGTGTGGGCGATAACGTTCAAGGACGAAAACGCCAAGAAGAAGATTCTTTCGAGTGCAGCCTTCAGTGTCAAGGATCACAAATGTGTGGTGATAGACCCGTGTAACCAAGATATCCGAATGAAGCTATACTGGCTTTTGCATACTACTCCGGATGAAGCCGTAAGGACCGCCCTGCTACCTTTCGGAACTGTGAGCGAAATTTCCCGGGATAAATGGCGTGTACAAGGCTGCGCAGACAAAGGGTCGCACACGCGTTTGGTGTCTCTGCGTTTGAAGTCCGGATACACCGTAGAAGACTTGCCGCATCAACTTCGCGTTGGAGAAGACCATGCGCTCGTGCACGTTCCAAGCAGACCACCACTCTGCCTCCGGTGCCGCGGCACCGGACACATACGGCGCGAGTGCCGAGTACCACGTTGCGGGCTCTGCCGTCGCTTCGGCCACGACGAGACCCAGTGCGTGCGCAGTTACGCAAACGTGACAGGTTCCGGGCGAAGCGAAGCTATGGAAGAGCACTTCATGGACCAGGCTGACGCGGAGGCAACCGTCATGGGGGGCGGTGACTCGGCGAAGACTGAAGATAAACAGCAGGTGACACCCTCCGGGGAGAACAAGGACAAGAACGAAGGTGCGGCTGTACCCGCCGCCAGCATAAAGGAAGCAACGGAAGGGGACAAGGCCACAGCGAAGAAGAACGTTCCCGAGGAAACCAATGAGCCCGGTGCGGACGGACCAGCGAAGGACCCCACCGACATGGAGTACGAGCAAAACTCTACGCCAGTGGTCGTAAAGAGGCCGCTTGAGGTAGATCAAGGGAACGACAACGGGGCAGCTTCTGCCGGTGAACCACTTCCGAAGGCGCCGTTCGTCAGGCGACCAACCTTGAAGATACAACCCAAGGTGCCGCCCGATAGGAGGTCGGCACCATCAGCAGAGAAAAAGGCACCGCCAGCAGAACCGCCATAGCGGGTATGTTGGTTTGAGAGACTTCCCGACTGAGCTGGGGATAGACGTGCAGTGTCGAAAGTTAAAAATGTGCGCCGCCAGAGAAAACACTTGGGCCTCGCCTGAGAAGGCCAGGCCACTTCAAGCAGAGCGACAAGATGTAAGTCTGTCACCCGATAATATGAAACAGGCGCAATGCGCGAAACTTGTCTCATCGCTCTCAGTTTCTTCGAACTCGGGCTTTGCACTGAAGATAGGCACTTTAAATATACGAGGATTAGCGGCGCAAAAAAAGCAAACGCAGTTAAAGAGAATGCTAATCGAAAATGACGTAGACGTATTAGCCTTGCAAGAATCTAAGATTGAGAGCGTTGAGCAGGCGGATCGCATGGTGAACCTTTTTTAAAACAAATTATAATGTGTGTGTATGCCATGCCGTTGGGAAGTCTGGAGGGTGCATTTTATTTTTAAATAATTCTATTGGTATCATTGAAGAAAGGGTCGTTACTTCTGATGATGGAAGATTAGTTCTGTGTGATTTTTCTTTATGTGGAAAAGAATGGCGAATCGTTTGTGTGTACGCGCCAAATATAGCCACCGACAGGAAATGTTTTTTTGATTATGTAGCCACCTTCCTAAAGTGTGATAGAGTTGTATTGCTCGGAGACTTCAATTGTATTTGCATGGCCGAGGATAGTGTTAAGAATGCACCAGTTCGCGATAAAAGTGCCCTACAGTTGTGTGCAATAACTGAAGAGTGTTGTTTAGTAGACATTGGTGATGTTCTCCGAGGCAGCTATGTGCAATTTACACATTTTCAGCATCAAAGTCATGCTAGACTAGATCGTATATATGTGGTTGAAAATATCGTGCCTTTATGCGCGAATTAGCCCTATACCGTGAAACATGTTAGCTGTAGTGATCACAGTCTTGTAATGCTCGAAGTTGGCAGGAAAAAGTGAAATGTGAAGTTTAACTGGGACCTATGGAAGTTAAACGAAAGACTCTTAAAAGACGAGACTTTCTTGAAAGTGGTGAGCCAGAAGGCTCAGGATGCTCTTTTAAATAAGAAAACGAGCTCTATAGAAGTCTGGGAACAATTTAAAAATGAAGTTAAAATGTACGCAATCGAGAGAGCAGGAGTGGTAAGATATAAAGAAAAGCAAAAAGAAAAAGAGCTGCAGAACACGCTCGACTACCTACTGAATGCAGATAGCACCATACCGGGATTGTTTAGCAATGAGATCAAGGATATCAAAAGACAGATGGAACGCATCGCGGAAGAACGATATATGGGTGCGGTGATAAGAGCGCGAGCGGAACGCTTTACGATGGGTGAAATGCCCACAAAACGTGCGCTTGCAGAAGAAAAGCGATATGCAACGAAAAATGATATTAAAGAAATCCAATACGAAGGTGTGCTTTCTTCCGAGCAGGATTTTATCGAAATGGCATTTCTTGAAAGGTATCGAAAATTGTTGGGCTCAGAAATGAAAGTTAAAGATTCATTTATAAGAGAGTTTTTAACACTGATGCCAAAGCTAGAGGATGATGTTAGGGAGAGTCTTGAGATGCCGATTACGATAGGGGAAATTGGCCAAGCAATTGATGACCTTAAGACGGGCAAGTCACCTGGACCCGATGGCATAGGGGCAGGGTTTTATAAAACCTTCAAGGAAGAAATGTCAGAGATGCTACATCACGTTTTAATGGAGGCATATGATGTGAAGCAACTCCCTCTATAGTTTCGAGCAAGTCATGTAATACTCATTCCAAAGACTGAAGACGCTGAAAAATTGCAATCGGTGGAAAACTATAGGCCCATTAGTCTCACAAATGTAGACTATAAGGCATACATGAAAGTTTTGGCAAAAAGACTTCAAACAGTGATTACCAGTGTTGTCGGTTCGCACCAAACGTGCGGAATTAAAGGAAGAAGCATCTTTAATAATATTCATACGGCAAGAACAATTTTGGAGTGTTGCGATGCGTCCGGTGGACGTATAGCAATGCTACAGTTAGACTTAGAAAAAAGCTTTTGACAGAGTAAGTCATGAAATACTATTTGCATTGCTTGATCACATTAGTGTAGGCGCTGTAATAGCTAACGGGGTGAAAATGGCATACCAGAACTGCTCTGCCAAACTAGTAATAAACAAAAAACTTAGCGCGGACATACATGTGAAATCTAGTGTGCGCCAAGGATGCCCTTTTTCTGCTCTATTGTCGCAATATACTTGGAACCCTTTTGTTTGAAAGTGTTGAACAATACAAAGATAACAGGATATCAGTTCTTGTCACATGAAATAAAAGTGTTAGCGTATGCTGATGATATCGCGATATTCTGTCAAAATGAAAAGAGTGTAGAGGAGGCTATAAGGGATGCACGAACCTTCTGCAGTCTCACCGGAAGCGCAATCAGCTGGCACAAGTGTCAAGGTTTCTGGCATGGCGAGTGGAATGAAAAAACCAGAAATAATGCAAGGGGATCACATTTACAAGTACGCCGTCCAAGTATCTTGGAGTTCCTTTGCAGTATTATCGGGAAACCACTGAGCAATGGGCCGCGGAAACCGAGCATGTTAGGACAAAAACGACTAAGTGTTGTGGGCGAGATTTTTCGATCTTTGCAAGCGCAGCAGTTTGTAATGTGTTTCTCGTAGCGAAAGTCTTTTACATGCTGCAAGTATTATGTATGTCACGAGTGTGCGTTCAAAGGTTGCACCGAATATTTGCCGTATTTATATGGGGATCTAAGTGGGAGCGTACTGGCAGAAATTAATATTTTTCATAAGGTAAAGAAAGGGGGAGACTTGGGCTGTCACACTTGTTCCTCAAACAGATTGTTTTGCGGTTTTTTTATTTAAGAGATCAGAGTGATGGTTTCTTACGCGCTGTGATGCAAGTACGATTGCGGGACAAATTACCGGAATATGTTGTATCGTCATATGGGCTCGCAGTGCGGGGCGGTGAAGGGTTTTTTGAGAGAAGTTGTGTATGCTTTTCAGTTTCTTCAAGTGCATTTTTCTTTCGATTATTTGGCCTCAGTAACAAAAAAAACAACTGTATAAGGATTTAGTTAATATTATGTGCCCTGTACCTTTATACCGTAAAGTATATGTAGCAGGACGAAATAAGAATGTGTTTAAACGCGTAAATAGAATGCCTATTAGAGCATCAACTAAGACGTTCTTTTTCTTGTTGCACACAGGCACGCTCCCTGTTAAACCATGGCTCAAAGATAAAGGGTTTTATTTTCCTTGGGGTGTTAACTGTATGATTTGCAGGAAGCCCGAAACAATCGAGCACATCTTTTTTAGACTGCTATGACTCAGTGTTCCTGTGGGACGTCCTTCAAAGGACGATAAAGAAAGATTTTCAGCTCACGCCATTCGGTATTCGCTTCTTGCCATGGGAGCCAACAGATGACGTGCCATGTGATCTGATAATGCTTATCGCTATGCAGAGCATGTGGAAAACTAGAATGGATTATAGACATGAGCACGAAGATCCAAAACCTGCTAAGGTGTATTTACATGAATATCTGTTATATGTTAGAAGTGTGTTACGTGAACTGCACGAGCCACCTCACTGGTTACCCACACTTGACAGATTGCTGACAGCGAAATATTTCTGACTATGCAACACGGGACAAGCTGTCGGTCCCGTTTTTTTAGAATGTACATATAAGTGTCTTGTGAAATGATGAATTACAGAGATATGAATTCTTGTGCGCTGTGTATTTTTGTATTTTGTGCTAATAAACCAGGCAATAAAGAAAAAAAAAGTATAGTGGCCAGTATCCCCGCCTGTCACGCGGGAGACCAGGGGTTCGATTCCCCGACGGGGAGCGTTGTACTTTTTTTTCTTTTCGCATGTATTTATTTTTCTGCCCCCCGCCATCAGCCTATTTCTCTTCTTCCAATCATTTGAAGCCAGCAATGTTCTCCGCGCTGTATTGCGGAATTAGTAACACCGTGGTACTCCATGTGCGCGCTGAAGCATCTCCTCGTTAGTATAGTGGCCAGTATCCCCGCCTGTCACGCGGGAGCCCGGGGTTCGATTCCCCGACGGGGAGCGTTGTACTTTTTTTTCTTTTCGCATGTATTTATTTTTCTGCCCCCGCCATCAGCATATTTCTCTTCTTCCACACATTTGAAGCCAGCCATGTTATCCGCGCTGCATTGCGGAATTAGTAACAACGTGGTACTCCATGTGCGCGCTGAAGCATCTCCTCGTTAGTATAGTAGCCAGTATCCCGATTTTCCACTTCCGGCAGCCGAAGGGTGCGGACGTGTTTATCATGTGCTCCCAATGGGCGGTATCGGCGACTGGGAACAGTCGCGGTAACAGGAACGATGAGCAAGATAGCGACGGCTATGAAGTCATTTTGCCTACGCTGCCATCAGGTCGTACTTTATCGAATACTTTATTTTTGCATGCGGATGTGAAAGCCAGGCCCTACCGAGTAGAACATTTCCGGGATACGCTGGCCCGTCTGGCGCTGCTCCCCGATGTGATAGCCTTGGTGGCGTACCAGATGAGTCATGTCTCGGCCGTGACATTCAAGAGTACGGAAGGGATGAAAAAGCTTTGGCCTGCGGTGAAATGAAAGTGAAAGGCCAGCGATATTTGGTAATTGACCCGGGGAATCAAGATGTACGACTGAAGCTTCGCTGGCTTTTATTCAATGTGCCGGACGAAGACGTGCGCGTAGCGCTGGCCCTATATGAGAAGGTGACAGACGTCTCGAAGGAGAAGTGGAGGGTTCAAGGAATTCAGGACAAAGGGTCGACCACGCGCCTAGTGCGTCTGAAACTCCACAGTGGCACCAAGGTCGAAGACCTGCCGCCCCAGCTGCGCGTCGCTGGTGATATGGCTCTTCTTGTCGCCCCGGGAAGACCACCATTGTGTCTGCGCTGTCACAGCAAGGGCCACATTCGGCGAGAGTGTCGCGTTCCACGTTGCACTCATTGCCGCCGCTTCGGCCATGAAGAAAGTGAGTGTGTGAAGACCTACGCAAGTGTCGCTGGGCCGATTGGAGACGAAGACACCACAGAACTCGTCATGGACGAGGCTGATGCCGAGGAAGCCGCGGGCGGAGTGCTGCCGAAGGATGAGGGGCGTGAAGCGGCAAAGCTTAATCCGCTCTCGTAGAACAAAGGAAGTCAGAAGGAGCAGGGATGCCCAAAAGAAACAAAGTCTGGAGGCGACGACACCCGCCACCTCGAAGGGCGAGAACCCGTCACTGCGCGGTCGCAGTCTAGTCGAGGGGAGGAAGCAATGGACGTGAGTGTGGGGAGCAAGCGGCACAACGGTCACCAAGCGGGGTCATGACGCAACGCTGGATGCGGGTGAGGTCCCGAGTGCGGCCGACTTGGAGGGACCGCCGTCCAAGGCGGTGACCTTTCGTCGACCCAAGTTTAAGCCAAGGCCCAGCCTAACCACCGGATCGAACGGCGTCGGAGCCGCTGCCTAAATAACCGCGAGCCAATGTGCTTCGCGGTACGTCACGAGGTCTAAGTGAGGGCCAAACTGCCCTTGAAGTACTAATGGAGAACGACAACAGGCACGTGAACTGCACCTTCCGAATGCTGCTAAGACGGCTGCGCAAGGTGCCTGCAGGACATCTTTGTACGAGGTATGTACCGTGCGGTCCGTTCGTTCCGAAAAAAATATAGCCATGGCGAATGACACCGCACTTCGTTTTGCGACGTTAAATGTTCGAGGGCTGTGTTCTAGAAAGCGCCAGTATCAGCTTAGCCGGCTTTTCTTGGAAACTGACATTGATATAGCGGCAGTGCAGGAAACAAAAATAGAGCTTGAAGAGCAGACGGACCGCATGGTGCAACAGTTCCGCAATAGATACAATGTTTGTGTAGCACATGCTGTTGGAACGTCAGCTGGTTGTGCAATTTTTGTTAGAAATGATTTGGGGAATAATAGAAGAAAGGGTTGTTTCATACCAAAGCGGAAGGCTGCTGCTTGTAGATTTTTCTTTGTCGGGCTTAGAGTGGCGCGTGTTATCTGTTTACGCGCCGAATACCGAGAATGAACGCTCGGCCTTTTTTGAAAGTGTACGCCAGTATTTGGAATGCTCAAGAAAAATAGTAATGCTTGGAGATTTTAATTGTGTGTGTTTTGCAGCAGATCGAGTGAAATACCGCCCAGTACGAGATAAAAGCGCTCTTCTTTTAAGTAATCTTGTGCAAGAAGCTAATCTTGAAGACGTAGGCCACCTTTTATCGAGTGATGACGTGGCTGCCTTCACGCACTTTCAGGGCCAAAGCCATGCTAGGCTAGACAGAGCATATGTCTCCTTAGACCTTGTACAAAAGTGTGGCGATTATGGTGTGAAACATGTGTCGTTCAGCGATCATAGTCTCGTAATGTTCAGTATAGGTAAAAAAGCAACTCAAGGCGAAATTCAACTGGCAGACGTGGAAATTTAACAATGAGCAACTGCAGAATGAATCATTCTGTGAATATGTGAAAGAAAAGCTGGATAAATTGACCGGCACTGACGACGGCAACGTGCTGGAAATGTGGGAAATTTTCAAACAGGAAGTTAAGATCAGAGCAATAGAGGAAGCCACTTTAGCTACGTATAACAAAAGGAAAAAAGAAAAAGAAATACAACGCGAGTTGAATTTTTTGTACTCCGTCGAGATGGAAAGCCCAGGAAGTAATACCAAAGAAATAAAAGAACTAAAAAGTCAGCTGGAGCTTATCGATGAGGATAAGTTCAGAGGCGCAATCATAAGAGCACGAGCCGAAAGGGTGTGGCTGGACGAAACGCCGACTAAACGTGCTCTGTCAGACGAAAAGGCGTATGCGAGGTGGAACAAAATCAAGATGATCAGGTACGCGAACAAAACTACGAGCGAACCTCAGTTAATAGAACAGGCATTCATTGAGCATTACGCAGAAATCTTCGGCAGAGTAGAACACGTCACGGAAGAGTTTAAAACAGAATTTCTGTTAAACATGCCCCGATTAGAAGACAGTGTGCGAGAGCGCCTGGAGTGGCCTCTAACCGTTGGTGAAGTTGAAGCAGCAATTGAAGGTTTAGCTCGAGGCAAATCGCCGGGCCCTGACGGACTCGGGGCAAGTTTTTATAAAGTCTTCAAAAGCGACATAAGCCATGTGCCGTTGAAAGTGTTTAATGAGACCTACACGCAAAAGCAGGTTCCTCCGTCCTTTCGGACATCCCACGTGGTTCTTATACCGAAAACAGAGGATCCAGACAAATTGTTAAATGTCGACGCTTACCGTCCGATATCACTGATGAACGTCGATTACAAGATATTTACAAGGGTGCTTGGAAAGAGACTGCAGGGGTGGTAACAAGCATTGTAGGGCCGCATCAAACATGCGCATCAAAGGAAGGTCAATCTTTACAAACACCCATACTGCCAGAAGCATATTAGAATGCTGTGATGATTTGGGCGAATGTGGAGCCATGTTACAGCTGGACTTGCAAAAGGCATTCGATCGGGTTGCTCATGAGATCCTGTTTTGCATACTAGAGCACGTAAATGTAGGACACCTAATCATAGATGCTGTAAAGATATGTTATGAGGGATGCACTGCCCACCTCATAATAAACAAGGAGGTCACGCGAAGCTTTAACGTTCGGTCATCTGTGAGACAGGGATGTTGTTTATCCCCCCTTCTATTCGCCATATACTTGGAACCACTCTGTAGAAAAATAAACAGCAATAGCAGGGTATCTGGTTTTACATTTCAGTCCGCAGAAGTTAAGATACTTGCATACGCTGATGACATCGCGCTGTTCTGTCGCGATAAAGAAAGTGTGAAAACCGCGGTCGACGAGGCGC
Source organism: Rhipicephalus appendiculatus (assembly GCA_030522465.1). Classification (NCBI taxonomy): domain Eukaryota; kingdom Metazoa; phylum Arthropoda; class Arachnida; order Ixodida; family Ixodidae; genus Rhipicephalus; species Rhipicephalus appendiculatus. The sequence continues at coordinate 181,629 of JALIZH010027139.1, forward strand.
TTTTATATTGTAAGATGACAGGTAGTGTTATCAACTTTGATAAATCTTTGGGTTTCTGGATCGGCAGATAGAACGATCCCCCTAGTAGGTTTGTAAACGTGCAGTGGACCGTTACGCCGGCAAAATACCTAGGGGTTCCACTTGAACACTATCGAAATGCAGTGGATTACTGGAATGCAGAAACTGACAGGGTTCGCGAGAACACACTGAAGTGGGGAGGTCGTAATTTTTCTATGTTTGGCCGCGCGATGGTCTGCAATTTGTTTGTCGTTGCAAAAATTTTTTACGTGCTTCATGCTTTGTGTATGTCAAGAGCGAACATACAGAAATTACACAGAGTGCTCGCTGTTTTTGTGTGGGGATCGAGTTGGGAGCGAACAAGTCGCACTAATCTGTTTCAATCTGTTAAAAATGGTGGGTTTGGTTTAGCACATTTGTTTATACGGCAGATTGTGTCAATATTTAGTTACTTACGGGACCAAAAGGACCCATTTCTGTTGACAGTGCTTCAAGTAAGGCTCTGTGATGAACTACCAGAATTCATTGTGTCGTCGCGACGGTGTGTTCATGGCAGAGTGCGAGGGTTCCTAAAAAAAATTGTCTGGGCTGTTCAGTTCTTAAAGGTGCGGTTTTCTATGGAATACCTGAGTAACGTTCCGCGGAAGCGTCTCTACAAGCATTTACGAGACGTTATGCTACCCATGCCATTGTACCGATCCGTGTATTCCACGGGACCAGAAAGGAACGTGCTTAAAAGAGTGAAACGAATGCCCGTGCGTCCATCGGTTAAGTCCTTCTTTTTCCAGCTACACACGAATACCTTACCTGTGAAGACTTGGCTTGAGGAAAGGGGTATCTCCATACCTTGGTCCGTGAACTGCTCCTTATGCAATAAGCCTGAGACAATAAAACATGCATTTATAGAATGCTGGGACGCAGTTTTTCACTGGGATATCTTACAAAGGACTCTAAAGAAGGACCTGCCGATTACGCCGTTCGGTATTCGTTTTCTGCCAACATTAAATGAGGACACCGTGCCGTATGACATGTTTATGCTACTATCTTTGCATTGCTTGTGGAAAAGCAGAACGGATGTGAGGCACATGGCACTAAAGCCAAGGCCAGTAAGGGGAGTATTTCATTGAAAGCATGTGTTATATGAAAGCATTGTATAGAGAGAGAGAGCGAAATTTATTAGAAGGCCGAGAGGTCGGCCTGAGCTTGTGCGCTCTGGCCTGCTACTCAGCACAGGGGAAAAGGGAAAGGGAAGAAAAGGGTGATGATGATGATGGGGACAGGAAGAGGTGATGCGTATGTACATTGACCACGTCACACCCAGTGCTCTTCTTAAAGTCTACTGTCAAGTCCAGTATTTTTCATAAAATCTATAACTGCCCTTGTAGCAGTCCTTGATGCTGTCTGGTCGGACATTGCGGACAATATGTTAGTTTCACTTAGTGTGTTAACACCGATGCCGGCCAACGTTGAAACCAGCATCTTCCGTTGGGACACGTAAAGAGGGCAGTCGCACAATAAATGTGTTAGAGTCTCAACCACTGGACAGCGCTCACAGTTCGGGCTGTCCACACGGCCGATGAGGTGCGCGTAGCGTCGGGTGAAGGCGACGCCTAGTCGAATCCGGTGCAGCAGACTGGCGTGGTGTCGCTTTATTTTAGCCGGCAGTCGAAAAGTCATGTTAGGGTCTGTTTCCCGCAGACGCCTATGCCGATTGTCCGGTTGAGACCAGTAAGTTGTTGTGAACTCACGCATAAGTGATCTCAACAAGAAGTTCACGTCACTGCGAGAGTACGGAATATTTACGAGAATGGCGTTGTTGTCCAAAGCGGTTTTTGCTGCATTATCAGCGAGCACGTTGCCTGCCAAGCCACAGTGTCCAGGTACCCATTGGAAGATGACCGAGTGACCATTCCGTTGCGTGATATCGAATGTCTGTATAATTTCGGAAGCCAATACGTAATATTGTCCTCGTCTTGAGCATGAATTGAGAGCTTGCAATGCGGATTTTGCATCAGAAAGTATAGTCCACTTGCGTGGTGCTTGGTCCGATACAAAGCGAACAGCTTCCCGTATAGCAACCAATTCGGCTGCTGTTGATGATGAGTTATGATCTAATCTGTACTGCCGGGAGATATCCAGTGTAGGGACCACAAAAGCGGCGGTTGAACCGCAAGGAGTCACAGATCCATCAGTGTATACATGTATAGAGTCGTTGTATGTCTCAGTCAAGTATGCCAGGGTGAGTTGCTTTAGGCCAGCACAAGGCACCCGTGATTTCTTTGGGATCCCAGGTATTTGAAGACACACCAGTGGTTTTCTCAGTGTCCACAGTGGCACTTCAGGGACCTCGGTTGGTGCAAAACCTAGAGGAATGGTACTTCTGTGAGTATTGATGCATTCCGAGTAGGCACAGCCTGGTCGGTTCGTCGGCAGTGAAGACAAGTGGTGGTGCGCATGCCGGGTCAGCAGCCGAAGGTGAATTCGAAGAGGTTCACAAGACGTGTAAACCTCTATAGGGTAGGTGCGTGACTCTTCGATGGTGCCTGATGTTGTAGTACATCGCGGGAGGCCTAGGCATGTCCGGAGTGCTCGCGCTTGAAGGCTCTTCAACGTACGAATGCACGTTGTACGCATACGTGAAAGCACAGGTGCGCTGTAGCGGAGATATCCCACAAACAATGCCTGGTACAACTGAAGAAGGCTTTTCTCAGAGGGGCCCCATCTTAGTCCAGCTACAACACGAAGCACGTCTACAAAGCTGCTTAGCTTGGTCCGCAGCGCTGTGACGTGCTTCGACCAAGATAGGTTGCGGTCAATAACGACGCCTAAATATCTGTAATGCGTCACAGCAGGAATCACTGCTCCGTCAGCGAATATCGGATACCGCGTCATTGATTTCCTTGTGAACGCCAATGCAGCACACTTTGCAGTTGAGAGTTGCAGGCCTTGACGGCGCAAGTACTTGGATGTTATTGACGTAGCCTGTTGTAGTCTTGCTCGCATTTGTGGGCGCGTTACTCCGGAAGCCCATATGCAAATATCGTCTGCGTATACGCTGATTTTGACATTGTCAGGAAGCTCCGCACCAAGACCAATGAGCGTGACGTTGAACAGTGTTGGGCTGAGGACCGCGCCTTGTGGAACGCCACGGTTGACATGGTGCCTGCCGGTGTCGCCGTCAGCCGTTGACATGAAAATGGTACGATCACTGAGATAGCTGGCAATCCATGCGTGAAGTCGACCTCCTACGCCAACGTCTTCAAGCGCGTCAAGGATGGCTTCATGAAGGACGTTATCGTAGGCGCCTTTTATGTCCAAAAAAATTGCACCAACTAATCTCCGGCGTTGTCTTTCCTGTTCCACAGACGAAACTAGGTCTATAACTCCGTCTATGGATGAACGACCCCTGCGGAAACCATTCATGAAATCTGGCAAGGTGAAAGTATTCTCCAAGAGCCATTCCAGTCTCGTAAGCACCATACGTTCCATCACCTTGCCGACGCAACTGGCTAAGGCAATTGGTCTGTAAGAAGAGAGTTCGTTGGAACACTTGCCTGGTTTCAATATGGCCACTATGCGGCTGCACTTCCAGTTATCTGGTACAGTCGCCGTGTCCCACGTAGCATTATAGAAGGACAAAAGAGCTTTCCGTGCTTCCTGGCTGAGATGAGAGAGAGCCGAATAAGTGATTCCATCAGGCCCTGGCGCAGAGGAGTGTCGGGAGGCAGAGATAGCAGCGTCGAGCTCGTGCAAAGTGAACGGCAAGTCGAGACGCTCGTCACAGGATGGTGGTGAGGCATAACATGAAGGTGACCCCGGTGAGAAGGACGTGCCTACGAGCAATCGGCAATAATCTTCTGCTATTTCTACTTCACTCCGCCCGTGCTTTAGGGCCACACCTCGGAATGGGAACAACTGCGGCGTAGGTGTCCGAAGGCTTCGTACAACCTGCCATATTCGTGATAGTGGTTTCCTGGGATCCAGAGAACCACAAAATGTTCTCCACCGTTGCCTGTCGAGCTTGTCGAGGTGTCGGAGTACATGTCGCTGTGCTTGACGAGATGTAGACAGGTCTGATGGTGATCTCGTCCTCCGGTACTTTCTTTCTGCGCGGCGACGCATTGCACGCAGGTGCTCGTATTGTGCGTCAACTTGCGATCTGGGTTTAGGCACACTGATGAGTTTAGGGTTTGCTGTCAAGGCTGATGCTATAACGCCTTCCATTTCGGAAATACATTGGATGTGGCCACACTGCGTATCCACAGATGTTTGGAAGGCTTGCCAGTCTACGCTTCGTACAGAACGGGGAGTTGAACGGCGGAAACCTTTTAGTTGTATATACGTCGGGAGGTGGTCACTTCCGTGCGTTTCTACATCTACACACCAAGAGGTGGTAGACAAGAGATTTCTGGTCACAAAACAAACGTCCAGACAGCTGCTGTATGATGTGCCACGAAGGAAAGTGGGGGATCCATCGTTGATGGTCATCAGGCCCCTATTTAGCACGAAATCAGCCATGTCCCTGCCGCGAGTGTTCGTCGATGCAGAGCCCCACATTGGATGGTGCGCATTGAAGTCTCCTACTAGCACGTGAGGGCTTGGGCAAGCTTGGAATACAGATGAAAGGTGAGAGCAGTCGACGCGGCTTCTGGGAGGAATGTATCCACCTATGAGAGATATCGTACGTCGCTTGTGCTTCATAGTCAGGCATATATAATCATTTGAAGCATGAGGAGCCACGTCATGCCTCACGTACGTTAAATCATTGCGTATACATATAATCAGTTTGCTCGTACTTCGGTTCTCGCGAGACCATAGTATCACGTAACCGGATATCCGAAAAAGGTGATACCATGTTTGGCTCACATATAACAACCACGGGAAACTGATATTTAAGCATTGTATAGCTTGCAACAAGATGAACCACCTTGGATGAATGTATTGAATGAACTCGTGAACCTGAAGCGCTTTTAGCTGTGTGTCACCCAGCATGAGGCAGGCACTTTTATCGTGATTTACATGTCCTACTAATATATATTCCTTATGGTTGTAAGTATTGCCAACCCGGTAATAAAGAAAAAAAAATCCTCGTTAGTATAGTGGCCAGTATCCCCGCCTGTCACGCGGGAGACCGGGGTTCAATTCCCCGACGGTGAGCGTTGTCCTTTTTTTTCTTTTCGCATGTATTTATTTTTCTGCCCCACGCCATTAGCATCTTTCTCTTTTCCCCACATTTGAAGCCAGCAGTGTTCTCCGCGCTGTATTGCGGAATTAGTAGCAACGTGGCACTCCATGTGCGCGCTGAAGCATCTCCTCGTTAGTATAGTGGCCAGTATCCCCGCCTGTCACGCGGGAGACCGGGGTTCGATTCCCCGACGGGGAGCGTTGTCCTTTTTTTTTCATTTCGCATGTATTTATTTTTCTGCCCCGCGCCATTAGCATCTTTCTCTTTTCCCCACATTTGAAGCCAGCAGTGTTCTCCGCGCTTTATTGCGGAATTAGTAGCAACGTGGCACTGCATGTGCGCGCTGAAGCATCTCCTCGTTAGTATAGTGGCCAGTATCCCCGCCTGTCACGCGGGAGACCGGGGTTCGATTCCCCGACGGGGAGCGTTGTCCTTTTTTTTCTTTTCGCATGTATTTGTTTTTCTGCCCCGCGCCATTAGCATCTTTCTCTTTTCCCCACATTTGAAGCCAGCAATGTTCTCCGCGCTTTATTGCGGAATTAGTAGCAACGTGGCACTCCATGTGCGCGCTGAAGCATCTCCTCGTTAGTATAGTGGCCAGTATCCCCGCCTGTCACGCGGGAGACCGGGGTTCGATTCCCCGACGGGGAGCGTTGCCCTTTTTTTTCTTTTTCGCATGTATTTATTTTTCTGCCCCGCGCCATTAGCATCTTTCTCTTTTCCACACATTTGAAGCCAGCAGTGTTCTCCGCGCTGTATTGCGGAATTAGTAGCAACGTGGCACTCCATGTGCGCGCTGAAGCATCTCCTCGTTAGTATAGTGGCCAGTATCCCCGCCTGTCACGCGGGAGACCGGGGTTCGATTCCCCGACGGGGAGCGTTGTCCTTTTTTTCTTTTCGCATGTATTTACTTTTCTGCCCCGCGCCATTAGCATCTTTCACTTTTCCCCACATTTGAAGCCAGCAGTGTTCTCCGCGCTGTATTGCGGAAGTAGTAACAACGTGGCACTCCATGTGCGCGCTGGAGCATCTCCTTGTTAGTATAGTGGCCAGTATCCCCGCCTGTCACGCGGGAGACCGGGGTTCGATTCCCCGACGGGGAGCGTTGTCCTTTTTTTTTCTTTTCGCATGTATTTATTTTTCTGCCCCGCGCCATTAGCATCTTTCTCTTTTCCCCACATTCGAAGCCAGCAGTGTTCTCCGCGCTGTATTGCGGAATTAGTAACAACGTGTCACTCCATGTGCGCGCTGAAGCATCTCCTCGTTAGTATAGTGGCCAGAATCCCCGCCTGTCACGCGGGAGACCGGGGTTCGATTCCCCGACGGGGAGCGTTGTCCTTTTTTTTCTTTTCGCATGTATTTATTTTTCTGCCCCGCGCCATTAGCATCTTTCTCTTTTCCCCCACATTTGAAGCCAGCAGTGTTCTCCGCGCTGTATTGCGGAAGGAGTAACAACGGGGCACTCCATGTGCGTGCTGGAGCATCTCCTTGTTAGTATAGTGGCCAGAATCCCCGCCTGTCACGCGGGAGACCGGGGTTCGATTCCCCGACGGGGAGCGCTGTCCTTTTTTTTCTTTTCGCATGTATTTATTTTTCTGCCCCGCGCCATTAGCATCTTTCACTTTTCCCCACATTTGAAGCCAGCAGTGTTCTCCGCGCTGTATTGCGGAAATAGTAACAATGTGGCACTCCATGTGCGCGCTGAAGCATCTCCTCGTTAGTATAGTGGCCAGTATCCCCGCCTGTCACGCGGGAGACCGGGGTTCGATTCCCCAACGGGGAGCGTTGTCCTTTTTTTTTCTTTTCGCATGTATTTATTTTTCTGCCCCGCGCCATTAGCATCTTTCTCTTTTCCCCCACATTTGAAGCCAGCAGTGTTCTCCGCGCTGTATTGCGGAAGTAGAGACAACGTGGCAATCCATGTGCGCGCTGAAGCATCTCCTCGTTAGTATAGTGGCCAGTATCCCCGCCTGTCACGCGGGAGACCGGGGTTCGATTCCCCGACGGGGAGCGTTGTCCTTTTTTTTTTCTTTTCGCATGTATTTATTTTTCTGCCCCGCGCCATTAGCATCTTTCTCTTTTCCCCACATTTGAAGCCAGCAATGTTCTCCGCGCTTTATTGCGGAATTAGTAGCAACGTGGCACTCCATGTGCGCGCTGGAGCATCTCCTTGTTAATATAGTGGCCAGTATCCCCGCCTGTCACGCGGGAGACCGGGGTTCGATTCCCCGACGGGGAGCGTTGTCCTTTTTTTTTCTTTTCGCATGTATTTATTTTTCTGCCCCGCGCCATTAGCATCTTTCTCTTTTCCCCACATTTGAAGCCAGCAGTGTTCTCCGCGCTGTATTGCGGAATTAGTAACAACGTGTCACTCCATGTGCGCGCTGAAGCATCTCCTCGTTAGTATAGTGGCCAGTATCCCCGCCTGTCACGCGGGAGGCCGGGGTTCGATTCCCCGACGGGGAGCGTTGTCGTATTTTCGTTTTCGCATGTATTTATTCTTCTGCCCCGCGCCATTAGCATCTTTCTCTTTTCTCCACATTTGAAGCCAGCAGTGTTCTCCGCGCTGTATTGCGGAATTAGTAACAACATGGCACTCCATGTGCGCGCTGAAGCATCTCCTCGTTAGTATAGTGGCCAGTATCGCCGCCTGTCACGCGGGAGACCGGGGTTCGATTCCCCGACGGGGAGCGTTGTCGTTTTTTTTCTTTTCGCATGTATTTATTCTTCTGCCCCGCGCCATTAGCATCTTTCTCTTTTCTCCACATTTGAAGCCAGCAGTGTTCTCCGCGCTGTATTGCGGAATTAGTAACAACGTGGCACTCCATGTGCGCGCTGAAGCATCTCCTCGTTAGTATAGTGGCCAGTATCCCCGCCTGTCACGCGGGAGACCGGGGTTCGATTCCCCGACGGGGAGCGTTGTCCTTTTTTTTCTTTTCGCATGTATTTATTTTTCTGCCCCGCGCCATTAGCATCTTTCTCTTTTCCCCCACATTTGAAGCCAGCAGTGTTCTCCGCGCTGTATTGCGGAATTAGTAACAACGTGGCACTCCATGTGCGCGCTGAAGCATCTCCTCGTTAGTATAGTGGCCAGTATCCCCGCCTGTCACGCGGGAGACCGGGGTTCGATTCCCCGACGGGGAGCGTTGTCGTTTTTTTTCTCTTCGCATGTATTTATTTCTTCTGCCCCGCGCCATTAGCATCTTTCTCTTTTCTCCACATTTGAAGCCAGCAGTGTTCTCCGCGCTGTATTGCGGAATTAGTAACAACGTGGCACTCCATGTGCGCGCTGGAGCATCTCCTCGTTAGTATAGTGGCCAGTATCCCCGCCTGTCACGCGGGAGACCGGGGTTCGATTCCCCGACGGGGAGCGTTGTCCTTTTTTTTCTTTTCGCATGTATTTAGTTTTTCTGCCCCCGCCATCAGCATATTTCTCTTCTTCCACACATTTGAAGCCAGCAATGTTCTCCGCGCTGTATTGCGGAATTAGTAACAACGTGGCACTCCATGTGCGCGCTGAAGCATCTCCTCGTTAGTATAGTGGCCAGTATCCCCGCCTGTCACGCGGGAGACCGGGGTTCGATTCCCCGACGGGGAGCGTTGTCCTTTTTTTCTTTTCGCATGTATTTATTTTTCTGCCCCCGCGCCATTAGCATCTTTCTCTTTTCCCCACATTTGAAGCCAGCAGTGTTCTCCGCGCTGTATTGCGGAATTAGTAAGAACGTGGCACTCCATGTGCGCGCTGAAGCATCTCCTCGTTAGTATAGCATGATTCCACTTCCGGGCATCGCAGTGAACGGACGTGTGAAGATGTGCTCCCTCGGAGCGGCTACAGCGGCCGAAGGCCGCGGTATCAGGATTGCTGAAAAGCCGGCTGAAGATTATCAGGTTGTGTTGCCGCATCTGCCCACAGGTGAATCAGTTTTGAATACCGTTTTTTTTGCACGGTTGCCTGAAGGCACGGCCTTATCGCGTGGAGCATTTCCGCGACGCTCTTGACAAGATGTCGCTCCTGCCAGAAGTGGTTGCCCTCGGGGCGTACCAGATGAATCATCTGTGGGCAGTAACATTTAAGGACGAGGAAGGGAAAAAGAAAATGCTTTCAACGGAAGCCATTGCTGTCAAGGACGAGCGCTGCATGGTCATTGACCCTTGCGACCGAGGTGTTCGACTGAAGCTGTACTGGCTACTGCATGGCGTACCCGACGACGACGTACGAACGGCATTGGCACCCTTCGGAAAGGTCACAGAAATTTCACGAGACAAATGGAGGGTGAAAGGCTGCATGGACAAAGGGTCGACCACACGTTCAGTAACCTTGAAACTCAAAGTGGGCGTTACCGTCAATGATTTGCCTCATCAGCTGCGAGTCGCTGAAGACGTCGCACTCGTTCCACGTCCCAGGTAGAGCCCCGCTCTGCCTCCGGTGCCGCGGCATCGGCCACATACGTCGCGAGTGCCGTGTTCCACGTTGCGGGCTCTGTCGTCGCTACGGCCACGACGAGACCCAGTGCGTGCGCTCCTATGCAAGCGTAGCAGGCCCTGCCCGGGGAGATGCATTGTCCGAACACATGATGGATGCAGCTGATTCAGAAGAAGCCATGCGAGGTCATAGCGAAGAAGGGAAAAATGACGACGCTGGTACGTTTGAGCACCCCGTGCGAAGACAAGAAATTAGATCCGAAGAAAGACCCCGGACCCGACGCTACGGCTGAGAAATCATCAGCATCGAACGACGAAGGAAACCACGCCGAGAACCCCATAGAAGTATCTTTGCCCGAGGGCGAGGAAAACTCTGGCTTCACCGATGTTGACATGGCAGCAGCCAGTGGACCTGGAAAGAGGACTCGAGAAGAGAGCGACGAATCTTCGGCTTGTGCGCCCGGAGGCAGCGGGGAACCTCCCACAAAGACTGCAGTCTCCCGACGACAGTCTTTGAAACCTGCGCCCAATCTGAACGTTGCTCGACGGACTACAACACCGCCGGCTACATAGCGGCGGGCTCTTCCCCCTCCCCCCCCCCCCCCCTTTCTTTTCTTTTTTTTTCATTGCTTTGTTGGCTTACGGTCACTCGATAAGTGTTCCTGACGACATGCTGTTCCTGCGTGGCTGCTCCAAAAATGTGATGAACATCAAACGTGTCACCATCGATGGGTCTGTTTGGACTGCTTGACATACTAAAGTGAGTAAATATTTTGAGATAAGCGCAACTTAGGATGGCTATGAACGTTACAAATCCCCTACGCATCGCAACACTTAACACAAGAGGTCTTTCGGCGCGAAGGCGGCAATGTCAACTGAGCCGCATAATGTTGGATAAGGAAATAGATTTGTTAGCGGTCCAAGAGACCAAAATTGAAAGCGAGGAGCTGACCGATCGAATGGTTGAAGTCTTTCGTGAAAGATATAATGTATGTGTCAGTCACGCGGTTGGAAAGTCGGGAGGCTGTGCTCTATTTATCCGCAAAAGCGTTGGGATTGTTGAGTCTGTATCGTCTTGTGAAAGCGGCCGCATGATTGTGTGCGATATGATTATTTTTGGAATTCCTGCGCGGGTAATTTGCATTTACGCGCCAAATAGAGTGTGTGACCGAGAAGCCTTCTTTAACAGCCTTCGTCCTATGCTAGAATGCGAAAGAAGTGTATTTTTTGCTTGGTGATTTCAATTGTGTATGTAGACCTGAGGACAGAACGAACAATCATAGTCAGAGAGATAAAAGCGCAGACATGTTACGAGAAATGGCTGATGAAAATGAACTGGAAGATATAGGTTTAGTGCTGACACATGGACACCAAGCAAAATACACTCACTTTCAAGGTAATTCTCATGCTCGATTAGATAGAATATATGTTCCTTTGAACTTTGTGACTCTCTGTTCCAATTATGACACGCAGTATGTCAGTTTCACTGATCATTCTTTAGTTATGGTTACCTTAGGTACTAAGAAAAAAGGCGCCAAAGTTTAACTGGGAGCTGTGGAAGTTCAACAACAAATTACTGGAGGATGAAATTTTTGTCGAAAAGATAAAGAAGGATATAGAGAATATGCTATCGAATCAAACAAGTAATTTCATGGGACTGTGGGAACAATTTAAATGTGAGTTCAAGATCGCCGCCTTGGAAAGAGCGAGTGTGTTAAGGCAAAAAGAAAAGCAACAAGAAAAGCAACTACTTAGCACGTTAGATTATATGCTCGACGCAGAGAGTAGCAATGCTGGCTTGTTCACGAAAGAAATAAAGGAAGTGAAGGCGAAGCTTGAGGCAATAGATACGGAAAGGTATCGCGGAGCGATGATAAGGGCGAGGTGTGAGCGGCTTTTGTTGGGTGAGACGCCCACCAAACGAGCACTCAGTGATGAGAAGAGACACGCCGTGTCGAAGGAAATTAGCGAAATCTGTTTTCGAGACACCATTACACGCGACACTGAAACGATAGAGCTGGCTTTTGTGGAATATTATAAAAACCTTTTGAGCCTTAAATCATGTGATACAGAAAGATTTAGAACGGCGTTTCTGCCGCTTATGCCTAAACTAGACGATGAAACAAGACTATCGCTTGAAAAGCCAATAACAGTCGCAGAAGTTGAGCAAGCCATTGATGAACTGAGCTCAGGAAAGTCACCTGGGCCAGACGGTCTTGGGGCCGCAGTGTACAAGTTTTTCAAAAGTGAAATGGCAGAAGCACTGCATCGAGTTATAGTTGAATGCTATGATAAGAAACTAACACCTTCGTCATTTCGAACGTCACACATTATACTGATTCCTAAAACTAAAGAACCATCGCAACGCCTGAGAGTAGAAGCATATCGACCGATAAGTTTAACAAACACAGATTATAAGGTTTTCATGAAAGTTTTAGCCCGACGCTTCCAAAGTGTTATCAAGTCCCTTGTCGGATCTCATCAGACCTGTGGAATTAAAGGTAGATCCATTTTTACAAATATTCATGTCGCAAGAAGTGTTCTTGAATGTTGTGACGCCACGGAGAGTCGAAGTGCTATGATTCAACTAGACTTAAATAAGGCTTTTGATAGAGTGATACACGAGATATTGTTTCTAATACTGGAACACGTGAATGTGGGATCAGTTATTCTAGATGGTGTTAGAATGGTGTATGACAAATGTAATGCGAAGTTGGTGATCAACAGAAAACTGACTGAAAGTGTTTCCATAGAAACCTCTGTTAAACAGGGATGTTGTTTGTCACCCTTACTTTTTGATCTGTATTTAGAGCCCTTTTGTTTAAAAGTTCTTGGAAATCCAAATATTCATGGCTACACCTTTTTCAACAGCGAAGTCAAGGTTCTCGCTTATGCCGATGATGTAGCTGTCTTTTGCACGGATGAAAGCAGTGTGCACGAAGTAATTGCAGACGCTAAAGACTTCTGTAATGCAACTGGGAGCGTCATTAGCTGGACGAAATGTATCGGCTTCTGGCACGGAAATTGGGAGCATGCCCCAGATGCGGTAGGCAGCATACCTTTTAGCACAATGCCCGGAAACTATTTAGGAGCGCCCCTTGATCAATACAAAAGCAGTAAAGACTACTGGGCAGATGAAGCAAAACGAGTAAAACTGCAAACAGAAAAGTGGGGTGGACATAATTTTTCCATGTTTACAAGAGCGACTGTTTGTAATGTCTTTTTGATCGCTAAGGTTTATTATGTGCTACACGTGTTAAGCATGGCTAGAATCTCAGTTCAGAAGCTGCACAGGGTTTTCGCAGTCTTTATCTGGGGGGTCATCTTGGGAGCGCACGAGCCGTTCCAATCTTTTTCTTCGAGTTAAAAACGGTGGCCTAGCACTATCGCATTTGTTCTTCAAACAAATTGTCACAAGGTTTTTTTTCCTACGGGACCAGAGTGATCCTTTTCTTCGAACGGTGATCCAAGTGCGATTACAAGATTCTCTCCAAGACTTCGTAATATCAACGTATTCCTTGAGGGCACAGAAATTGTCCACCTTTTTATGTGAAGTTGTAGCTTCAATGGAGATTCTTAAGGCAAGATTTTCTTTGCAATACTTGGCGGTTGTGACGAGAAAACGTTTGTATAGGGATTTACTTGATGTTTTTTTGCCGGTTCCGTTGTATCGTGCATTGTATCACTTAGGCCGTGCACGTGATGTGCTCAAGCGGGTAAAACGAATGCCAGTCAAACCATCAATGAAATCTTTCTTTTTTCAACTGCACACGGGCACCCTCCCTACGAGGCCATGGTTGCAGAGCAAAGGCCTCTTTGTTGGATGGTCGGTTAACTGTCTCATTTGCGGAAAACCGGAAACCATCGATCACATGTTTCTGGACTGCCATGATGCAATTTTCCTCTGGGATGTGCTTCAACGGACGTTGAAAAAAGACTTACCATTAAGCCCCTTTGGGATTCGCTACTTGCCATGCGCGGTAGGCGATGAAGTGCCATGCGATATGCTTATGCTCATGTGCATGCATAGTGTCTGGCGTACGAGAATGGACGTCAGACATGCGCATTTGAAGGTGTTTCCGGCAAATCATTACTTTTTGGAACAAGTGATCTATGTGCGAGATGTACTGAAAGCAATAAGTGATCCCCCCAGAGTGGATAACACTTCTGGATGAACTTGTTAAAGTTAAGTACTTTTTAATTTAAACGATCTAGCTGAACGGCTAGTGATCAGACAATTCTGTGTTGCATGCTTGTTTCTCTCATGTACTTCTATTGAATAAAGGAAATAAAGAAAAAAAAAATCCTCGTTAGTATAGTGGCCAGTATCCCCGCCTGTCACGCGGGAGACCGGGGTTCGATTCCCCGACGGGGAGCGTTGTGCTTTTTTTTTCTTTTCGCATGTATTTATTTTTCTGCCCCCGCGCCATCAGCATCTTTCTCTTTTCCCCACATTTGAAGCCAGCAGTGTTCTCCGCGCTGTATTGCGGAATTAGTAACAACCGTGGCACATGCATGTGCGCGCTGGAGCATCTCCTCGTTAGTATAGTGGCCAGTATCCCCGCCTGTCACGCGGGAGACCGGGGTTCGATTCCCCGACGGGGAGCGTTGTTCTTTTTTTTTCTTTTCGCATGCATTTATTTCCCAGCGACTGATATTAGCATATTTCTCTCCTTCTCCGTATTTGAAGCCAGCGAATGTTCTCCGGCGCAATGCTGCGGAATTAGTGGCAACGTGGCACTCCATCTGCGCACTCAAGCATCTCCGTCGTTAGTATAGTGGCCAGTATCCCCGCCTGTCACGCGGGAGACCGGGGTTCGATTCCCCGACGGGGAGCGTTGTCCTTTTTTTTCTTTTCGCATGTATTTATTTTTCTGCCCCGCGCCATTAGCATCTTTCTCTTTTCCCCACATTTGAAGCCAGCAATGTTCTCCGCGCTGTATTGCGGAATTAGTAACAACGTGGCACTCCATGTGCGCGCTGGAGCATCTCCTCGTTAGTATAGTGGCCAGTATCCCCGCCTGTCACGCGGGAGACCGGGGTTCGATTCCCCGACGGGGAGCGTTGTCCTTTTTTTTCTTTTCGCATGTATTTACTTTTTCTGCCCCCGCGCCATTAGCATCTTTCACTTTTCCCCACATTTGAAGCCAGCAGTGTTCTCCGCGCTGTATTGCGGAAGTTAGTAACAACGTGGCACTCCATGTGCGCGCTGGAGCATCTCCTTGTTAGTATAGTGGCCAGTATCCCCGCCTGTCACGCGGGAGACCGGGGTTCGATTCCCCGACGGGGAGCGTTGTCCTTTTTTTTCTTTTCGCATGTATTTATTTTTCTGCCCCGCGCCATTAGCATCTTTCTCTTTTCCCCACATTCGAAGCCAGCAGTGTTCTCCGCGCTGTATTGCGGAATTAGTAACAACGTAGGTCTCCATGTGCGCGCTGGAGCATCTCCTCGTTAGTATAGTGGCCAGTATCCCCGCCTGTCACGCGGGAGACCGGGGTTCGATTCCCCGACGGGGAGCGTTGTCGTTTTTTTTCTTTTCGCATGTATTTATTTTTCTGCCCCGCGCCATTAGCATCTTTCTCTTTTCTCCACATTTGAAGCCAGCAGTGTTCTCCGCGCTGTATTGCGGAATTAGTAACAACCGTGGCACTCCATGTGCGCGCTGAAGCATCTCCTCGTTAGTATAGTGGCCAGTATCCCCGCCTGTCACGCGGGAGACCGGGGTTTGATTCCGCGACGGGGAGCGTTATCCTTTTTTTTCTTTTCGCATGTATTTATTTTTCTGCCCCCGCGCCATTAGCATGTTTCTCTTTTCCCCACAATTGAAGGCCAGCAATGTTCTCCGCGCTTTATTGCGGAATTAGTAAGCAACGTGGCACTCCATGTGCGCGCTGAAGCATCTCCTCGTTAGTATAGTGGCCAGTATCCCCGCCTGTCACGCGGGAGACCGGGGTTCGATTCCCCGACGGGGAGCGTTGTCCTTTTTTTTCTTTTCGCATGTATTTATTTTTCTGCCCCGCGCCATTAGCATCTTTCTCTTTTCCCCACATTTGAAGCCAGCAGTGTTCTCCGCGCTGTATTGCGGAATTAGTAACAACGTGGCACTCCATGTGCGCGCTGAAGCATCTCCTCGTTAGTATGGGGAGTATTCACATGACGTCAACGCGCGCCATTTTGTTGTACAGTTCGCAGCTTTACTGTTCAGGAGATAAGCAGATCTAGATAAGATAGCGCGCCTTCCACTGTGCTGTCTGTACAACAAAATGGCGGCCGCAGTGACGTCAGTGCATACTCCGTATAGTGGCCAGTATCCCCGCCTGTCACGTGGGAGACCGGGGTTTGATTCCCCGACGGGGAGCGTTATCCTTTGTTTTTCTTTTTCGCATGTATTGATTTTTCTGCCCCGCGCCATTAGCATGTTTCTCTTTTCCCCACAATTGAAGGCCAGCATTGTTCTCCGCGCTTTATTGCGGAATTAGTAAGCAACGTGGCACTCCATGTGCACGCTGAAGCATCTCCTTGTTAGTATAGTGGCCAGTATCCCCGCCTGTCACGCGGGAGACCGGGGTTCGATTCCCCGACGGGGAGCGTTGTCGTTTTTTTTCTTTTCGTATGTATTTATTTTTCTGCCCCGCGCCATTAGCATCTTTCTCTTTTCCCCACATTTGAAGCCAGCAGTGTTCTCCGCGCTGTATTGCGGAATTAGTAACAACGTGGCACTCCACGTGCACGCTGAAGCATCTCCTCGTTAGTATAGTGGCCAGTATCCCCGCCTGTCACGCGGGAGACCGGGGTTCGATTCCCCGACGGGGAGCGTTGTCCTTTTTTTTTCTTTTCGCATGTATTTATTTTCCTACCCACACCATCAGCATCTTTCTATTTTCCCCACATTTGAAGCCAGCAATGTTCTCCGCGCTGTGTTGCGGAATTAGTAACAACGTGGCAATCCATGTGCGCGCTGAAGCTTCTCCTCGTTAGTATAGTGGCCAGTATCCCCGCCTGTCACGCGGGAGACCGGGGTTCGATTCCCCTACGGGGAGCGTTGTCCTTTTTTTTCTTTTCGCATGTATTTATTTTTCTGCCCCGCGCCATTAGCATCTTTCTCTTTTCCCCACATTTGAAGCCAGCAGTGTTCTCCGCGCTGTATTGCGGAATTAGTAACAACGTAGGTCTCCATGTGCGCTATGGAGCATCTCCTCGTTAGTATAGTGGCCAGTATCCTCGCCTGTCACGCGGGAGACCGGGGTTCGATTCCCCGACGGGGAGCGTTGTCGTTTTTTTTCTTTTCGCATGTATTTATTTTTCTGCCCCGCGCCATTAGCATCTTTCTCTTTTCTCCACATTTGAAGCCAGCAGTGTTCTCCGCGCTGTATTGCGGAATTAGTAACAACGTGGCACTCCATCTGCGCGCTGAAGCATCTCCTCGTTAGTATAGTGGCCAGTATCCCCGCCTGTCACGCGGGAGACCGGGGTTTGATTCCCCGACGGGGAGCGTTATCCTTTTTTTTTCTTTTCGCATGTATTTATTTTTCTGCCCCGCGCCATTAGCATGTTTCTCTTTTCCCCACAATTGAAGGCAGCAATGTTCTCCGCGCTTTATTGCGGAATTAGTAGCAACGTGGCACTCCATGTGCACGCTGAAGCATCTCCTCGTTAGTATCCATTCTGCTTCCGGCAGCCTAGCTGAGCGGATCGTAGAATCATGTGCTCCAGCGGAGCGGCGATAGCGGCCAGCATGGGCCGCGGAAACAGGACCAACGATGATAAGGAATACCAGTTTATTTTGCCTCAGCTGCCGAAAGGAAAACTTGTTAATAACACCGTGTTTTTACACGGGGACGTGAGAGCCAGGCCTTACAAGGTGGAAGATTTTCGAGATGCTCTGACGCCGACGGGTCTGTTGCCCGATGTGGTGAGCCTCGGCGCGTATCAGATCAACCACTTGTGGGCGGTAACCTTCAACGATGCGGCACCCACGAAACGCCTACTTGCAATGAAGGAACTCCAAGTGAAAGGGCGGCGTTGCGTCGTCGTCGACCCGCAGGACCAGCAAGTGAAGCTTCGGCTGCACTGGCTGCTGCACGGCGTGAGCGATGAAGATGTGAGTGCTTCACTGCAGCCTTTGGCAAGGTCGTGGAAGTTAGCCGTGAACGTTGGCGCGTCCCGGGCATGGCAGACAAATGCTCGACCACCAGGACAGTGCTACTGAAGTTGAAGAGTGGCCTTAAGGTTGAGGACGTTCCACACCAGATTCGCGTGGACGGTGAGCTGGCCTTGGTGGTGGTGCCTGGTCGGCCAATGCAGTGTTTGCGCTGCCAAGGCACCGGGCACGTCCGCCGCGAGTGCAAGGTCCCCCCGTTGCTCCCGTTGTAAACGCTTCGGGCACGTCGAAGCCGACTGTGTTCGGACGTATGCCTCAGCAACAGGAACAGCGAAGAACGAAGGGGTGGCCGAGCACGTCATGGACGTGGCCGAGACGGAGGAAGCCGCCGAAGGAGCTGGCAGCCCAGTGGTCCTTGCGACAACTGGTGGGTCGGCATCGACGGACACACGCAACGTGGGGGAGGCCCCGCAGCTGGCAGCCGTACCTGTCACCACAACGTCAGCAGCTAAACAGGTACGGGTTGAGAAGGAAGCGGTGCCAGTATCGGTGGACGAGGCAGCAGAGCCCCGGGGAGATACGTCCGGAAGCGGGGACGAGATGTGTGACACCACGGCCACACTGAAGCGTACGCGCGACGAGACCGCGGAACCGGACAAGACGTCGCCTGGCCACAGCGAGGAGCCGCCTGCAAAGACACCTCAAGGAAGGCGGTTGACACTGAGACCCGAGCCCAAAATCCCAACTGACAAGAGACCGGCGGACAAGGCGAAACAAAAAAACGACGGCAAGCAGCATGGTCCTGGAGGCGGCTAGCCGCTGGCTAGGCGTGAAAGGTAAGCACCATGCTCCGGGCCTACTCCTTTTATCGTAGCGGTCGCAATGGCACTGTTTCCATCACTCACTATAACTACGCTGAACGTTAGAGGGCTGGCGGCTAAGCGTTGGCAGAGTCAGCTCTTACGTTTGGTCACAGACCAAGATATTGACATCCTGGCCGTCCAGGAAACTAAAGTTGACGGAGAGGAGGAAACCGGGAGCATGGTGCGTCGTTTCACTGGTAGATATTATGCTGTCGTGAGCCACGCCATAGGGACATCTGCCGGGTGTGTTCTTTTTGTTAAGAAACTAAATGGTATTGTTGTAAAAAGTGTGTTTTCTTGTATGTCAGGAAGAGTTGTTTATTGTGATTTTGTTTTTTGCGGAGTGGATTTTCGAATTATTGGCATATACGCCCCGAATGGAGTGGAAGAGCGTACTTTATTTTTTTCGAATCTCTTTCAATATATGAGTTGCGATAAGAGTGTTGTGTTGCTCGGTGATTTCAATTGTGTTTTGAATGCACGGGACCGAGTTAACAGTGCAGGGTTGCGGGATAAAAGCAGTGACATGTTATCAAAACTAATCGGGGAAAACGAAGTTGATGATGTCTACGAATGCCTGGAAGTGAACCACGAAGTAATGTACACTCGATTTCAAGGCACTAGCCATGCGCGGTTGGACCGCATGTACATGTCGCTAGATATCATACCAATGTGTCGCGGTTATTCGGTGGTACCAGTGTCTTTTTCCGATCACTGCTTGGTTTCATGCAAAATAGGTATGAAGAATAAGCGAAAGCCTTTCAACTGGGAGCTGTGGAAGCTGAATGCTGAGTTACTAAATGATGAGCAATTCGTAGACGCAGTACATAGAACCCTATTTGAAAGTTTCGATGAGAACACTGACACAATAGCAGAAAAATGGGAGTGCCTAAAGCAGAAAGTCAAAATGAAAGCTTTAGACAGATCGAATTTTCTTAAATACGAGGCACGAATGAAAGAAACAAGCCTACATTCAACGCTGCAGCAGCTAATTATTCTTGAAAGCGAAAATCCGGGGGCGTGTAAAGACGATGTGCGCAGCATAAAAGAACAATTAGAACAGCATGACAAGGAGCGCTACAAAGGCGCGTTGGTTCGCGCGCGAGTTAAGGATCTAGAGGCGGGAGAGACGCCCACTAAAAGAGCGCTGGGGTAAAAAAAGGCGCAAGGACGACGAAACAATATTGATATGGTGTACTGCAACGGAAAACTTGCGAACGACAATGAGACTATTGGTCGCGCCTTTTTCGCCCATTATCAGTCGCTTTTCGCATTTCAAAAGGCGAATGTAGATGGTTTTAAAAAGGAGTTTATTGAACGCTTGCCTCGGCTGAGTGACGAATCAAAGGACCAATTAGAAAGGGATATAACCGTAGGCGAAGTAGAAAGCGCCATCGATCATCTTAACCTGGGGAAGTCGCCTGGACCAGACGGTCTAACCGCCGTTTGGTACAAGACTTTTAAAGGAGAACTTTCCCCTTTGTTGTCAGATTTATTCAATGAAGTGTACAAACGCAAAACTATGCCACCTTCATTTGGTAAAGCGCACACCATACTGATACCCAAGACAGATGAAGGGGAAAAGCTTAAATTAGTGACATCTTATAGGCCAATATCGCTCACAAATGTTGACTATAAGATTTTTATGAAAGTCCTTGCAGCGAGGCTTCAAAGCGTCATCAAAGAAATTGTCGGAGACCACCAGACCTGCGGGATAAAAGGGAGAACAATTTTTTCGAACATACACAAGATGAGGTGCGTGCTGGAGTGTTGTGACGCCGCTTTAGCTGGGGTAGCCATCCTCCAAGTAGACCTGGAGAAGGCATTCGATTGTGTCGCGCATAATATTTCGTTTTCCATCTTAGATCATATTAATGTTGGTTCCATCATCAGAGAGGGAGTGGCTTTCGCGTATCAGAACTGCACAACACGTTTAATTGTTAATAAGACTTTGGGGGGCCCCCATTCACGTGATGCGTTCTGTGCGTCAAGGCTGCCCGCTCAGTCCACTTTTATTTGGCATTTACATAGAAGCTATGTGCTTGGCAATCACTGAGAATGAAAAAAAATACGCGGATTCAGCTTGGCGGCGACGGAAGTCAAGCTGCTGGCATATGCGGATGACATTGCGGTATGCTGTACAGTGGCCGTATAACGAACCGCTATTCCGTATTCCGTATTCCGTTTTGGCCGCCATTAGCGCTCCCTGATTGGTCGTTCAGCCCGTCAATCAAGTGACGTGTCGGAAGCCCAAAGTGTGGTGACGTCAAAATGACGAGTCCGCCCTCATTATGCAAAGATAAACGGAATCGGTTCCGCCGAAGCGCGGAACAACCAGCGAGTGGCCCCGTCGGCAGACGGAATAGGGAAAATGGTGGCGCCGGCGTATTTTCCAGAGGCTTTCACGTTCTTGGCGGCGATCGCTCGGCAGCACCGTGGGAGAAAAGAGCTCGACGACGCGTTCGGTTTGCCAGCTAGTGAAAGGGTTCGGCGTCACCTCGACTGTATCGCCCGGAGAAAGAAAGGTGCGGCGGTTGTGCGACGAAGTGGCCGAGGAAGACGCGCGACCGACGCCGCTGTCTGTGGAGCTTGTGGGTGTTGTGCGGCCGGTGCGGCCTTCCGTTTTTCGCGACTGGCAGCTTTCAAGCCTCTTCGGGAAGCGGGGGAGACTGTTGTCACCATGCAACCCGCGGTGAGCAGACTGTGCGTGATGTTGTGGCGGAGGTAATCGTGCGTGCCGGGGTCCGCAAGTGGTTTCACTTCCCGTGGACGCCGGACGAGAAGGGCGCCTTCAAGAAAGTTTCCTCGGCTGCCGGCGTCATCGGATGCGTGGACGGCAGCGTTGCCGTAATCATAGCACCGAAGGGCGACCATCACAAGGCGGCGTCTTATTGCTGCAAGAAGCATTACGCCGACATCGTCATGCTCGTAAGTATCGATCGATCTTCCTATCCTCTCGTGCACATGTCAGCGTAGCGAAATGTGTCTCATAGTTGTTCACGCTTTCGTCAGGTCTGCGACGTAGACATGGGAATCTTGTCGTGAACCACTGCGTCTGGGGTCAGCAGACGACGCCTGCGTCTGGCGGACAACGCGGCTGCGGGAGCTATTCGAAGGGGGGCACGGATTGCAGCGACCATATCTTTTAGGTGAGCAGAATGAAAAAAGCTGCGATATTCACGGTTTGAGCCATCGGAATATGTGTTCGCGCTATTGTTGAAGCTCTGTTTCATTAGCTACGGGCACTTGACAACTGACAGGATTTCGAACGCTGCATGTGTATTATATTGCAGCTATCGGTTATTTGCTCCGCAATATCGTCAAGTGACGCACATTGTCATGGCAGCCTCTTCGTAGTAGTCATGCTTCGCGTAATACGGCTAGGTCAGGCTGGTGGAGTGATGTGATGTTCAAGTACAGCATATTCTATCATTGCTATCTTTGTGTGGCTCGGCCTTGCGGATCCCTGACATTGAAGTAGTACTTACAGCACACCGCTCATATTTTTGCAGGTGACAGAGGCTACGTACCAGTGCCATGGCTCCTGACTCCTCTCCAAGGGCGTCCTCTCTAAGACAATGTAAAAAGCAAGTGCTACGCCACGCATGCTGTAATGCAGTCTGTAATGAAGCGTTGTATTGTGCTATTGAAGAGGGGCTATCTCTGCCTTCAGCAGTGCTATACCCTCCATTTTGAATCGCAATGTACATCTCGCATTGCTGTGTGTGCAGTGTTGCACTTCGTTTCCATTGCAGAAGACGACAGAAGTGTTTATCATTTTAGTGATGATGATGACAGTGAGCACGGCAGTGTTGTCAATGATGACACCCAACCACTGCTTAGGCAGGGATGGTCGTCACACTCCACATGTATTCACAGACAAGCTCTCTGCAATGGTAGTCCACTATTTGGCTAACTGCACCACTGACAACAGCACTAGGCACGTGCCACTTCTATGAGAAACATGTGACTAAGTAACTACAATGTGAAGCGTTCTTCGTGCTAAAACCGTGATGGGAATGTAAGCCACGCACAGTGGAGGACTCTTAATTTATCTTGACCACCTGCGCTTCTTTATCATTCATTTCAATGTGAATATAGCAGCGATTCTGATTTTGACCCTCATGGCAATGTGTTTGCTGTCATCAGGAATTGAACCCATGTGTTGAATGAAGCTTGGCAGTGCAACCTCATACCTGCTAAGCTATCCCGGCGACTTGCCTAACGACTAGAAGAAAATGTTGTGAAGTTCATTTTTTTTGGTAGTAACAAATTGCTGCTGTGTTTATCATGCTCACATGCTGTACGACCAGGTCTTTCCCACAACTTGACTTCATGTGGACGGGCCATATTTATATGGCTATACATAGGAACCTTTCATTTAGCAACTGTCAATATAACGCACTGTACTCGGCAGCAGAGTGCTGTAGCCTGTTCACTGGAAAGCAAGGGTTTGGTATTGTTTTTGTTTCTGCTAATCATTCTAATCACAAACACACAGACCGTTATCTGCTCTATGTCTGGGAGTGCACACCAAGTCTTTGTCTTCTTGCCTCCTATTAAAAACGCGAGAGACTGACGCAGACACAGCGGGCCCATTAAAACTTCATCATCTCCTCCTTTTCTCTACGAGCCCCCATGCTTCATTAAAGCACTTCTTTTTCTACACCTCCAGTATTACAACACACAGCTTGCCTTTTGCTCCATGCACACCTCGTGGGCATTGTGCTCTTTTGTTGCACATCCACCATACTGTTCCTTTTGAAAGGGCCAACCGATGCTGAAACAGATCGTCTGGCATTTCAAGTACATTTTGCTCATTCGGAAGTGTGCTCATTTGTGTATGCTAAAGTAATGTGAAAGAATAAGTATGCAGTCTCTTCAAGTCAGATCTTTGTAAAAAAAAATTTTTATTAATGTTCATGCCACTGCAAACATGGAATATACTTTCTGTAAATAAATGTACATTGTGAAACTGTCATGTTTTAAAAGCATTACTCACATTTATTACATTGCACAAGCAACATCATGCTGAAGGAAACACAGTGCGACATCATATGGCGTGGGTAATTAATGAGTACTAGAATGCAAATATAGGTGACATCAGGCTGACGAGCACACGTAAAAGTAATCTGTGAAGACATCCTCACACGACTGCTAAAAAGTGGAGTATTGATTTAAAAAGAATTATGCATTACACTTGTCGCGTTGGAAAGATGACCTGCAAGTAAAGAAACAAAAAAAAAAGAGAAAAATGAGGACAAGTTAAAAGGAAAGAAGAAGTGGTGGTGCTCGTGGCCGTCGAGGTGGCTGCAGCGGCAGTGAAGGCTGGGAAGCTCCAGGCACAACGGCAGCCAGGAGATGCTCAAGCGTGCCTCCAATGCATTCGGTAGCCGAACACAAGCCCTCGACTTCATCGACAAGCTCCCGACGGTGCTGCTAGACAAAATCACGTAATGTATTGACCCGGTAAAGCAAGAGCATGTACAGGAACACAACTGATGATGCACCTGTTTGAGTCAGGCAGGCAGCAATAACTTATAATCAATTTGGACGAAAAAGTTGATTAATAAGAAGAAAATAGGCAACCTTTTTTTTTGTTTGTACATTTATAACACAGCCAAACCACAAGAAGTCAAACAGATTTGAAGCGTTGGTTTCACTTGTTTTTGCGGCACGAACTTGTGACACGGCTTCTTCCAAACCTTGGCACAAGCACTTGTTAACCCCGCGGTCTGCTGCAAGCGATGGGCTCGCCACCGACGCGCGTAGCGACCTTGCGGCAGTGGTAGGCAAGCCAGCGCTTGACCGTTTTTACGGCCGGATACAGTGCATTGGGCACAATGGCAACTGTACACAGTGCTGCTCTGTCCACAGCACTCTTAACTTGGCGAAGAACTCTCAGTTCCACTCGATACGCACCAAAAACAGGCCCGCCCCTGCTGGGACACACTAACAGGTGGCTTCGTAAATTTTTTACCCTTTTCTTTTCGAGTTCTCGCTGCGATGCGGTAAACCAATGCAGCATACATCGGCTACAAGAATTATGCGTATCAAATTTATTCGTTAAATAATCGCAAATAAAACACCGTGGCGTGCATGTTAACAAAAATTTTTTCCGCAACAAGTTTCTTCTGCGCAAGTTCGATTAAGCTGAAATGTGCGTAAAATACAGTGGATAAATGAATGCGCACTTCCATGTATGCATCGTGCGCTGTAACGACGCTCGCTCAGGCACGATCGTTCTCGAAATTAAAAGGTGTTGCTTACCTGTTATTAGACGACAGAAGTGCAGACTTCTCCTGTTCACACATTCTTGTTTTCGTTTTCTTTTTTTGCGTCAACTGTAAGAACAAGAGCAAAGTAAACATAACGCGATAACGGCATGGTTGGCATTGTTTACTCACCTTGCGGCTAGAATTTCATGTTTTCCTCGTTCTTCGCAGCTTCCGATATTTCTCTGCGACGAAAATACTCTCCGGTAGTCGCGATCACATTCTTCTCGCAGCATTATTAGCGATAGAACGCGGCTCGCAGAGACGATCAGCTGTTCTCTTTTTTTTTTCCTACAGCGGCCATCTAAAGTGACTTGGATTGGATGCATGAGCGACTCATATGTGGCTACGACTCTCAAAATACGTGTGTTTTGCGTTTACATTGCAATACGCTTCATTCACGGTAGCACTAGAAGCTTATAAAACAAATTTATTCTCATTTGCGTAGGATTGTTTCTTTGTCACACGCTCCCGGACAAAATAAATCGAATATACGGCCCCTTTGTGGCCCTCGGCCAGAAAGTCGCTAAAGCCCCCTAAATTTTCCCCCTGAAAATACCTTGAAAATACTAAGGATTTCCCCAGAATTCCTACGTAAAAAACGCCAACTGCCGCACTTGTATTGCTCCACAAGCTATGGGCGGCTACGAGCGGTTTTCATTGGCCAAATTCGAAAAACGTCGCGGCTTCCGGCATGGGCGGTGCCTGAAACGTGACGTAACAGGGAAAACGGAATACGGAATAGAAGTACGTTATACGGCCACAGACAAGGAAAGTGTACAGGAAGCGATAAGCATTGTAAAGCGTTTTTGTGACGTCACGGGTAGCAAAGTGAACTGGGGGCAATCTATAGGGTTGTGGCACGGCAGCTGGCCTTCAATGCCAGAGTATTTTGCCAACGTGCGCTGGCTGAACACGCCGACCAGGTATCTGGGTGTACCCTTGGATAGTTACAAAAACAGTGAAGAGTATTGGATGATCCAGTGTAAAGAAAACCAAGGAAAAAGCAGACAGATGGAAGAGCACGAACCTGTCTATTTTTGGGAGGGCGAATGTGTGTAACATGTTTTTCATCACCAAGTTATGGTACGTAATGCAGGTGTTGCACTGTTCCAGAATAAACGTACAAAAGTTGCACAGAGTGTTCGCGGTATATATATGGAGTTCAACTTGGGAAAGGTGCAGCCGAACCAATCTGTTCCGGAGGGTGAAGTACGGGGGACTAGGCTTGGCGCATCTTTTTGTACGACAGCTGGTGAACAGATTTTTGTTTTTTCGCGATGTTAGCGATCCCTTTTTGCGCACTGTATGCCAACTAAGGTTAGGCAACGCCCTACCGGAAATTGTTGTCTCTTCTGATAATAGCATGCCGGGGGGCGTTGCATGGCTATCTGAAAGAAGTCGTAGATAGTGTGCGGTTTTTATCGGTTCGTTTTTCTTTCGAGTATCTTCTCTGTGTTAAACGAAAAGAATTGTATAGAGCTGGGTGTGATATTGT
Source organism: Rhipicephalus appendiculatus (assembly GCA_030522465.1). Classification (NCBI taxonomy): domain Eukaryota; kingdom Metazoa; phylum Arthropoda; class Arachnida; order Ixodida; family Ixodidae; genus Rhipicephalus; species Rhipicephalus appendiculatus. Next base: position 207,991 of record JALIZH010027139.1, read on the forward strand.
TCTACCAGTGCCTTTGTACAGAGCCATATACAGTGGAAGGCGTGGACAAAATGTACTGAAGAGGGTCAGAAACATGCAGGTTCCTACGGGGGTTAAAACATTTTTCTTTAAATTACACACCGGATCGCTATCTGTAAAGACCTTCACAGAAGAACGGGGCTTTTTTTACACCATGGGGATCACACTGCTTAATATGCAAGATACCCGAAACCATAGACCACGTTTTTTTACACTGTTGGGAAGGCGTATATCTTTGGGACATCTTGCAGCGGACATTAAAAAAAGACTTCCCATTGAATCCACATGGGATAGGATATCTGGCTGTAGATAACGACGAAGGAGTCCCGTTGGATCTAGTAATGTTGACGGCCCTCCACTGTATATGGCGAGCGCGGATGGCAGGATACTACTGCGACCCGGACGCTAAGCCAGCGAGAATTTATTTCAAACAAAGCATGTCTAGCTTTGTTGAAAATGTGAAGATACAGGAATGGGTGCCTGAATGGCTGCCCATGATTGAACCTCTGGCATCATTGAAGGAATTTTAAAATCGACAATATCAGTCCAAACAGGACTGTTTGGCATGTTGTCTCCATCATTTTATGTACTATCCGATGTGTCATGTTTGTGTTGTATTTTGACCAAGACAGGCAATAAATAAAAAAAAAGTGGCCAGTATCCTCGCCTGTCTCGCGGAAGACCGGGGTTCGATTCCCCGACGGGGAGCGTTATCCTGTTCTTTTCTTTTCGCATGTATTTATTTTTCTACCCCCACCATCAGCATATTTCTCTTCTTCCACACATTTGAAGCCAGCAACGTTCTCCGCGCTGTATTGCGGAATTAGAAGCATCTCCTCGTTAGTATAGTGACCAGTATCCCCGCCTGTCACGCGGGAGACCGGGGTTCGATTCCCCGACGGGGAGCCTTGTCCTTTTTGTTCTTTTCGCATATATTTATTTTTTCTCCCCCCACCATCAGCATATTTCTCTTCTTCCACACATTTGAAGCCAGCAACGTTCTCCGCGCTGTATTGCGGAATTAGTAACAACGTGGCACTCCATGTGCGCGCTGAAGCATCTCCTCGTTAGTATAGTGACCAGTATCCCCGCCTGTCACGCGGGAGACCGGGGTTCGATTCCCCCGACGGGGAGCCTTGTCCTTTTTGTTCTTTTCGCATGTATTTATTTTTCTGCCCCCCGCCATCAGCATATTTCTCTTCTTCCACACATTTGAAGCCAGCAACGTTCTCCGCGCTGTATTGCGGAATTATTAACAACGTGGCACTCCATGTGCGCGCTGAAGCATCTCCTCGTTAGTATAGTGACCAGTATCCCCGCCTGTCACGCGGGAGACCGGGGTTCGATTCCCCTGACGGGGGAGCCTTGTCCTTTTTGTTCTTTTCGCATGTATTTATTTTTCTGCCCCCCGCCATCAGCATATTTCTCTTCTTCCACACATTTGAAGCCAGCAACGTTCTCCGCGCTGTATTGCGGAATTAGTAACAACGCGGCACTCCATGTGCGCGCTGAAGCATCTCCTCGTTAGTATAGTGACCAGTATCCCAACCTGTCACGCGGGAGACCGGGGGTTCGATTCCCCGACGGGGAGCCTTGTCCTTTTTGTTCTTTTCGCATGTATTTATTTTTCTGCCCCCGCCATCAGCATATTTCTCTTCTTCCACACATTTGAAGCCAGCAACGTTCTCCGCGCTGTATTGCGGAATTAGTAACAACGTGGCACTCCATGTGCGCGCTGAAGCATCTCCTCGTTAGTATAGTGACCAGTATCCCCGCCTGTCACGCGGGAGACCGGGGTTCGATTCCCCGACGGGGAGCCTTGTCCTTTTTTGTTCTTTTCGCATGTATTTATTTTTTCTGCCCCCGCCATCAGCATATTTCTCTTCTTCCACACATTTGAAGTTCTCCGCGCTGTATTGCGGAATTAGTAACAACGTGGCACTCCATGTGCGCGCTGAAGCATCTCCTCGTTAGTATAGTGACCAGTATCCCCGCCTGTCACGCGGGAGACCGGGGTTCGATTCCCCGACGGGGAGCGTTGTCCTTTTTTTTTCTTTTCGCATGCATTTATTTTTCTGCCCCACGCCATTAGCATCTTTCTCTTTTCCCCACATTTGAAGCCAGCAATGTTATCCGCGCTGTACTGCGGAATTAGTAACAACGTGGCACTCCATGTGCGCGCTGGAGCATCTCCTCGTTAGTATAGTGGCCAGTATTTCCCCGCCTGTCACGCGGGAGACCGGGGTTCGATTCCCCGACGGGGAGCGTTGTCCTTTTTTTCTTTTCGCATGTATTTATTTTTCTGCCCCGCGCCATTAGCATCTTTCTCTTTTCCCCACATTTGAAGCCAGCAATGTTATCCGCGCTGTATTGCGGAATTAGTAACAACGTGGCACTCCATGTGCGCGCTGAAGCATCTCCTCGTTAGTATAGTGGCCAGTATCCCCGCCTGTCACGCGTGAGACCGGGGGTTCGATTCCCCGACGGGGAGCGCTGTCCTATTTCTTCTTTTCGCATGTATTTATTTTTCTGCCCCCGCCATCAGCCTATTTCTCTTCTTCCACATATTTGAAGCCATCAATGTTCTCCGCGCTGTATTGCGGAATTAGTGACAACGTGGCACTCCATGTGCGCGCTGAAGCATCTCCTCGTTAGTATAGTGGCCAGTATCCCCGCCTGTCACGCGTGAGACCGGGGTTCGATTCCACGACGGGGAGCGTTGTCCTTTTTCTTCTTTTCGCATGTATTTGATTTTTCTGCCCCCGCCATCAGCCTATTTCTCTTCTTCCACACATTTGAAGCCATCAATGTTCTCCGCGCTGTATTGCGGAATTAGTGACAACGTGGCACTCCATGTGCGCGCTGAAGCATCTCCTCGTTAGTATAGTGGCCAGTATCCCCGCCTGTCACGCGTGCGACCGGGGTTCGATTCCCACGACGGGGAGCGTTGTCCTTTTTCTTCTTTTCGCATGTATTTGATTTTTCTGCCCCCGCCATCAGCCTATTTCTCTTCTTCCACACATTTGAAGCCATCAATGTTCTCCGCGCTGTATTGCGGAATTAGTGACAACGTGGCACTCCATGTGCGCGCTGAAGCATCTCCTCGTTAGTATAGTGGCCAGTATCCCCGCCTGTCACGCGTGAGACCGGGGTTCGATTCCCACGACGGGGAGCGTTGTCCTTTTTTCTTCTTTTCGCATGTATTTGATTTTTCTGCCCCCGCCATCAGCCTATTTCTCTTCTTCCACATATTTGAAGCCATCAATGTTCTCCGCGCTGTATTGCGGAATTAGTAACAACGTGGCACTCCATGTGCGCGCTGAAGCATCTCCTCGTTAGTATAGTGGCCAGTATCCCCGCCTGTCACGCGTGAGACCGGGGTTCGATTCCCCCGACGGGGAGCGCTGTCCTATTTCTTCTTTTCGCATGTATTTATTTTTCTGCCCCCGCCATCAGCCTATTTCTCTTCTTCCACATATTTGAAGCCATCAATGTTCTCCGCGCTGTATTGCGGAATTAGTAACAACGTGGCACTCCATGTGCGCGCTGAAGCATCTCCTCGTTAGTATAGTGGCCAGTATCCCCGCCTGTCACGCGTGAGACCGGGGTTCGATTCCACGACGGGGAGCGTTGTCCTTTTTCTTCTTTTCGCATGTATTTGATTTTTCTGCCCCCGCCATCAGCCTATTTCTCTTCTTCCACACATTTGAAGCCATCAATGTTCTCCGCGCTGTATTGCGGAATTAGTGACAACGTGGCACTCCATGTGCGCGCTGAAGCATCTCCTCGTTAGTATAGTGGCCAGTATCCCCGCCTGTCACGCGTGCGACCGGGGTTCGATTCCACGACGGGGAGCGTTGTCCTTTTTCTTCTTTTCGCATGTATTTATTTTTCTGCCCCCCGCCATCAGCCTATTTCTCTTCTTCCGCACATTTGAAGCCAGCAATGTTCTCCGCGCTGTATTGCGGGATTAGTAACAACGTGGCGCTCCATGTGTGCGCCGAAGCATCTCCTCGTTAGTATGATTCCACTTCCGGCCACCGTAGTGAACGGAAGTGTGTGAAATGTGCTCTGTTATCAACGGAGCGGCTTGAGCGGCCCAACAGGGCCGCGGCACCAGGACAACCGTCAAGGATTCAACGGATTATCAGGTGCTTTTGCCACAGCTACCCACTGGGCGAGTGGTTTTGAACACTTTGTTTTTACATGCCGACGTGAGTGCAAGGCCGTATCGTGTGGAACATTTCAGGGACATGCTGGCGAATTTGAAGTTGCTTTCTGAAGTGGTTGCGCTGGGGGGCGTATCAGATGAGCCACGTATGGGCCGTCACATTCAAGAATGCCGACGCTATGAAAGAAATGTTGCGAGCAAAAGAAGTCAAGGTGAAGGAGCACCGCTGCCTGGTTATTGATCCTGGAAACCAAGCTATACGCATAAAAGTGCACTGGTTGCTTCACAACCTACTAGACGAGGATGTGTGCGAGGCCTTGGCACCCTACGGTACTGTTAAGGAGATTACGCGGGAGCGGTGGCGTGTTAATGGCCTTCAAGACAAGGGTTCTTCGACACGGCTTGTCAGCCTTGTGCTGAGGAAAGGCCTAACCGTGGACGACGTGCCGCACTTGCTACGCGTCGCCGGCGAGCAGGCATTGGTTGTCGCTCCAGGCAGAGCTGCGCTCTGCCTTCGGTGCAGGAATACAGGGCATATACGCCGTGAATGTCGCGTTCCACGCTGTGCACTCTGCCGACGTTATGGACACGACGAGTCGCAATGCGTTAGGACATATCCGAACGTGACAGGCCCTGCAGCTAAGGAGGAAGTGGCGGAACACCTTATGGACGAAGCCGACGTCGAGGAAATTTGTCCTGGTGGCACGCCGAAGGCGAAAGCATAGACCACGCCCCCTGAGCAAACGCCCCCTGAGGAACGTGTCTCGAGGAAATCGACAGAGACCAGTGAACTACGAAAAGAAAGCGAAGGGGATGATAGACAAGGCAAAGCAAAGGAAGACAGCGACTCGCAAAAGGCATCGAACACCGTGGCGCTAGACAGCGAAGGACCCCACGCTTGATGAAATGGATGTAGCCTCCTCAAGCGGGAGTGTAACAAAACGGACGCGTGACCAAGCAGCTGGTGAAGACCAAAAAGGAGACCCTGCAAGCGAGGAACCACCGCCAAAGGCGGTGATCATGCGACGGCCGATCTTCCGTCCCAAACCGACCATTCCGCCGGATAGAAAACCGGCGGGCACGGAGCTCAAGTAGGACGTCAGCCCAGGCCTTTCATGGCCATATGGGCGCTGAACCACGCACGATGGATATGAAGGCGAGCAGGCTGCTGCGCTGCGTATCTAAGGTACGCATCCAAATGACTATTGTAAAACGCAGTTTTGTATATTTGCCTTATTGTACGCGAAATTTGAATTTTTGGGTTGCTTTACCGCGCGAGCGGTTTGTTGAACCGTGCGACTAGTCTGTTTCAAATCATTATGGTAGTGGATTTGGTTAGAGGACTGCGTGTTGCCACCGTTAACGTTCGCGGTCTTGCCGCAAGGCGAAAGCAATGCCAAGTTAAACGCCTGTGTGCTGATAAGGAACTGGATCTTGTAGCAATACAAGAAACAAAGGTTGAAAGCGAAGAACAGACTGATCGCATGGTTGCCCCATTTAGAACATACTACATCGTCTGCGTATGCCATGCCGTTGGAACGTCTGGCGGCTGTCTACTTTTGGTGCGGAAAAGTTTGAATGTTACAGAACAGTCACTCAAGGTTAATGAAACTGGCCGGCTCATCGTGTATAATTTTTCCTTTAGCGGTTATCTGTGGAGAGTGATTTGCGTGTATGTGTCGAATGATATGCAGGAACGATGTGTTTTTTTCGCAGAGCTTGAACAGTATCTAATTTTGTGATAGATACGTCATATTATTGGGAGATTTTAACTGCGTCTGTTATGCTGAAGATTCGTGCTAAGCGAGCCGTAGTGCGTGATAAGAGCGCTCTTTTGCTGAATACCCTGGTTCAGGAACATAACATGGAAGATGTTGGCCGCCTTTTAATGGGCGTATCAAAACCGGAATACACGCATTTTCAAAGAGACAGTCACGCGAGACTGGATAGAGTGTATGTTTCACTTGATCTGGTAACAATATGCAATAACTACGGTGTGCAGCCAGTCTCCTTCAGTGATCACAGTATGGTGTACGTTGAAATTGGCTCCCGACCAAAAAAGCGTAAATTCAACTGGTACCTCTGGAAATTCAATAGCAAGCTTCTTGAAGATGAGGCCTTCGTTCAAGAGAGTACAAGATGAAATCGAAAAGATGCTAGATAGCGAGCCAGCCAACTATACGGAAGCGTGGGAGGACCTAAAGATAAAGGTCAAGATGATCGCGATGGAAAGGGGAAGCGTTAGAAGCCACAATGAAAAAATGAAGGAAATAGAGCTACAACGACAACTTGAAATGTTGCTTGAAATGGAGAGTACGGAACCAGGAATGTTTATCGGAGATATTAGCAAAGTAAAGAAAGAACTGGAAGCTATCGATAATGAAAAATATAAGGCAGCTGTGGTTCATGCCCGAGACGAAAGGTTTTGGGTCGATGAGAGGTCAAATAAACGCGCTTTAGCTGACGAAAAGCGATACGCTATGAAGAATGAAATTCAACAAATAAGGTACGGCGGACAGATAACTTCAGAGTGTAAAATAATAAAACTCGCTTTTCAAGAATATTACCGCGAAATATTTGGCGACAAGAGAACAGTGGATATGGGTTTTCAAACAAACTTTTTGAAAGCCATGCCACAGCTAAATAAAGAGGAAAAAGAGAGACTAGAAGAGAAGATCAGCAGCCGAGAAATAGAACTCGCGATAGCAGATATGGCGGTAGGAAAGGCACCAGGACCGGATGGCTTGGGAGCTGAATTCTATAAGGCTTTTGCGCCTGAAGTGTCCGAGATATTATATCATGTATTCGAGGAGGCATACAACAAAAAGCAACTGCCGCCGTCTTTCCGAACTGCCCACATGGTTTTAATTCCAAAAACAGAGGATCGAGAGAAGCTACTGTCAGTAAGCTCGTATAGGTCAATAGGTCTCACAAATTTCGATTACAAAGTGTTAATGAAGATTCTCGGGAAGAGATTACAAACTGTGATCAAAGACTTAGTTGGGCCACATCAAACATGTGGCATTAAAGGGCGTACCATCTGCACAAACACTCATGTAGCACGTAGCGTCTTTGAATGTTGTGACGCTTTCGATAGCCGAGTCGCCATGTTGCAATTAGATTTAGCGAAGGCCTTCGATAGAGTGTCCCATGAAGTGCTGTTTTTAATACTTAATCATGTTAACGTTGGTGATGTTATTAAGCAAGGTGTTAAAATGGCATATCAGGACTGTACGATACAGGATATAATTAATAAAACCCTGAGTGAAAGAATCCCTGTTCAATCAAGCGTCAGGCAAGGGTGTCCACTAAGCCCTCTACTCTTTTGCATTATACCTTGAGCCCTTTTGCTTGGCTGTTATCAATAACGCAAATATTAGAGGGTTCAGACTGCAAATGACCGAAGTGAAGGTATTAGCCTACGCGGACGACATAGCTGTATTCTGTGATGATCGAGAAAGCGTCCAGGAAGTTGTTCGAGTCGCAAAAGCATACTGCAAGCAGTCAGGATCAGAGATAAACTGGGATAAAAGTGTCGGTATATGGCATGGCAAATGGGACTTAACGCCAGAACACTTCTCTTCGGCACGGTGGATGACTCCACCCGTGAAGTATCTGGGAGTGCCACTGCAGCACTATAAAAATAGCACAGATTATTGGCTAGAGGAAACTAATAAAATGAAGGAAAAAACAGGTGGATGGATTGGCCGAGGCCTGTCAATGTTCGGCCGCGCGAGTGCTTGTAATTTGTTTTTAGTTGCCAAAGTATGGTATGTTTTGCAAATTATGTTAATGACGAGGGTGTGTGTGCAAAAGATACATAGGGTTTTTGCTGTATTTATATGGGGATCAAGTTTTGAACGTGTGAGTCGTACTAATTTGTTTCGGTCAGTTCGCAGTGGTGGACTGGGGCTTGCTCACCTGTATATCAGGCAGCTTGTGTCACGTTTTCTTTTTTACGAGACCAAAGGGATGATTTCTTACGCACAGTCATACAGGTACGGTTGGCAAGTGCTCTGCCAGAATTTGTCATTACGTGCTGTGAGTATGGTGGGAAAAGTGTGACTGGATACATGCGTGAAGTGGTTATGGCGTTTCGTGTATTACGCGCGCGGTTTTCTTTGGACTATTTGTCTACAATTACCAGGAGGAAATTGTATAAAGATTTAGTTGATGTAATGTTACCAGTACCAATGTACAGAGTTGTTAACATAGGAGGTCCAGGAAACGACGTGTTGAAGCGTGTTAAAAGGATGCCCGTTCCATCTACAGTTAAATCCTTCTTCTTTAAATTACATACTAATACCCTACCAGTAAAAACATGGTTAGACCAGAAAGGTATTGACGTACCATGGACTGTTGACTGCTTGCTGTGTAAAAAGCCGGAGACTATTGACCACGCTTTCATAGATTGCTGGGATGCAGTCTTCCACTGGGACATTCTACAACGAACTCTTAAAAAAGATCTACCAATTACACCCATTGGTATACGGTTTCTGCCCACAGATACATATGACGGAACACCCTACGACATGTTCATGCTCCTGAGCCTCCATAGTCTGTGGAAAACAAGAATGGCAGTACGCAATGTCGATGTCAAAGTTTCCACGGTACGGGAAAATTTCATTGCAAGTATTGCACATGTTAGAGAAGTGTATCGGGCACAAGCCGATCCATCTGATTGGGTGGCTATCCTAGATGAGCTTGTAAACTTCAAACAATTTTTAAGGTGACCATGTCAATTTAGTGTGACTACAATGTGTTTATATATATGTATGTGTTTTATTGGTGTGTTGTTGAAGTAGGCAATAAAGAAAAAAAACTCCTCGTTAGTATAGTGGCCAGTATCCCCGCCTGTCACGCGGGAGACCGGGGTTCGATTCCCCGACGGGGAGCGTTGTCCTTTTTTTTCCCCTTGTATTTAATTTTTCTGCCCCCGCCATCAGCCTATTTCTCTTCTTCCACACATTTGAAGCCAGCAATGTTCTCCTCGCTGTATTGCGGAATTAGTAACAACGTGGCACTCCATGTGCGCGCTGAAGCATCTCCTCGTTAGTATAGTGGCCAGTATCCCCGCCTGTCACGCGGGAGACCGGGGTTCGAATTCCCCGACGGGGAGCGTTGTCCTTTTTCTTCTTTTCGCATGTATTTAATTTTCTGCCCCCGCCATCAGCCTATTTCTCTTCTTCCGCACATTTGAAGCCAGCAATGTTCTCCGCGCTGCATTGCGGAATTAGTAACAACGTGGCGCTCCATGTGCGCGCCGAAGCATCTCCTCATTAGTATAGCGGCCAGTATCCCCGCCTGTCACGCGGGAGAACCGGGGTTCGAATCCCCGACGGGGAAGCGTTGTCCTTTTTTTTCTTTTCGCATGTATTTATTTTTCTGCCCCCGCCATCAGCCTATTTCTCTTCTTCCGCGCATTTGAAGGCCAGCAATGTTCTCCGCGCTGTATTGCGGAATTAGTAACAACGTGGCACTCCATGTGCGCGCTGAAGCATCTCCTCGTTAGTATAGTGGCAAGTATCCCCGCCTGTCACGCGGGAGACCGGGGTTCGATTCCCCGACGGGGAGCGTTGTCCTTTTTCTTCTGTTCGCAAGTATTTATTTTTCTGCCCCCCTGCATCAGCCTATTTCTCTTCTTCCACACATTTGAAGCCAGCAATGTTCTCCGCGCTGTATTGCGGAATTAGTAACAACGTGGCACTCCATGTGCGCGCTGAAGCATCTCGTCGTTAGTATAGTGGCCAGTATCCCCGCCTGTCACGCGGGAGACCGGGGTTCGATTCCCCGACGGGGAGCGTTGTCCTTTTCTTTTCTCTTCGCATGTATTTATTTTTCTGCCCCCGCCATCAGCCTATTTCTCTTCTTCCGCACATTTGAAGCCAGCAATGTTCTCCGCGCTGTATTGCGGAATTAGTAACAACGTGGCACTCCATGTGCGCGCTGAAGCATCTCCTCGTTAGTATAGTGGCCAGTATCCCCGCCTGTCACGCGGGAGACCGGGGTTCGATTCCCCGACGGGGAGCGTTGTCCTTTTTTCTTCTTTTCGCATGTATTTATTTTTCTGCCCCCCGCCATCAGCCTATTTCTCTTCTTCCACACATTTGAAGCCAGCAATGTTCTCCGCGCTGTATTGCGGAATTAGTAACAACGTGGCACTCCATGTGCGCGCTGAAGCATCTCCTCGTTAGTATAGTGGCCAGTATCCCCGCCTGTCACGCGGGAGACCGGGGTTCGATTCCCCGACGGGGAGCGTTGTCCTTTTTTTCTTTTCGCATGTATTTATTTTTCTGCCCCCGCCATCAGCCTATTTCTCTTCTTCCGCACATTTGAAGCCAGCAATGTTCTCCGCGCTGTATTGCGGAATTAGTAACAACGTGGCACTCCATGTGTGCGCTGAAGCATCTCCTCGTTAGTATAGTGGCCAGTATCCCCGCCTGTCACGCGGGAGACCGGGGTTCGATTCCCCGACGGGGAGCGTTGTCCTTTTTTTTCTTTTCGCATGTATTTATTTTTCTGCCCCCGCCATCAGCCTATTTCTCTTCTTCCAGACATTTGAAGCCAGCAATGTTCTCTACGCTGTATTGCGGAATTAGCAACAACGTGGCACTCCATGTGCGCGCTGAAGCATCTCCTCGTTAGTATAGTGGCCAGTATCCCCGCCTGTCACGCGGGAGACCGGGGTTCGATTCCCCGACGGGGAGCGTTGTCCTTTTTCTCTTCTTTTCGCATGTATTTATTTTTCTGCCCCCCGCCATCAGCCTATTTCTCTTCTTCCGCACATTTGAAGCCAGCAATGTTCTCCGCGCTGTATTGCGGAATTAGTAACAACGTGGCACTCCATGTGCGCGCTGAAGCATCTCCTCGTTAGTATAGTGGCCAGTATCCCCGCCTGTCACGCGGGAGACCGGGGTTCGATTCCCCGACGGGGAGCGTTGTCCTTTTTTTCTTTTCGCATGTGTTTGTTTTTCTGCCCCCCGCCATCAGCCTATTTCTCTTCTTCCGCACATTTGAAGCCAGCAATGTTCTCCGCGCTGTATTGCGGAATTGTAACAACGTGGCACTCCATGTGCGCGCTGAAGCATCTCCTCGTTAGTATAGTGGCCAGTATCCCCGCCTGTCACGCGGGAGACCGGGGTTCGATTCCCCGACGGGGAGCGTTGTCCTTTTTTTTCTTTTCGCATGTATTTGTTTTTCTGCCCCCCGCCATCAGCCTATTTCTCTTCTTCCGCACATTTGAAGCCAGCAATGTTCTCCGCGCTGTATTGCGGAATTAGTAACAACGTGGCACTCCATGTGCGCTGAAGCATCTCCTCGTTAGTATAGTGGCCAGTATCCCCGCCTGTCACGCGGGAGACCGGGGTTCGATTCCCCGACGGGGAGCGTTGTCCTTTTTTTTCTTCTTTTCGCATGTATTTATTTTTCTGCCCCCGCCATCAGCCTATTTCTCTTCTTCCGCACATTTGAAGCCAGCAATGTTCTCCGCGCTGTATTGCGGAATTAGTAACAACGTGGCACTCCATGTGCGCGCCGAAGCATCTCCTCGTTAGTATAGTGGCCAGTATCCCCGCCTGTCACGCGGGAGACCGGGGTTCGATTCCCCGACGGGGAGCGTTGTACTTGTTTTTTTTACTTTTCGCATGTATTTATTTTTCTGCCCCTCGCCATCAGCCTATTTCTTCTTCCAATCATTTCGAAGCCAGCAATGTTCTGCGCTGTATTGCGGAATTAGTAACAACGTGGCACTCCATGTGCGCGCTGAAGCATCTCCTCGTTAGTATAGTGGCCAGTATCCCCGCCTGTCACGCGGGAGACCGGGGTTCGATTCCCCGACGGGGAGCGTTGTCCTTTTTTTTCTTTTCGCATGTATTTATTTTTCTGCCCCCGCCATCAGCCTATTTCTCTTCTTCCGCACATTTGAAGCCAGCAATGTTCTCCGCGCTGTATTGCGGAATTAGTAACAACGTGGCACTCCATGTGCGCGCTGAAGCATCTCCTCGTTAGTATAGTGGCCAGTATCCCCGCCTGTCACGCGGGAGACCGGGGTTCGATTCCCCGACGGGGAGCGTTGTCCTTTTTTTTCTTTTCGCATGTATTTATTTTTCTGCCCCCGCCATCAGCCTATTTCTCTTCTTCCGCACATTTGAAGCCAGCAATGTTCTCCGCGCTGTATTGCGGAATTGTAACAACGTGGCGCTCCATGTGCGCGCTGAAGCATCTCCTCGTTAGTATAGTGGCCAGTATCCCCGCCTGTCACGCGGGAGACCGGGGTTCGATTCCCCGACGGGGAGCGTTGTCCTTTTTTTTCTTTTCGCATGTATTTATTTTTCTGCCCCCTCGCCATCAGCCTATTTTTCTTCTTCCAATCATTTGAAGCCAGCAATGTTTTCCGCGCTGTATTGCGGAATTAGTAACAACGTGGCACTATATGTGCGCGCGGAAGCACCTCCTCGTTAGTATAGTGGCCAGTATCCCCGCCTGTCACGCGGGAGACCGGGGTTCGATTCCCCGACGGGGAGCGTTGTCCTTTTTTCTTCTTTTCGCATGTATTTATTTTTCTGCCCCCGCCATCAGCCTATTTCTCTTCTTCCGCACATTTGAAGCCAGCAATGTTCTCCGCGCTGTATTGCGGAATTAGTAACAACGTGGCACTCCATGTGCGCGCTGAAGCATCTCCTCGTTAGTATAGTGGCCAGTATCCCCGCCTGTCACGCGGGAGACCGGGGTTCGATTCCCCGACGGGGAGCGTTGTTCTTTTTTTTCTTTTCGCATGCATTTATTTCCCAGCGACTGATATTAGCATATTTCTCTCCTTCTCCGTATTTGAAGCCAGCGATGTTCTCCGGCGCAATACTGCGGAATTAGTAACAACGTGGCACTCCATGTGCGCGCGGAAGCATCTCCTCGTTAGTATAGTGGCCAGTATCCCCGCCTGTCACGCGGGAGACCGGGGTTCGATTCCCCGACGGGGAGCGTTGTCCTTTTTTTTCTTTTCGCATGTATTTCTGCCCCCGCCATCAGCCTATTTCTCTTCTTCCGCACATTTGAAGCCAGCAATGTTCTCCGCGCTGTATTGCGGAATTAGTAACAACGTGGCACTCCATGTGCGCGCTGAAGCATCTCCTCGTTAGTATAGTGGCCAGTATCCCCGCCTGTCACGCGGGAGACCGGGGTTCGATTCCCCGACGGGGAGCGTTGTTCTTTTTTTTCTTTTCGCATGCATTTATTTCCCAGCGACTGATATTAGCATATTTCTCTCCTTCTCCGTATTTGAAGCCAGCAATGTTCTCCGCGCTGTATTGCGGAATTAGTAACAACGTGGCACTCCATGTGCGCGCTGAAGCATCTCCTCGTTAGTATAGTGGCCAGTATCCCCGCCTGTCACGCGGGATACCGGGGTTCGATTCCCCGACGGGGACCGTTGTCCTTTTTCTTCTTTTCGCATGTATTTATTTTTCTGACCCCCGCCATCAGCCTATTTCTCTTCTTCCGCACATTTGAAGCCAGCAATGTTCTCCGCGCTGTATTGCGGAATTAGTAACAACGTGGCACTCCATGTGTGCGCTGAAGCATCTCCTCGTTAGTATAGGATTCCACTTCCGGCCACCGTAGTGAACGGACGCGGAATGTTGTGCTCCTCGAAAGGGGCGGTTTCAGCGGCCCAGCCGGGCCGCGGTATCAGGTTCAACGACACGACTTCGACACAGGACTACCAGCTTATTTTGCCCCAGTTGCCTACAGGTACGACCGTAACCACAACGGTATTTTTGCACGCTGACGTAAAGGCCAGACCTTACCGAGTTGAGCATTTCCGCGATGCTTTGAGCAAACTGCAGCTTATGCCGGAGGTGGTGGCCCTTGGGGCCTATCAGATGAACCACGTGTGGGCGATAACGTTCAAGGACGAAAACGCCAAGAAGAAGATTCTTTCAAGTGCAGCCTTCAGTGTCAAGGATCACAAATGTGTGGTGATAGACCCGTGTAACCAAGATATCCGGATGAAGCTATACTGGCTTTTGCATACTACTCCGGATGAAGCCGTAAGGACCGCCCTGCTACCTTTCGGAACTGTGAGCGAAATTTCCCGGGATAAATGGCGTGTACAAGGCTGCGCAGACAAAGGGTCGCACACGCGTTTGGTGTCTCTGCGTTTGAAGTCCGGATACACCGTAGAAGACTTGCCGCATCAACTTCGCGTTGGAGAAGACCATGCGCTCGTGCACGTTCCAGGCAGACCACCACTCTGCCTCCGGTGCCGCGGCACCGGACACATACGGCGCGAGTGCCGAGTACCACGTTGCGGGCTCTGCCGTCGCTTCGGCCACGACGAGACCCAGTGCGTGCGCAGTTACGCAAACGTGACAGGTTCCGGGCGAAGCGAAGCTATGGAAGAGCACTTCATGGACCAGGCTGACGCGGAGGCAACCGTCATGGGGGGGGCGGTGACTCGGCGAAGACTGAAGATAAACAGCAGGTGACACCCTCCGGGGAGAACAAGGACAAGAACGAAGGTGCGGCTGTACCCGCCGCCAGCATAAAGGAAGCAACGGAAGGGGACAAGGCCACAGCGAAGAAGAACGTTCCCGAGGAAACCAATGAGCCCGGTGCGGACGGACCAGCGAAGGACCCCACCGACATGGAGTACGAGCAAAACTCTACCCCAGTGGTCGTAAAGAGGCCGCTTGAGGTAGATCAAGGGAACGACAACGGGGCAGCTTCTGCCGGTGAACCACTTCCGAAGGCGCCGTTCGTCAGGCGACCAACCTTGAAGATACAACCCAAGGTGCCGCCCGATAGGAGGTCGGCATCATCAGCAGAGAAAAAGGCACCGCCAGCAGAACCGCCATAGCGGGTATGTTGGTTTGAGAGACTTCCCGACTGAGCTGGGGATAGACGTGCAGTGTCGAAAGTTAAAAATGTGCGCCGCCAGAGAAAACACTTGGGCCTCGCCTGAGAAGGCCAGGCCACTTCAAGCAGAGCGACAAGATGTAAGTCTGTCACCCGATAATATGAAACAGGCGCAATGCGCGAAACTTGTCTCATCGCTCTCAGGTTTCTTCGAACTCGGGCTTTGCACTGAAGATAGGCACTTTAAATATACGAGGATTAGCGGCGCAAAAAAAGCAAACGCAGTTAAAGAGAATGCTAATCGAAAATGACGTAGACGTATTAGCCTTGCAAGAATCTAAGATTGAGAGCGTTGAGCAGGCGGATCGCATGGTGAACCTTTTTAAAACAAATTATAATGTATGTGTATGCCATGCCGTTGGGAAGTCTGGAGGGTGCATTTTATTTTTAAAGAATTCTATTGGTATCATTGAAGAAAGGGTCGTGACTTCTGATGATGGAAGATTAGTTCTGTGTGATTTTTTCTTTATGTGGAAAAGAATGGCGAATCGTTTGTGTGTACGCGCCAAATATAGCCACCGACAGGAAATGTTTTTTTTGATTATGTAGCCACCTTCCTAAAGTGTGATAGAGTTGTTGTATTGCTCGGAGACTTCAATTGTATTTGCATGGCCGAGGATAGTGTTAAGAATGCACCAGTTCGCGATAAAAGTGCCCTACAGTTGTGTGCAATAACTGAAGAGTGTTGTTTAGTAGACATTGGTGATGTTCTCCGAGGCAGCTATGTGCAATTTACACATTTTCAGCATCAAAGCCATGCTAGACTAGATCGTATATATGTGGTTGAAAATATCGTGCCTTTATGCGCGAATTATACCGTGAAACATGTTAGCTGTAGTGATCACAGTCTTGTAATGCTCGAAGTTGGCAGGAAAAAGAGAAATGTGAAGTTTAACTGGGACCTATGGAAGTTAAACGAAAAACTCTTAAAAGACGAGACTTTCGTGAAAGTGGTGAGCCAGAAGGCTCAGGATGCTCTTTTAAATAAGAAAACGAGCGCTATAGAAGTCTGGGAACAATTTAAAAATGAAGTTAAAATGTACGCAATCGAGAGAGCAGGAGTGGTAAGATATAAAGAAAAGCAAAAAGAAAAAGAGCTGCAGAACACGCTCGACTACCTACTGAATGCAGATAGCACCATACCGGGATTGTTTAGCAATGAGATCAAGGATATCAAAAGACAGATGGAACGCATCGCGGAAGAACGATATATGGGTGCGGTGATAAGAGCGCGAGCGGAACGCTTTACGATGGGTGAAATGCCCACAAAACGTGCGCTTGCGGAAGAAAAGCGATATGCAACGAAAAATGATATTAAAGAAATACAATACGAAGGTGTGCTTTCTTCCGAGCAGGATTTTATCGAAATGGCATTTCTTGAAAGGTATCGAAAATTGTTGGGCTCAGAAATGAAAGTTAAAGATTCATTTATAAGAGAGTTTTTAACACTGGATGCCAAAGCTAGAGGATGATGTTAGGGAGAGTCTTGAGATGCCGATTACGATAGGGGAAATTGGCCAAGCAATTGATGACCTTAAGACGGGCAAGTCACCTGGACCCGATGGCATAGGGGCAGGGTTTTATAAAACCTTCAAAGGAAGAAATGTCAGAGATGCTACATCGCGTTTTAATGGAGGCATATGATGTGAAGCAACTCCCTCTATCGTTTCGAGCAAGTCATGTAATACTCATTCCAAAGACTGAAGACGCTGAAAAATTGCAATCGGTGGAAAACTATAGGCCCATTAGTCTCACAAATGTAGACTATAAGGTATACATGAAAGTTTTGGCAAAAAGACTTCAAACAGTGATTACCAGTGTTGTCGGTTCGCACCAAACGTGCGGGAATTAAAGGAAGAAGCATCTTTAATAATATTCATACGGCAAGAACAATTTTGGAGTGTTGCGATGCGTCCGGTGGACGTATAGCAATGCTACAGTTAGACTTAGAAAAAGCTTTTGACAGAGTAAGTCATGAAATACTATTTGCATTGCTTGATCACATTAGTGTAGGCGCTGTAATAGCTAACGGGGTGAAAATGGCATACCAGAACTGCTCTGCCAAACTAGTAATAAACAAAAAACTTAGCGCGGACATACATGTGAAATCTAGTGTGCGCCAAGGATGCCCTTGTTCTGCTCTATTGTTCGCAATATACTTGGAACCCTTTTGTTTGAAAGTGTTGAACAATACAAAGATAACAGGATATCAGTTCTTGTCACATGAAATAAAAGTGTTAGCGTATGCTGATGATATCGCGATATTCTGTCAAAATGAAAAGAGTGTAGAGGAGGCTATAAGGGATGCACGAACCTTCTGCAGTCTCACCGGAAGCGCAATCAGCTGGCACAAGTGTCAAGGTTTCTGGCATGGCGAGTGGAATGAAAAACCAGAAATAATGCAAGGGATCACATTTACAAGTACGCCGTCCAAGTATCTTGGAGTTCCTTTGCAGTATTATCGGGAAACCACTGAGCAATGGGCCGCGGAAACCGAGCATGTTAGGACAAAAACGACTAAGTGGGGTGGGCGAGATTTTTCGATCTTTGCACGCGCAGCAGTTTGTAATGTGTTTCTCGTAGCGAAAGTCTTTTACATGCTGCAAGTATTATGTATGTCACGAGTATGCGTTCAAAGGTTGCACCGAATATTTGCCGTATTTATATGGGGATCTACGTGGGAGCGTACTGGCAGAGTTAATATTTTTCATAAGGTAAAGAAAGGGGGGACTTGGGCTGTCGCACTTGTTCCTCAAACAGATTGTTTTGCGGTTTTTTTATTTAAGAGATCAGAGTGATGGTTTCTTACGCGCTGTGATGCAAGTACGACTGCGGGACAAATTACCGGAATATGTTGTATCGTCATATGGCTCGCAGTGCGGGGCGGTGAAGGGTTTTTTGAGAGAAGTTGTGTATGCTTTTCAGTTTCTTCAAGTGCATTTTTCTTTCGATTATTTGGCCTCAGTAACAAAAAAAAACAACTGTATAAGGATTTAGTTGATATTATGTGCCCTGTACCTTTATACCGTAAAGTGTATGTAGCAGGACGAAATAAGAATGTGTTTAAACGCGTAAATAGAATGCCTATTAGAGCATCAACTAAGACGTTCTTTTTCTTGTTGCACACAGGCACGCTCCCTGTTAAACCATGGCTCAAAGATAAAGGGTTTTATTTTCCTTGGGGTGTTAACTGTATGATTTGCAGGAAGCCCGAAACAATCGAGCACATCTTTTTAGACTGCTATGACTCAGTGTTCCTGTGGGACGTCCTTCAAAGGACGATAAAGAAAGACTTTCAGCTCACGCCATTCGGTATTCGCTTCTTGCCATGGGAGCCAACAGATGACGTGCCATGTGATCTGATAATGCTTATCGCTATGCATAGCATGTGGAAAACTAGAATGGATTATAGACATGAGCACGAAGATCCAAAACCTGCTAAGGTGTATTTACATGAATATCTGTTATATGTTAGAAGTGTGTTACGTGAACTGCACGAGCCACCTCACTGGTTACCCACACTTGACAGATTGCTGACAGCGAAATATTTCTGACTATGCAACACGGGACAAGCTGTCGGTCCCGTTTTTTTAGAATGTACATATAAGTGTCTTGTGAAATGATGAATTCAGAGATATGAATTCTTGTGCGCTGTGTATTTTTGTATTTTGTGCTAATAAACCAGGCAATAAAGAAAAAAAAATCCTCGTTAGTATAGTGGCCAGTATCCCCGCCTGTCACGCGGGAGACCGGGGTTCGATTCCCCGACGGGGGAGCGTTGTACTTTTTTTTTCTTTTCGCATGTATTTATCTTTCTGCCCCTCGCCATCAGCCTATTTCTCTTCTTACAATCATTTGAAGCCAGCAATGTTCTCCGCGCTGTATTGCGGAAATTAGTAACCACGTGGCACTCCATGTGCGCGCTGAAGCATCTCCTCGTTAGTATAGTGGCCAGTATCCCCACCTGTCACGCGGGAGACCGGGGTTCGATTCCCCGACGGGGAGCGTTGTCCTTTTTTTTCTTTTCGCATGTATTTATTTTCTGCCCCCCGCCATCAGCCTATTTCTCTTCTTCCGCACATTTGAAGCCAGCCATGTTCTCCGCGCTGTATTGCGGAATTAGTAACAACGTGGCACTCCATGTGCGCGCTGAAGCATCTCCTCGTTAGTATAGTGGCCAGTATCCCCGCCTGTCACGCGGGAGACCGGGGTTCGATTCCCCGGCGGGGAGCGTTGTCCTTTTTTTCTTTTCGCATGTATTTATTTTTCTGCTCCCGCCATCAGCCTATTTCTCTTCTTCCGCACATTTGAAGCCAGCAATGTTCTCCGGCGCTGTATTGCGGAATTAGTAACAACGTGGCACTCCATGTGCGCGCTGAAGCATCTCCTCGTTAGTATAGTGGCCAGTATCCCCGCCTGTCACGCGGGAGACCGGGGTTCGATTCCCCTGACGGGGAGTGTTGTCCTTTTTCTTCTCTTCGCATGTATTTATTTGTCTGCCCCCGCAATCAGCCAATTACTCTTCTTCCGCACATTTGAATCCTGCAATGTTCTCCGCGCTGTATTGCGGAATTAGTAACAACGTGGCGCTCCATGTGCGCGCTGAAGCATCTCCTCGTTAGTATAGTGGCCAGTATACCCCGCCTGTCACGCGGGAGACCGGGGTTCGATTCCCCGACGGGGAGCGTTGTCCTTTATTTAAATGCGAAGCATTTCTTAGCGAACTTCGGCGACTTTGAGCGTATCTATCTATCTATCTATCTAGCCGCCTACGACTTTGTGCTCTCCTGGCCGTATCGTTAATGGGATTTATACGAAATTTGGTATGGCATAACATGACTGTATGAGGAACATAAATGGCTGGTCATATCATGAAAATCATGACTAACTTGTCATGAAAAGTATGATTTACATGCCACGCCTCATGGCGCGTTCGCGGCCGTTTCGTTAGCTTGATATACACCAAATTTGGGATTGAGTGACGTGACTGTATGACGAACATAAATGACAATCGGCAATATGGAAATCATGACATGTCATGAGCGACATGACTTGCATGCCACGCTCATGGCGTGCTCGCGGCAGTTTCTTTAGCTGGAGATACACCAAATTTGGTATTGAGTGACATGTCTGTATGAAGAACATAAATGACAAGTGGCGATAGGGAAATCATGACATGTCATGAGCGACATGACTTGCATTCCACGCTCATGGCGCGCTCGCGGCCGTTTCGTTAGCTTGATATACACCAAATTTGGGATTCAATGACGTGACTGTAGGACGAACATAAATGACAAGTAGTAATATGGAAATCATGATATGTCATGAGCGACATGAATTGCATGCCACGCTCATGGCGTGCTCGCGGCCGTTTCGTTTGCTTGAGATACACCAAATTTGGGATTGAGTGACATGACTGTAGGCGAACATAAATGACAAGTATCAATATGGAAATCATGACATGTCATGAGCGACATGACTTGCATTGCACGCTCATGGCGCGCTCGCGGCCGTTTCTTTAGCTTGATATACAACAAACTTGGGATTGAGTGACGTGACTGTATGACGAACATAAATGAGCAGTGGTAATATGGAAATCATTACTTGTCATGTGCGACATGACTTGCATGCCACGCTTATGGCGCGCTCGCGGCCGTTTCGTTAGCTTGATATACACCAAACTTGGTATTGAGTGACGTGACTGTATGACGAACATAAATGAAAGTGGTAATATGGAAATCATGACTTGTCATGTGCGACATGATTTGCATGCCACGCTCAAGGCGTGCTCACGGCCGTTTCGTTAGCTTGAGATACACCAAATTCGGTACTGAGTGACATGACTGTATCACCAACATAAATGACAGATCCTAACATGTAAAACATTACGTGCAAATTATGTAAAGCACGATTTGCTCCTTCCTGGCGGCTTCGCATTACATCGATTCCCATAGTGAGTGGGATCTGCCGGCGTTTTTCTTTTCGCATGTATTTATTTTTCTGCCCCCCGCCATCAGCCTATTTTTCTTCTTCCGCACATTTGAAGCCAGCAATGTTCTCCGCGCTGTATTGCGGAATTAGTAACAACGTGGCGCTCCATGTGCGCGCCGAAGCATCTCCTCGTTAGTATAGTAGCCAGTATCCCCGCCTGTCACGCGGGAGACCGGGGTTCGATTCCCCGACGGGGAGCGTTGTCCTTTTTTTTTCTTTTCGCATGTATTTATTTTTCTACCCGCGCCATTAGCATCTTTCTCTTTTCCCCACATTTGAAGCCAGCAGTGTTCTCCGCGCTGTATTGCGGAATTAGTAACAACGTGGCGCTCCATGTGCGCGCCGAAGCTTCTCCTCGTTAGTATAGTGGCCAGTATCCCCGCCTGTCACGCGGGAGACCGGGGTTCGATTCCCCGACGGGGAGCGTTGTACTTGTTTTTTCTTTTCGCATGTATTTATTTTTCTGCCCCTCGCCATCAGCCTATTTTTTCTTCTTCCAATCATTTGAAGCCAGCAATGTTTTCCGCGCTGTATTGCGGAATTAGTAACAACGTGGCACTCCAAGTGCGCGCGGAAGCATCTCCTCATTAGTATAGTGGCCAGTATCCCCGCCTGTCACGCGGGAGACCGGGGTTCGATTCCCCGACGGGGAGCGTTGTACTTTATTTTCTTTTCGCATGTATTTATTTTTCTGCCCGTCGCCATCAGCCTATTTCTCTTCTTCCAATCATTTGAAGCCAGCAATGTTCTCCGCGCTGTATTGCGGAATTTGTAACAACGTGGCGCTGCATGTGCGCGCTGAAGCATCTCCTCGTTAGTATAGTGGCCAGTATCCCCGCCTGTCACGCGGGAGACCGGGGTTCGATTCCCCGACGGGGAGCGTTGTCCTTTTTTTTCTTTTCGCATGTATTTATTTGTCTGCCCCCGCAATCAGCCTATTACTCTTCTTCCGCACATTTGAAGCCAGCAATGTTCTCCGCGCTCTATTGCGGAATTAGTAACAACGTGGCGCTCCATGTGCGCGCTGCAGCATCTCCTCGTTAGTATAGTGGCCAGTATCCCCGCCTGTCACGCGGGAGACCGGGGTTCGATTCCCCGACGGGGAGCGTTGTCCTTTTTTTTCTTTTCGCATGTATTTATTTGTCTGCCCCCCGCAATCAGCCTATTACTCTTCTTCCGCACATTTGAAGCCAGCAATGTTCTCCGCGCTGTATTGCGGAATTAGTAACAACGTGGCGCTCCATGTGCGCGCTGAAGCATCTCCTCGTTAGTATAGTCATTCCACTTCCGGCTTTCGAGCGATACGGTCGCGGTATGTTTGGCTCCGACGGAGCGGGTTCAGCGGCCCGTGCGGGCCGCGGTAACAGGGTTTTTGTGCCTAGTTCCGAGGACTATCAGGTTATTCTGCCCAATCTGCCTTCCGGACGCATCGTTGCGAACACGGTATTCATGCATGGCGATCCAAGAGCCCGGCCCTACCGCGTCGAAGATTACAGGGACACTTTGGCCAAACTTGGTGCGCTCGCCGACGTTGTAGCGTTGGGGGCGTATCAAATGAACCATGTGTGGGCTGTGACAATGACGAGTGCTGACGCTGCTCGGAAATTGCTCTCCGCCGTCGATGTGAAGGTAAAGGATCGCCCCTGTTTGCTTATCGACCCAAATAACTGTGAGGTTCGCTTGAAGCTGCATTGGTTGCTGCATGGTGTGACCGATGAAGACGTGCGCGTGGCCCTGACTCCCTACGGGAAAGTTTTAGAGGTGATGCGTGAGAAGTGGAGAGCGCATGGTGTGACCGAAAAGGGCTCGACGACAAGGTCTGTGTGCCTACAATTGCATTCTGACGTAAAAGTCGATGACATTCCGCACCAGCTCAAGATTGCCGGAGAGTTGACCCTCGTTGTTGTTCCGGGCCGCGCTCCGTTGTGCCTCCGCTGTAAGAGTACCGGCCACATACGTCGTGACTGCCGAGTGCCCCGCTGCAATCATTGTCGCCGCTTCGGCCACGAAGAAGCGGAGTGCGCAAAGACATACGCCAGCGTCACCGGACCAGTGCAAGACGTAATGGAGCACCTCATGGATGAGGCTGACTCGGAGGAAACAGCAGGAGAGGGGCCAAGCTCTGCTCTCCAAGGTGGGACGCCGAGCACTCAACAGGGGCATCTCCCTGATGCACCAGGTAAGCCCGAAGCCGGGCTTCCAGAAAAACTCGCGGAAGGGAGGAACGAAAAGTTTGTTGCAAGTAGCTCCGGCGACGCCCTTTCCGGCGGATCCGTAGAGACCCACTCCGAGCCAGAACCGATGTCTGGGATTGACGACAATGCCATTGCGACGGGGAAGCGTCCCCATGACGCGGAAAAAATGAGGAGCCCAGTGCTGCCGCGACGGACGAGCCACCCGCCAAGACGACTCCTTTGCGGCGTTCTCTCCTTCGGCCACGGCCGAACCTTTCGACGGAGCGCAAGACGGCGGAAACGCCGCCTTTGCCACCGTGAGGACTATACTGGTTCCAGGCATTCGAGAAGCGCAGCTGTGAGGTAAGCGCCATGCCCCCGGGTTCTTCACAGCCTCACAATGATGATAATAGAAAAATCACTTCGTGTGGCCACTTTAAATGTGCGTGGCCTTGCCTCAAGGCGAAAACAGTGTCAACTGTACCGACTAGTAAGCGACCTCGACCTTGACTTTTTAGCAGTGCAGGAAACTAAAGTCGAGGGCGACGAGGAAACCGCGGGCATGGTGCGCCAATTCTTGTCGCGTTACTCGGCTATACACTCCGTTCACTGCGACTGGCGCGCCGCCGCGCGGCCGTCAGAGCAGACAGTCGTTGAGAGCCCGAGCAGAACCAAACGCTACCCCACGCGCGCTAGCACGTAGTTTATCGTAATCAATGAACCGCTGTGTAGTCGATTGTACCAACAGGTAAGCGTCGTGTCCTGCGGGAACGACGTTTTACAGTTTCTCGACTCGTCCCTGCTTTATTGGGCAGCGACATAACTGGATCACGGCTGTGCGACGAAAAAAGTGTTTGGTTCCCGCTCCCCCTACCGTCTCGCGTTCTGCCGCTGCTAGGGTCGCTGCATGCTTGAATTGGTCGCTGGATGCTTGAATTGGTCTGAGACACCACCTCTGCAGGTGCAATGATCTTGCGTGATGTTCCTGCTGTCATAGAGCTGGTGAGAAAAGAAACGTATGCAAGGCATTTTATAAAATGCCTTGCATACGTTCCATCAGTCTTGAGCTGAATTATAATTCAGCTCAAGACATTTTAATGGACCTTATTAACTCGCTGTATACCCTTCGCAGTTTTGGGGAATGCATGCGAGGTCAATTAGTGTTTTTCTGGGTTGATAGGACCATCTGTCAAGTGGCAAATTGAGTTACGTAGCATATTACCGTAAACACAACTATCCGCCCAGCAGCGCTACCGGGATCAAGTTAGGACGCAGAGTAGCAGAACTGCAGGGTCTGCACAAAAAAAGGAACCTTTCTAATGCGGTAGCGACAAATATGTGCATGCCAGTGTGTTTAGGAAAGCAACATAAACAACGGAAGAGGTTGTAGTGAATGAGATACGTGATGGTGACCGATGTGACCGTGCCGTCGTCGTCGCCACTTTACAAGGTGAAGCGAAAGACGAAACGGGGCTTCGGCGTCCTCTCTGGCCGAAATCGTAGCGCGTTCTCTTTCTCGCCCGCGCCTCAAGCTCTTAGCATGAGCAGCGCGAGCGGTGAGGTAAAGACTATGATCATGATGAGCGATGATGATGCCGCGACAATTTTAAGCAAAGCACTTTGCGAGACTCGGTGGCTGCAAATCACCGTGGAACGAAACCGCAACGAAGGAGCACGCCGCCCGCCCCCCTCACCGTTATTTCCACGGCGAGCCATCGATAATTCTAAAGGGTCTGAGTATTTTGTAAGCACGCGAGTAGTGGGCACGCACCAATAATATCCTAAGTGTGAAAGAATGACAGCTTACCATGGCAGTTATGGAGTAAGCATCTTGCATTACACACACCTGACGCACGCATTTAGCCGTCCGTACTGGCGACGCGCAGCAAGGCGCTCACTAACGTGGAAAACGTGGCCGCTGTCGGGCAGGTTTTCCCCTTTATTCATGGGGGCATCGCGGCAGAATGTCCTACTACGATATCTTTAAATCCAGCTCGAAGCACTAACGCGCCGGCTACGGGCGCTTGTGCCACCATGCGCTGCTGTCTGCTACGGCTCTCAACGTTGCACGCCCGCCGCACCACTCGTGGCGCTGCGCGCGGTTTTCAAGGCGCCCCCTATAGGTCCCAAACGGAGTGTATAGTTAGCCATGCCGTAGGAACTTCTTCTGGCTGTTTGTTGTTCATCCGACAGAGTCTGGGAGCTAAAGTAGAAGCCGTGACCTCATGCCCATCTGGACGGCTCATCGTATGCGATATTTCGTTGGCGTCACTAGAATGGCGCGTGGTTTGTTTATACGCCCCGACTGCAGCTGATGAAAGACGTGTTTTTTTTGAACAGCTAAAGCAGTATACTTAGTGTA
Organism: Rhipicephalus appendiculatus; assembly: GCA_030522465.1. Taxonomy (NCBI): domain Eukaryota; kingdom Metazoa; phylum Arthropoda; class Arachnida; order Ixodida; family Ixodidae; genus Rhipicephalus; species Rhipicephalus appendiculatus. Next base: position 233,618 of record JALIZH010027139.1, read on the forward strand.
ACAGGCTGCTTATTATTACTGGAGACTTCAACTGTGTTCTTTCAGCCACTGATAAAACTAGCGCTCGACAGTACAAGGACGCAAGTACCACTGTCCTAAGAGAGATGATAAGTAACCATGGATTGGAAGACATGGCTGAATGTCTCGGTGGTGGGAGGACTACACAATACACCCACTTTCAGGCAGCCAGCCACGCCCGACTAGATAGGGCGTATGTGAGCCTGGATTTGGTCCCTTTTTGCAAGGAATACCGCGTAAGCGCCGTTTCATTTAGTGATCACTGTTTAGTTAGCTTTCTAGTAGCAAGCACGAAAGAAAGTAAACGGGGCTTTGAGTGGCAACTATGGAAATTGAATGCGAAGTTGATGAGTGATGAAAAGTTTATGGCAGAAGTAATGAATCAAGTTGAAGAAATGAAAACTGTGGGTCACAAGACATGCAGAGAAAAATGGGAAAATTTCAAACAGGTGGTTAAAATTAAAGCACTTGAGCGTTCGAGTGCTATATGCAGAGAAAAAGGAGCAGAAGAAAAACAGATGCGCAGAAACTTGGAAAAATTGATCAGTGAAGAATGTAGGATGCCCGGCATGTTCATGGATGACATCCACGCACTGAAGCGTAAAATAGAACAGTTCGATATCGAAAGATACCGCGGTGCGATGGTGCGGGCTAGGACTGAAAAACTGATAGCAGGAGAAGCACCGTCAAAAAGGGCGTTGGGCTCAGAAAAGTGGCACGCGCGACGAAACCAGATAGCGGAAATTGAACACGGAGATAAGGTCAGCGACGCAGCAGAAGATATCGAGCGCGCTTTCTTTGATCACTTCAGTGCTTTATTCGCCGCATGCTCAGTTGACGTCGATCGTTTTAAAAAAGAATTCTTAACGTTGATGCCAAAGCTAGACAACAATACGAAAGAAATGTTGGAGAAACCCATTTCAGAAGAGGAAGTCAGAAGTGCTATTGAAAGTATGCATCCAGGGAAGTCCCCGGGCCCCGATGGCCTGACTTCCGCCTTTTATAAATGTTTCAAAGATGCATTATCACCAGTCTTAGCTGATGTATACAACGAGGCATTCGAGCTTAAAGTATTGCCACCATCCTTTTCATCCTCCCACACTGTTCTTATTCCGAAATCAGAAGACCCCGTTGCACTGCGCAGAGTAACTGCTTACCGCCCAATTTGCCTCACTAATGGAGATTATAAGATAATGATGAAGATCTTAGCTAAGAGGCTGCAAACGGTCATTACGGAGCTCGTGGGGCCGCATCAGACATGCGGCATTAAAGGCCGAACTATCTTTTCTAATATACATGTAGCACGGAGTATCCTCGAATGTTGCGACGCTATATGTGCACGAGTGGCAATGCTCCAAATCGACCTTGAGAAAGCTTTCGACAGGGTGCCTCATGAAATTCTTTTGTGCATTCTTGATTATGTGAATTTAGGCAAAATTATTAGAGAGGGGGTTGCCATGGCGTACCGAGACTGCTCAACGCGGCTAATCGTTAACAAGGCGGTGCACGGGGGAGCGCATCAAGTCAAGCGTTCGGTCCGCCAAGGGTGCCCTCTCTCGCCATTACTGTTCTGTTTGTATTTAGAGCCTTTCTGTTTGAGTGTCATAGAGAATGACTGTGTTCGCGGGTTCAAGGTGCATGAGGTAGAAGTGCGGTTGTTGGCCTATGCGGATGATTCAGACAGCATAACGCAGGCGGTCAAATGTGTTAAAAAATTTTGTGCTGCGAGCGGCAGTGCGGTAAACTGGGGCAAATGCCTCGGCTTTTGGCCCGGTGACTGGCCAGAAACCCCGGACAGTTTTGCCAGCATAAGTTTTGTTACCACACCGGTGAAGTACTTGGGTGCTCCCCTCGAGTGCTACAAAGACAGTGACTCGTACTGGAGGAGTGAAGTCGATAAACTACGGGACAGAGCAAGCAAGTGGAATGGCTGGAATTGGTCTATGTTTTCCAAAGCCACAATTTGCAATATATTCTTAGTGACTAAGATTTGGTATATCCTTCAGGTCTTGCATTGTTCAAGGGTCAACATCCAAAAATTTCACCGTGTGTTTGCAGTGTTCTTGTGGTCATCATCTTGGGAAAGATCAAGTCGTACAAATTTATGTCTTCGAGTGCGAAATGGAGGACTGGGTTTGTCGCATTTGTTTCTGAGACAGGTAGTCAATCGGTTTTATTTCTTTAGAGACGTTAACAACCCCTTCCTGCGCACTGTCTGTCAACTGCGCCTGGGGCAACACTTGCCCAACATGGTTGTCTCAACTGGCAGTTTGCCCGGTGGTGTATACGGTTTTCTCCGCGAAGTTGTGCTTTATTGTAGGTTTTTGTCAGCGCGTTTTTCACTTGAGTATTTGAGTCATGTCAACCGTAAAAAACTGTACAAGGACCTTTGTGATGTGGTTCTACCCGTTCCTTTATATCGGTCCCTTTACAGAGTTGGTCACGGCCACAATGTATTGAAGCGTGTTAAGGCGATGCTGATACCGGCAGGTGTTAAGAGTTTCTTTTTCAAATTACACACCGGTGCGCTAACTGTCAAGTCATGGATGGCGGAAAAGGGTTTCTTTGTTCCATGGGACACACACTGTATATTATGCCGAAAAGAGGAGAGATTGAGCATGTATTCCTACATTGTTGGGATGCTGTCTTTCTTTGGGATGTGATACAACGCACAATCAAAAAAGATTTTCCCCTTGATGCACATGGGATCCGCTATCTGCCTGTTCAAAGTGACGACGGTACCCCATTCGATATGATAATGCTCATGGCTCTTCATAGCATCTGGAAATCCAGAATGGCAGTAAGGCACGTTGATGTTGATACAAGAGCGCCCACCCAGTATTTCAAAGACAGCATAAGGAATTTTGTCGAGGAGCAAAAGTTCCTCGAATGTACACCAGAGTGGCTGCCGCGTGTGGAATTGTTATTGACAATGAAAATATTTTAACATATGCGCGGTCGCACACATCGAGCGGCCGTTTTTACCGATGTTTTTGATTGTGTTGTGTGATTTCCAGTGAAAATGTATATTATTTTGGCAAAAGACAGGCAATAAAGAAAAAAAAGAAGCATCTCCTCGTTAGTATAGTCGCCAGTATCCCCGCCTGTCACGCGGGAGGCCGGGGTTCGATTCCCCGACGGGGAGCGTTGTCCTTTTTTTTCTTTTCGCATGTATTTATTTTTCTGCCCCCGCGCCATTAGCATCTTTCTCTTTTCCCCACATTTGAAGCCAGCAGTGTTCTCCGCGCTGTATTGCGGAATTAGTAACAACGTAGGTCTCCATGTGCGCGCTGAAGCATCTCCTCGTTAGTATAGTCGCCAGTATCCCCGCCTGTCACGCGGGAGGCCGGGGTTCGATTCCCCGACGGGGAGCGTTGTCCTTTTTTTCTTTTCGCATGTATTTATTTTTCTGCCCCCGCGCCATTAGCATCTTTATATTTTCCCCACATTTGAAGCCAGCAGTGTTCTCCGCGCTGTATTGCGTAATTAGTAACAACGTGGCACTCCATGTGCGCGCTGAAGCATCTCCTCGTTAGTATAGTCGCCAGTATCCCCGCCTGTCACGCGGGAGGCCGGGGTTCGATTCCCCGACGGGGAGCGTTGTCCTTTTTTTTCTTTTCGCATGTATTTATTTTTCTGCCCCGCGCCATTAGCATCTTTCTCTTTTCCCCACATTTGAAGCCAGCAGTGTTCTCCGCGCTGTATTGCGGAATTAGTAACAACGTAGGTCTCCATGTGCGCGCTGAAGCATCTCCTCGTTAGTATAGTCGCCAGTATCCCCGCCTGTCACGCGGGAGGCCGGGGTTCGATTCCCCGACGGGGAGCGTTGTCCTTTTTTTTCTTTTCGCATGTATTTATTTTTCTGCCCCGCGCCATTAGCATCTTTATATTTTCCCCACATTTGGAGCCAGCAGTGTTCTCCGCGCTGTATTGCGTAATTAGTAATAGCGTGGCACTCCATGTGCGCGCTGAAGCATCTCCTCGTTAGTATAGTCGCCAGTATCCCCGCCTGTCACGCGGGAGGCCGGGGTTCGATTCCCCGACGGGGAGCGTTGTCCTTTTTTTTCTTTTCGCATGTATTTATTTTTCTGCCCCGCGCCATTAGCATCTTTATATTTTCCCCACATTTGGAACCAGCAGTGTTCTCCGCGCTGTATTGCGTAATTAGTAACAACGTGGCACTCCATGTGCGCGCTGAAGCATCTCCTCGTTAGTATAGTCGCCAGTATCCCCGCCTGTCACGCGGGAGGCCGGGGTTCGATTCCCCGACGGGGAGCGTTGTCCTTTTTTTCTTTTCGCATGTATTTATTTTTCTGCCCCGCGCCATTAGCATCTTTCTCTTTTCCCCACATTTGAAGCCAGCAGTGTTCTCCGCGCTGTATTGCGGAATTAGTAACAACGTGGCACTCCATGTGCGCGCTGAAGCATCTCCTCGTTAGTATAGTCGCCAGTATCCCCGCCTGTCACGCGGGAGGCCGGGGTTCGATTCCCCGACGGGGAGCGTTGTCCTTTTTTTCTTTTCGCATGTATTTATTTTTCTGCCCCGCGCCATTAGCATCTTTATATTTTCCCCACATTTGAAGCCAGCAGTGTTCTCCGCGCTGTATTGCGTAATTAGTAACAACGTGGCACTCCATGTGCGCGCTGAAGCATCTCCTCGTTAGTATAGTCGCCAGTATCCCCGCCTGTCACGCGGGAGGCCGGGGTTCGTTTCCCCGACGGGGAGCGTTGTCCTTTTTTTTCTTTTCGCATGTATTTATTTTTCTGCCCCGCGCCATTAGCATCTTTCTCTTTTGCAAATAAGTTCTGCGGAAACCCGCAAGGTGGCGGAAGGGTTAATAAAGGGAAAGTAGACAACCACCCATTTGTAGCACAAAGCCACAAGGAAATCCATACGGATTTCTCAGAAAGAAAAGCTTCTCTTTCTGAAAGAAGCTTTTCTTTCTGAGAAATCCGTATGGATTTCCTTGTGGCTTTGTGCTACAAATGGGTGGTTGTCTACTTTCCCTTTATTATCTTTCTCTTTTCCCCACATTTGAAGCCAGCAGTGTTCTCCGCGCTGTATTGCGGAATTAGTAACAACGTAGGTCTCCATGTGTGCGCTGAAGCATCTCCTCGTTAGTATAGTCGCCAGTATCCCCGCCTGTCACGCGGGAGGCCGGGGTTCGATTCCCCGACGGGGAGCGTTGTCCTTTTTTTTCTTTTCGCATGTATTTATTTTTCTGCCCCGCGCCATTAGCATCTTTATATTTTCCCCACATTTGGAGCCAGCAGTGTTCTCCGCGCTGTATTGCGTAATTAGTAACAGCGTGGCACTCCATGTGCGCGCTGAAGCATCTCCTCGTTAGTATAGTCGCCAGTATCCCCGCCTGTCACGCGGGAGGCCGGGGTTCGATTCCCCGACGGGGAGCGTTGTCCTTTTTTTTCTTTTCGCATGTATTTATTTTTCTGCCCCGCGCCATTAGCATCTTTCTCTTTTCCCCACATTTGAAGCCAGCAGTGTTCTCCGCGCTGTATTGCGGAATTAGTAACAACGTGGCACTCCATGTGCGCGCTGAAGCATCTCCTCGTTAGTATAGTCGCCAGTATCCCCGCCTGTCACGCGGGAGGCCGGGGTTCGATTCCCCGACGGGGAGCGTTGTCCTTTTTTTTCTTTTCGCATGTATTTATTTTTTCTGCCCCGCGCCATTAGCATCTTTATATTTTCCCCACATTTGAAGCCAGCAGTGTTCTCCGCGCTGTATTGCGTAATTAGTAACAACGTGGCACTCCATGTGCGCGCTGAAGCATCTCCTCGTTAGTATAGTCGCCAGTATCCCCGCCTGTCACGCGGGAGGCCGGGGTTCGATTCCCCGACGGGGAGCGTTGTCCTTTTTTTTCTTTTCGCATGTATTTATTTTTCTGCCCCGCGCCATTAGCATCTTTCTCTTTTCCCCACATTTGAAGCCAGCAGTGTTCTCCGCGCTGTATTGCGGAATTAGTAACAACGTAGGTCTCCATGTGCGCGCTGAAGCATCTCCTCGTTAGTATAGTCGCCAGTATCCCCGCCTGTCACGCGGGAGGCCGGGGTTCGATTCCCCGACGGGGAGCGTTGTCCTTTTTTTTCTTTTCGCATGTATTTATTTTTCTGCCCCGCGCCATTAGCATCTTTATATTTTCCCCACATTTGGAGCCAGCAGTGTTCTCCGCGCTGTATTGCGTAATTAGTAACAGCGTGGCACTCCATGTGCGCGCTGAAGCATCTCCTCGTTAGTATAGTCGCCAGTATCCCCGCCTGTCACGCGGGAGGCCGGGGTTCGATTCCCCGACGGGGAGCGTTGTCCTTTTTTTTCTTTTCGCATGTATTTATTTTTCTGCCCCGCGCCATTAGCATCTTTATATTTTCCCCACATTTGGAGCCAGCAGTGTTCTCCGCGCTGTATTGCGTAATTAGTAACAACGTGGCACTCCATGTGCGCGCTGAAGCATCTCCTCGTTAGTATAGTCGCCAGTATCCCCGCCTGTCACGCGGGAGGCCGGGGTTCGATTCCCCGACGGGGAGCGTTGTCCTTTTTTTTTCTTTTCGCATGTATTTATTTTTCTACCCGCGCCATTAGCATCTTTCTCTTTTCCCCACATTTGAAGCCAGCAGTGTTCTCCGCGCTGTATTGCGGAATTAGTAACAACGTAGGTCTCCATGTGCGCGCTGGAGCATCTCCTCGTTAGTATACATTCTGCTTCCGGCAGCCGAGCTGAGCGGTTCGTAGAATCATGTGCTCCAGTGGAGCGGCGATAGCGGCCAGTATGGGCCGCGGAAACAGGAACGCTGGCGACGATAAAGAATATCAGTTTATTTTGCCTCAACTGCCGAAAGGACGAATAGTCAACAACACCGTGTTTTTACACGGTGATGTACGTGCCAGGCCGTATAAGGTCGAAGATTTTAGAGACGCACTGACGCCAACGGGCCTGCTGCCAGGATGTTGTCAGCCTCGGAGCGTACCAGGTTAACCACTTGTGGGCGGTGACATTCAACGATGCGGCTCCCACGAAACGCCTACTCGCCTTGAAGGAGCTCCAGGTCAAGGGGCGACGCTGCGTGGTCGTCGACCCGCAGGACCAACAGGTGAAGCTCCGGCTGCACTGGCTGCTGCACGGGGTGAGTGACGAAGACGTGCGGGCTTCACTAGCAGCATTTGGCAAGGTGGTGGATGTGAGCCGTGAGCGGTGGCGCGTCCCGGGCATGGCAGACAAGTGCTCAACAGCAAGGACAGTGCTTCTGAAATTGAAGAGCGGCTTCAAGGTTGAGGACCTTCCACATCAGATCCGCGTAGATGGAGATCTGGCCTTGGTGGTTGTGCCTGGTCGGCCGATGCAATGCTTGCGCTGCCAAGGCACAGGGCACGTCCGCCGGGAGTGCAAGGTCCCCCGTTGCTCCCGCTGTAGACGCTTTGGACACACTGAAACAGACTGCGTGAGGACGTACGCCTCTGCAACTGGGCCAGGACAGAACGAGACAGTTGCTGAGCACGTCATGGACGCGGCCGAGACGGAGGATGCCGCTAAAGGAGCCGGCAGCCCAGTGGTCCCTGTGACTACTGGAGGGGCGGCGCCGGCAAACACACCCAAGGTTCTGGAGGCTCTTCAGCATGTGACTACACCGGCCAGTGGCCCGTCAGCGGTCGAGCCTGAGCGGGTCGAGATGGACGTGGTTCCAGTGGAGGCAGCCGACACAACGGAGGGTCAGGGAGAGACGGCGGCGGACAGTGAGGACGAGATGTGCGTGACCAGCGCCACGCTAAAGCGTTCACTCGACGACTCGGGGGGAGCTGGACGGGGCGTCGTCCACCAACAGCCAGGAGCCGCCTGCAAAGGCGCTGCAAGGGAGACGGTTTAGTCTCAAACCTAAGCCGAAAATCCCTACCGACAGAAGACTGGAGGACAAGGCAAAGGAAAACAGCGCCGGGATGCAGGATGGTCCTGGAGGCGGCTAGCCGAGGGCTGGTCGTGAAAGGTAAGCACCATGCTCCGGGCCTACTCCTTTAGCGAATAAGTCACCATGGCACTGACTCCGTCACTGAGCATAGCTACGCTTAACGTCAGAGGGTTGGCGGCTAGGCGTAGACAAAATCAGCTCTTGCGGTTGCTCACAGACCAAGATATAGACGTCCTAGCCGTCCAGGAAACCAAGGTAGACGGAGAGGAGGAGACCGGGAGCATGGTGCGCCGTTTCACTGACCGATATTACGCGGTCGTAAGCCATGCGATTGGAACGTCCGCTGGTTGTGTTCTTTTTGTGAAAAAATTGCAAGGCCTTCTTGTTCAGAGTGTACTTTCATGCCAGTCAGGTAGAATCGTTTATTGTGATTTCTTTTATTGTGCCACTGAATTCAGAGTAATATGCATATACGCACCGAATGGTGTAGAAGAGCGTGCTCAGTTTTTTTCTAACCTGTTTCAGTGGACAAAGTGTGATAAGAGGGTTGTTTTGTTAGGGGATTTCAACTGTGTTTTAAGTGCTCGCGATAGAGTCAATAGCACTGGCGTTCGTGACAAAAGCAGTGACGTGCTAGGCAAATTAATAAACGAAAATGACTTGGATGATGTGTATGAATGTGTCGTAGCAAATCGCGAAGTGATGTACACGCGATTTCAAGGCAATAGCCATGCGCGTTTAGACCGCATATACCTATCCCTAGATATTTTGCCTATGTGTCACAATTTTTCGGTTGAGCCAGTGTCGTTTTCAGATCACTGTTTGGTTGTGTGTCGCATAGGCATGAAGAAACAGCGTAAGACATTTAACTGGGATTTATGGAAACTGAACGTGTTGTTATTAAAAGATGAACCTTTTATAGAAGCAATGCACGAGACCATTAATGAAGTGCTTATGGAAAAAACGGAAACTGTAGCAGAGAAATGGGAGTGTTTAAAGCAGAAGGTGAAAATGAAAGCGCTGGACAGATCGAGCTCGCTAAAATTCGAAGCGCAAATAAGAGAAAGAAGTCTGAAGAAAACACTGCAGCAGCTGATAGCCCTCGAAAGTCGGGAGCCTGGGACTTGTAAAGACGAGGTGCGCAGTGTCAAAGAAAAGTTAGAACATTATGACAAAGAGCGTTATCAAGGCGCCTGGGTTCGCGCTCGAGCAAATGATCTTGTCGCGGGGGAGACGCCCACTAAAAGGGCGCTTGGTCTCGAAAAAGCGCAAGGACGCCGAAACCACATTGATACGGTCTATTGCAACGGGACTCTCGCGAGCGACAATGAAACCATTGGACGGGCTTTTTTTTGCTTATTATCAGTCACTTTTTGCATTTCGAGATGTGAATGTACACGGTTTTAAAGAAGAGTTTCTTCAGCGCATGCCGCGGCTTAGCGACGACACAAAAAAGCTTTTAGAAGGCAAAATAACGGAAGGCGAAGTGGAACGCGCGATTGGTCATTTGAACCCCGGAAAGTCACCGGGACCCGATGGCCTAAGCGCTGCGTGGTATAAGACGTTTAGAAAAGAACTGTCCCCGGGGTTAGCAGAGCTGTTCAATGAGGCGTACGAACGGAAAACTCTGCCGCCTTCCTTTAGCAAAGCGCATACGATATTAATTCCTAAAACGGACGAAGTGGAAAAACTTAAACTGGTGACATCGTATAGGCCCATATCGCTGACCAATGTTGACTATAAGATTTTTATGAAGGTTCTGGCAGCGCGACTTCAAGGTGTCATTAAAGAAATTGTTGGAGAGCACCAAACTTGTGGAATTAAAGGCAGAGCTATTAGCTCAAACATTCACAAGATGCGGTGCGTGCTAAAGTGTTGTGACGAAGAGTTACTTCGCGTTGCAGTGCTCCAGATAGACCTGGAGAAAGCTTTTGATTGTGTGGCGCATGATATTTTGTTTGTCATCTTAGATCATATTAATATTGGTTCCATCATCAGGGAGGGAGTGGCCTTGGCGTACCAGAACTGCACAACACGTTTAGTTGTAAATAAGTCTTTGGGGGGCCCCCCATTCACGTAATGCGTTCTGTGCGTCAGGGCTGCCCCCCTCAGTCCACTTTTGTTTTGTATTTACATAGAAGCGATGTGTTTGACGATAAATGAAAGCGATAAAATACGTGGCTTCAGCTTGGCGGCAGCTGAAGTTAAGCTGCTGGCGTATGCAGATGACATTGCGGTGTGTTGTACGAACAGAGAAAGTGTAGAGGAAACGATAAGTGTGGTGAAACATTTTTGTAACGTCACAGGGAGCCGCGTTAACTGGGGGAAATCTCTGGGGCTTTGGCACGGAAGGTGGTCTTCAAAACCGAAGCATTTTGCGAACTTGTACTGGACGGAAACACCGCCAAGGTACCTTGGTGTTCCCCTTGAATGTTATGAAGGCAGCGAAGATTATTGGTCGCGTCAAAGAAAAGAGACAAAGGAAAAAGCAGACAGGTGGAAAAGCACGAACCTGTCTGTTTTTGCTAGGGCAACTGTGTGCAACATGTTTTTTATCACTAAGCTCTGGTATGTGATGCAGGTGCTACATTGTTCAAGGATCAACGTGCAAAGGCTGCACAGAGTATTCGCAGTTTTTATATGGGGCTCGGAATGGGAAAGGTGCAGCCGGACCAATTTGTTCAGGCGCGTGAAGGACGGAGGTCTCGGTTTGGCGCACCTATTTGTGAGACAATTAGTAAATAGATTTTTGTTTTTCCGTGACGTCAGTGATCCGTTTTTGCGTACGGTATGCCAACGAAGGTTAGGCAGTGCCTTATCGGAACTGGTTGTCACTACTGAGAGCCGGCCCGTGACGTTGCGTGGCTATCTCAAGGAAGTGATAGACAGTGTACGTTTTTTATCTGTTCGTTTTTCTTTGGACTATCTATCAAGTGTTAGAAGAAAAGAATTGTACAGAGATTTATGTGATATGCTTTTGCCAGTACCATTGTACAGGGCCATATACAGTGGAAGACCGGGACAGAATGTACTGAAGCGGGTGAAAAAGATGCAGGTACCTACAGGGGTGAAAACTTTTTTCTTTAAATTACACACAGGAACACTATCAGTAAAGACATTCACAGAAGAACGGGGCCTTTTTACACCATGGGGGGTCACACTGCTTGATATGTAAGAAGCCAGAAACAATAGACCATGTTTTTTTGCACTGTTGGGAAGGGGTACATTTTTGGGACATTTTGCAAAGGACACTAAAGAAAGATTTTCCATTGGATCCACACGGGATAAGGTATCTCGCAGTAAGGAATGATGATGGGGTCCCATTTGATGTAGTCATGTTGACCGGTCTCCACTGTATATGGCGTGCGCGAATGGCCGGATACCACTTCGACCCGGATGCTAAGCCAGCAGTAATTTATTTCAGGAAAAGCATGTCTGCATTCATTGAGTGTAGTAAAATACAGGAGATCGTGCCAGAATGGTTGTCAAGGTTTGAACCTTTGGCAACCCTTAAGTATTTTTAAGCGGACAACATCAGTCCAAATGGGACTGATGGCAATGCTTGTTCCTTTGTATTCTGTATTTGTATTCTATCCTTTGTATTCTGTGAGTGTGCAATGATTTCCCTGTACATTGCCCAAGCCAGGCAATAAAAAAAAAAATCTCCTCGTTAGTATAGTGGCCAGTATCCCCGCCTGTCACGCGGGAGACCGGGGTTCGATTCCCCGACGGGGAGCGTTGTCCTTTTTTTTCTTTTCGCATGTATTTATTTTTCTACCCGCGCCATTAGCATCTTTCTCTTTTCCCCACATTTGAAGCCAGCAGTGTTCTCCGCGCTGTATTGCGGAATTAGTAACAACGTAGGTCTCCATGTGCGCGCTGGAGCATCTCCTCGTTAGTATAGTGGCCAGTATCCCCGCCTGTCACGCGGGAGACCGGGGTTCGATTGCCCGACGGGGAGCGTTGTCCTTTTTTCCTTTTCGCATGTATTTATTTTTCTGCCCGCGCCATTAGCGTCTTTCTCTTTTCCCCACATTTGAAGCCAGCAGTGTTCTCCGCGCTGTATTGCGGAATTAGTAACAACGTAGGTCTCCATGTGCGCGCTGGAGCATCTCCTCGTTAGTATAGTGGCCAGTATCCCCGCCTGTCACGCGGGAGACCGGGGTTCGATTGCCCGACGGGGAGCGTTGTCCTTTTTTCCTTTTCGCATGTATTTATTTTTCTGCCCGCGCCATTAGCGTCTTTCTCTTTTCCCCACATTTGAAGCCAGCAGTGTTCTCCGCGCTGTATTGCGGAATTAGTAACAACGTGGCACTCCACGTGCACGCTGAAGCATCTCCTTGTTAGTATAGTCGCCAGTATCCCCGCCTGTCACGCGGGAGACCGGGGTTCGATTGCCCGACGGGGAGAGTTGTCCTTTTTTCCTTTTCGCATGTATTTATTTTTCTACCCGCGCCATTAGCATCTTTCTCTTTTCCCCACATTTGAAGCCAGCAGTGTTCTCCGCGCTGTATTGCGGAATTAGTAACAACGTAGGTCTCCATGTGCGCGCTGGAGCATCTCCTCGTTAGTATAGTGGCCAGTATCCCCGCCTGTCACGCGGGAGACCGGGGTTCGATTCCCCGATGGGGAGCGTTGTCCTTTTTTTTCTTTTCGCATGTATTTATTTTTCTGCCCGCGCCATTAGCATCTTTCTCTTTTCCCCACATTTGAAGCCAGCAGTGTTCTCCGCGCTGTATTGCGGAATTAGTAACAACGTAGGTCTCCATGTGCGCGCTGGAGCATCTCCTCGTTAGTATAGTGGCCAGTATCCCCGCCTGTCACGCGGGAGACCGGGGTTCGATTCCCCGATGGGGAGCGTTGTCCTTTTTTTCCTTTTCGCATGTATATATTTTTCTACCCGCGCCATTAGCATCTTTCTCTTTTCCCCACATTTGAAGCCAGCAGTGTTCTCCGCGCTGTATTACGGAAGTAGTAACATCGTAGGTCTCCATGTGCGCGCTGGAGCATCTCCTCGTTAGTATAGTGGCCAGTATCCCCGCCTGTCACGCGGGAGACCGGGGTTCGATTCCCCGATGGGGAGCGTTGTCCTTTTTTTTCTTTTCGCATGTATTTATTTTTCTGCCCGCGCCATTAGCATCTTTCTCTTTTCCCCCACATTTGAAGCCAGCAGTGTTCTCCGCGCTGTATTGCGGAATTAGTAACAACGTAGGTCTCCATGTGCGCGCTGGTGCATCTCCTCGTTAGTATAGTGGCCAGTATCCCCGCCTGTCAAGCGGGAGACCGGGGTTCGATTCCCTGACGGGGAGCGTTGTCCTTTTGCTTCTTTTCGCATGTATTTATTTTTCTACCCGCGCCATTAGCATCTTTCTCTTTTCCCCACATTTGAAGCCAGCAGTGTTCTCCGCGCTGTATTGCGGAATTAGTAACAACGTAGGTCTCCATGTGCGCGCTGGAGCATCTCCTCGTTAGTATAGTGGCCAGTATCCCCGCCTGTCACGCGGGAGACCGGGGTTCGATTCCCCGACGGGGAGCGTTGTCCTTTTTTTTTCTTTTCGCATGTATTTATTTTTCTACCCGCGCCATTAGCATCTTTCTCTTTTCCCCACATTTGAAGCCAGCAGTGTTCTCCGCGCTGTATTGCGGAATTAGTAACAACGTAGGTCTCCATGTGCGCGCTGGAGCATCTCCTCGTTAGTATAGTGGCCAGTATCCCCGCCTGTCACGCGGGAGACCGGGGTTCGATTCCCCGACGGGGAGCGTTGTCGTTTTTTTTTCTTTTCGCATGTATTTATTTTCCTACCCCCCACCATCAGCATCTTTCTATTTTCCCCACATTTGAAGCCAGCAGTGTTCTCCGCGCAGTGTTGCGGAATTAGTAACAACGTGGCACTCCACGTGCACGCTGAAGCATCTCCTTGTTAGTATAGTCGCCAGTATCCCCGCCTGTCACGCGGGAGACCGGGTTCGATTCCCCGACGGGGAGCGTTGTCCTTTTTTTAGATGTGAAGCATCTTATGGCGAAGCTTAATCCGGTGGTGGTGGTGGTGGTGTGCCGCGTGCCCACCCTTACTGCGCATGCGCAAACAGTTAAAGAAAAAATAAAAATAAAAAACCTCCTCTCCCCCCTCTCTCTCCTCTAGGCATCCCTCCCCACGGCATCCACCCCCCTCACTGCGCATGCGCCTCCCTTCCTCTCTCCCCCTCTTACACTCCCCCCCTCTTTCCATCCCTGCCCGCGGCGTCTAACTCCCCCCTGCGCATGCGCGTCCCCCCCTCTCTCTCCTCTCCTACGCTGCCCCCTCTCTCCTCTACGCATCCCTGCCCACGGCGTTCACACTCCCCACTGCGCATGCGTGTCACCCCCCTCTCTCTCCTCTCCTCCGCTTCCCCCCTCTCTCGCCTCGCGACGCCGACGCAGGCAGCGTCTGCTAGCGAGTTTCTTGGTTGAAAAAACCGACTGCTCGCGCTGCACAACCGTTCACTGGCCATCCCGTATATATGGCAATGGATCTTGACCTCCAAGGTGGTGCCGGTGGAAGATTTCTCCTGTGCGTTGTTGAACAATAAGAATTCGCAGCGTGCGCGTTAACTAAAAGCGGAGTGCGGGTCTCTGTGTCCAGTCGGAGTCTTCTGTCTCTCATTGCCCATTAGCAGCGATTGGCATGTTCCAGTAGGAAACACTGCTCCATCACTGCCTGCTTTGCGCCTCCCCAGTTTTCTCTCCTGCGCAACGCTGCGATGAGCGCCAGCGTCAACGCCGCCGCCAGTGTAAGCGTTAGCACCCGCTGATTCACATCTACACATGGTTCCCTTTAGCGGGAGATGGTGTAATTTTTCTTTTTTCTTTTCGCATGTATTTATTTTTCTGCCCCGCGCCATTAGCATCTTTCTCTTTTCCCCACATTTGAAGCCCGCAGTGTTCTCCGCGCTGTATTGCGGAATTAGTAACAACGTAGGTCTCCATGTGCGCGCTGGAGCATCTCCTCGTTAGTATAGTGGCCAGTATCCCCGCCTGTCACGCGGGAGACCGGGGTTCGATTCCCCGACGGGGAGCGTTGTCCTTTTTTTTTCTTTTCGCATGTATTTATTTTTCTCCCCGCGCCATTAGCATCTTTCTCTCTTCCCCACATTTGAAGCCAGCAGTGTTCTCCGCGCTGTATTGCGGAATTAGTAACAACGTGGCACTCCACGTGCACGCTGAAACATCTCCTCGTTAGTATAGATTCTACTTCCGGCCACCGTAGGGTGCGGACGTGTCTGACATGAGCTCCGTAGGAGCGGCTTCAGCGGCCCAGCAGGGCCGCGGTTCAAGGTTTTTTGCCAGCGAGGATCCGGATTACCAGGTACTCCTGCCTCAACTGCCGACAGGGCGACTTGTTATGAATACATTATTTTTGCACGCCGACGTACGTGCAAGGCCATATAGGGTGGAACATTTTCGTGATATGCTGTCAAGCATGAAATTGCTTTCCGACGTGGTTGCCCTGGGGGCGTATCGAATGAGTCACGTGTGGGCCGTAACGTTCAAAAGCTGTGACGCAGTGAAAGAACTGTTACGGGCGAAAGAAGTGAATGTGAAGGATAGCCGGTGCATCGTTATTGACCCTGGAAATCAAGCATTGCACCTGAAGCTACATTGGATGCTGCATACCGTGCCGGATGAGGACATTCGTGAAGCCCTGGCGCCCTACGGCCGACTCACCGACGTGGCGAGGGAAAAGTGGCGTGTGCTCGGCCTTCAGGATAAAGGCTCGTCGACTCGACTGGTCACCCTGGTGCCGAGGAAGGGAGTGGGGGGCGGATGACGTACCCCATCTGCTACGCATAGCAGGTGAGGAAGCCCTAGTTGTTATTCCTGGAAGAGCCCCACTCTGCCTTCGATGCCGCAACACAGGACACATCCGGCGCGACTGCCGCGTCCCGCGCTGCGCACGTTGTCGCCGTCACGGTCATGAAGAGTCGCAGTGCGTGAGGACATACGCAAACGTGGCAGTGCCAGCGGCCGCAGACGAAAACGCTGAACTCCTTATGGATGAAGTAGAAGCTGAGGAAGCCTCGGCCGGAAGCGTCAAGGATGCGAAGGTCGCAGCAGTGAAATCGGCGAAACCGCAGGGCCAAACGGCTGCCGGAGTGACGCGTGGGGCAGGAACACCTTCAAGACCTGCGAACAAGGACTTGACAGTCGACGTCCAAAAAAAGGACACGGCGACGAAAACAGCGCCGGGCATCTCGGAATCAGCTGGCAGTGAACCTATGGACGCCACCAATGCTGGCGGCTCGATAGGGAAGGGGACGCGAGAGGAAGCAACAAACGACGGCACGAAAACCGACGCAATGAACAGCGAGGAACCACCGCCAAAGACGGCGGGAATGCGCCGGTTGTCAATAAGGCCCCCGCCGAATATCCCGCCGGACAAGAGACCGGCGGAAACGGCGCCTAAGTAGACTGAGAGACTACTTCTTGCGAAAGTGCTCGGGCGCGAGCCCTCGAGTACTAACCAATACCGAAGGATTGGCGTGGACAGCGGCTCCCCGAGAAAGGTACGCTGTGGACTGCTCTTGGTTTAAAAAAGCAGCTGCTCTGGCCGTAATGAACACTTGTTGACATGACTATGAGTAGAGTTAAAGGGACTACGTGTGATTATGTATTGTTATGTGTTGTGTTTAAATTTTTTTTTTCTAGTATAAGCAATGAATTTGGAGAGGGGAATACGAGTTGCTACTATTAATGTACGCGGCCTCGCAGCAAGGCGAAGGCAGTACCAGCTGAGCCGTCTATGCGTCGAAAAAGAACTAGATATTATCGCCGTACAGGAGACGAAAGTTGAAAGTGAGGAGCAAGCAAACAAAATGGTAATGCCATTTAAAACATATTACAAAGTATGCATTTGTCACGCTGTCGGTACGTCTGGTGGCTGCGCTGTCTTGGTTCGAAGAGGCATTGGTATAAGCGAAGAGGCCGTTACTGTGAACGAAAACGGACGACTGATAATCCTTGACTTTCTTTTTAGCGGATCTCAGTGGAGACTTATCTGTGTGTATGCGCCAAATGACATAAACGAAAGGGAAGTTTTCTTCACGAATGTCGAACAGTACCTTCAATGCGACAGACAGATCCTTTTTTTGGGTGATTTCAACTGTGTGTGTTATGCAGAAGATCGTGCCAAACGTACTTCCACCCGTGACAAGAGTGCAGTGTTTTTGAACACTTTAATAAGCGATTACAACTTAGAAGATGTAGGTCGTCTTATGGCCAGTACATTGCAGCCGCGTTTTACGCACTATCAGCGAGGTAGCCAGGCAAGACTCGACAGAGCCTATATCTCGTTAGATCTAGTGCCTTTTTGCGATAGCTATGTTGTACAGCCGGTGTCTTTTAGCGACCATAGCATAGTATGGTTTACACTGGGTACCAAGCCAAGAAAACTGCGGTTCGATTGGACGCTTTGGAAATTTAACGAAAAGCACCTGGATGATGACAAATTTGTGAATGATGTCACAAGCCAGATTAAACACTTATTAAGAAATAGGTTTTTACATTACGCGGAAGCATGGGAAGATTTCAAGGTCCACGTGAAGATGGCAGCGATTGAAATAGGCGCCACTAGACGCTATAACGAAAAAATGAAAGAAAACGAGCTCCAGAAGGAACTCAATTTTCTTATTTCAATGGACAGTGCGGAGCCGGGAAAGTATCGCGAGGAAATTGGAAAAATTAAAAGCGAGATGGAAGCAATTGACAGAGAAAAATATAGGGCAGCGGTAATTCGGGCCCGTGCTGAAAGACTATGGGCTGATGGAACGCCGAACAAACGCGCTATTGCTGATGAAAAGCGGTATGCGAGGAAAAATGAGATACGAGAGATTACTTATCGTGATGCTGTTACTTCCGACAAGAATACGATAGAGCGGGCCTTCATAGAACATTACCGCGAATTGTTCGGGGTCCCAATCCATGCGGGAGATGAATATGAAGCACGTTTTTTGAATCTCATGCCGCGTGTCGACGACGAGGTAAAAGCTAGTTTGGAGGAACCGATAAGCGCGCGGGAAATAGAACGCGCAATCGAAGAACTTCCTGGAGGCAAGTCCCCAGGTCCTGATGGCTTAGGAGCCGCTTTCTACAAGGAATTTGCACCTTGGCTCGCTAAAGTGTTGGAACATGTGTACGCAGAGGCATACGAAAAGAAACGAATACCGCCTTCTTTCAGGAATGCGCACATGGTTTTAATACCTAAAACAGATGACCACAAGACGCTTTTATCGGTGAGTGCATACAGGCCAATAAGCTTAACAAACACGGATTACAAAATATTTATGAAGGTATTGGCAAAGAGACTCCAAGCAGTCGTAGCAGAACTAGTTGGTCCGCACCAAACTTGCGGCATTAAAGGCCGCACGATTATTACAAACACCCATGTAGCACGAAGTGTCTTAGAGTGTTGCGATGCTTTCGCTGGACGCGTTGCTATGTTGCAGCTTGACCTGGCGAAAGCGTTTGACCGCGTGTCCCACGATGTTCTTTTTCTGATTTTAGAGTACGTCAATGTTGGAAAAGTAATCTTAGATGGAGTGAGAATGGCATATGATCAATGTACTACGCAGATTATAATTAATAAGTCTCTCAGCGCAAAGATTTCACTGATGTATTCACTCAGACAAGGGTGTCCTTTAAGCCCATTGCTCTTTGCGCTATACCTCGAGCCCTTTTGTTTAGCAGTGATGCGCAATGAAAACATTCGAGGTTTCAAATTACAACTTGCTGAAGTTAAAATACTGGCATACGCTGACGACATCGCGGTCTTTTGCGAGGATCGCGACAGCGTTCTTGAAGCTGTAAGCCTCGTAAAGACATACTGTGAGCAATCTGGAGCTCAGATAAATTGGGACAAGAGCCTCAGCATTTGGCACGGTCACTGGGACAATACACCGGCACATTTTGCAAACGTCCGGTGGTCAACAACGCCGGCTAAGTACATGGGCGTGCCGCTCGAGCACTATAAGGACAGTACGCAGTATTGGTGTGATGAGGCTGAGAAAATGAGGGAAAAAACGAAGGCTTGGCAGGGGCGTGATTTATCAATGTTCGGACGCGCAACCGTGTGTAATATTTTCTTAATGGCGAAAGTGTGGTACGTCTTGCAGATCCTATCTATGTGTCGTTCAAATGTGCAAAAAATGCACCGTGTTTTTGCTGTATTCATATGGGCTTCTAGTTGGGAGAGGGTAAGTAGAACCAATCTGTTTCGTTCGGTCCGCAGTGGCGGGCTCGGTCTGTCGCATTTCTTTATCAGACAAATCGTCTCTCGTTTTCTTTTTTTGCGTGAACAGACAAGTGACTTTCTGCGCACAGTGATTCAAGTTCGATTGGGGAAAGCACTGCCGCAATTTATTGTAACTTCCACACATATGACGGGGGGGCAGTGTCACTGGTTATTTGCGTGAAGTCGTTGAATCCTTTCGTTTTCTACATACTCGTTTTTCCATGGAATATTTGTGCTCTGTGACAAGAAAAACATTGTATAGAGATTTAGTGGATACAATGCTGCCAATACCTTTGTACAGGTCTGTGAACTGGGGAGGCCAGGGAGATGATGTATTGAAACGGGTTAAAAAAATGCCAATCAGATCTGCTCAAAAAACGTTTTTCTTTAAGCTCCATACAAACACGCTGCCTGTAAAAACGTGGCTGGATGAGAAAGGCATTGACGTTCCATGGAGTGTGAACTGCTCACTTTGCAACAAACCAGAGACGATTGAGCATGTTTTCATCGACTGCTGGGACCCAATCTTCCATTGGGACGTCTTACAGCGGACCCTGAAAAAAGAACTACCGATTACGCCTCTCGGAATTCGCTATTTGCCAACCGATAACGCAGGAGGAGTTCCGTACGATATGCTTATGCTCCTTGGCCTCCACAGTCTGTGGAAAACGAGAATGGCAGTGAGACATTTTGATGTGGACGCCCGTTCGGCGAGAGTTAATTTCATCGAAAGTGTTGCGTATATTCGGGAAATATATCGTGCGCAGAGTGAACCACCCGAGTGGGTGGCTATCCTCGATGATTTAGTGAAGCTTAAGAGATTTTAATATTGTCATGTTAGCCAAAGTGTGGTTGACATGTTTTAGCATTCACATATTTGTATTCCTTTGTAATGCAAGCAGGCAATAAAGAAAAAAAAAGAAACTTGTTAGTATAGTCGCCAGTATCCCCGCCTGTCACGCGGGAGACCGGGGTTCGATTCCCCGACGGGGAGCGTTGTCCTTTTTTTTTCTTTTCGCATGTATTTATTTTTCTGCCCCGCGCCGTTAGCATCTTTCTCTTTTCCCCACATTTGAAGCCAGCAGTGTTCTCCGCGCTGTATTGCGGAATTAGTAATAACGTAGGTCTCCATGTGCGCGCTGGAGCATCTCCTCGTTAGTATAGTGGCCAGTATCCCCGCCTGTCACGCGGGAGGCCGGGGTTCGATTCCCCGACGGGGAGCGTTGTCCTTTTTTTTTCTTTTCGCATGTATTTATTTTCCTACCCCCACCATCAGCATCTTTCTATTTTTTCCACATTTGAAGCCAGCAGTGTTCTCCGCGCTGTGTTGCGGAATTAGTAACAACGTGGCACTCCACGTGCACGCTGAAGCATCTCCTTGTTAGTATAGTCGCCAGTATCCCCGCCTGTCACGCGGGAGACCGGGGTTCGATTCCCCGACGGGGAGCGTTGTCGTTTTTTTTCTTTTCGTATGTATTTATTTTTCTGCCCCGCGCCATTAGCATCTTTCTCTTTTCCCCACATTTGAAGCCAGCAGTGTTCTCCGCGCTGTATTGCGGAATTAGTAACAACATGGCACTCCATGTGCGCGCTGGAGCATCTCCTCGTTAGTATAGTGGCCAGTATCCCCGCCTGTCACGCGGGAGACCGGGGTTCGATTCCCCGACGGGGAGCGTTGTCCTTTTTTTTCTTTTCGCATGTATTTATTTTTCTGCCCCGCGCCATTAGGATCTTTCTCTTTTCCCCACATTTGAAGCCAGCAGTGTTCTCCGCGCTGTATTGCGGAAGTAGTAACAACGTGGCAATCCATGTGTGCGCTGAAGCATCTCCTCGTTAGTATAGTGGCCAGTATCCCCGCCTGTCACGCGGGAGACCGGGGTTCGATTCCCCGACCGGGAGCGTTGTCCTTTTTTTTCTTTTCGCATGTATTTATTTTTCTGCTCCGCGCCATTAGCATCTTTCTCTTTTCCCCCACATTTGAAGCCAGCAGTGTTCTCCGCGCTGTATTGCGGAAGTAGTAACAACGTGGCAATCCATGTGTGCGCTGAAGCATCTCCTCGTTAGTATAGTGGCCAGTATCCCCGCCTGTCACGCGGGAGACCGGGGTTCGATTCCCCCGACGGGGAGCGTTGTCCTTTTTTTTTCTTTTCGCATGTATTTATTTTTCTGCTCCGCGCCATTAGCATCTTTCTCTTTTCCCCACATTTGAAGCCAGCAGGGTTCTCCGCGCTGATTTGCGGAATTAGTAACAACGTGGCAATCCATGTGTGCGCTGAAGCATCTCCTCGTTAGTATAGTGGCCAGTATCCCCGCCTGTCACGCGGGAGACCGGGGTTCGATTCCCCGACGGGGGAGCGTTGTCCTTTTTTTTCTTTTCGCATGTATTTATTTTTCTGCTCCGCGCCATTAGCATCTTTCTCTTTGCCCCACATTTGAAGCCAGCAGTGTTCTCCGCGCTGTATTGCGGAAGTAGTAACAACGTGGCAATCCATGTGTGCGCTGAAGCATCTCCTCGTTAGTATAGTGGCCAGTATCCCCGCCTGTCACGCGGGAGACCGGGGTTCGATTCCCCGACGGGGAGCGTTGTCCTTTTTTTCTTTTCGCATGTATTTATTTTTCTGCTCCGCGCCATTAGCATCTTTCTCTTTGCCCCACATTTGAAGCCAGCAGTGTTCTCCGCGCTGTATTGCGGAAGTAGTAACAACGTGGCAATCCATGTGTGCGCTGAAGCATCTCCTCGTTAGTATAGTGGCCAGTATCCCCGCCTGTCACGCGGGAGACCGGGGTTCGATTCCCCGACGGGGAGCGTTGTCCTTTTTTTTCTTTTCGCATGTATTTATTTTTCTGCTCCGCGCCATTAGCATCTTTCTCTTTTCCCCACATTTGAAGCCAGCAGGGTTCTCCGCGCTGATTTGCGGAATTAGTAACAACGTGGCAATCCATGTGTGCGCTGAAGCATCTCCTCGTTAGTATAGTGGCCAGTATCCCCGCCTGTCACGCGGGAGACCGGGGTTCGATTCCCCCGACGGGGAGCGTTGTCCTTTTTTTTCTTTTCGCATGTATTTATTTTTCTGCTCCGCGCCATTAGCATCTTTCTCTTTTCCCCACATTTGAAGCCAGCAGGGTTCTCCGCGCTGATTTGCGGAATTAGTAACAACGTGGCAATCCATGTGTGCGCTGAAGCATCTCCTCGTTAGTATAGTGGCCAGTATCCCCGCCTGTCACGCGGGAGACCGGGGTTCGATTCCCCGACGGGGAGCGTTGTCCTTTTTTTTCTTTTCGCATGTATTTATTTTTCTGCTCCGCGCCATTAGCATCTTTCTCTTTTCCCCACATTTGAAGCCAGCAGTGTTCTCCGCGCTGTATTGCGGAAGTAGTAACAACGTGGCAATCCATGTGTGCGCTGAAGCATCTCCTCGTTAGTATAGTGGCCAGTATCCCCGCCTGTCACGCGGGAGACCGGGGTTCGATTCCCCGACGGGGAGCGTTGTCCTTTTTTTCTTTTCGCATGTATTTATTTTTCTGCTCCGCGCCATTAGCATCTTTCTCTTTGCCCCACATTTGAAGCCAGCAGTGTTCTCCGCGCTGTATTGCGGAAGTAGTAACAACGTGGCAATCCATGTGTGCGCTGAAGCATCTCCTCGTTAGTATAGTGGCCAGTATCCCCGCCTGTCACGCGGGAGACCGGGGTTCGATTCCCCGACGGGGAGCGTTGTCCTTTTTTTTCTTTTCGCATGTATTTATTTTTCTGCTCCGCGCCATTAGCATCTTTCTCTTTGCCCCACATTTGAAGCCAGCAGTGTTCTCCGCGCTGTATTGCGGAAGTAGTAACAACGTGGCAATCCATGTGTGCGCTGAAGCATCTCCTCGTTAGTATAGTGGCCAGTATCCCCGCCTGTCACGCGGGAGACCGGGGTTCGATTCCCCGACGGGGAGCGTTGTCCTTTTTTTTCTTTTCGCATGTATTTATTTTTCTGCTCCGCGCCATTAGCATCTTTCTCTTTGCCCCACATTTGAAGCCAGCAGTGTTCTCCGCGCTGTATTGCGGAATTAGTAACAACGTGGCACTCCACGTGCACGCTGAAGCATCTCCTCGTTAGTATAGTGGCCAGTATCCCCGCCTGTCACGCGGGAGACCGGGGTTCGATTCCCCGACGGGGGAGCGTTGTCCTTTTTTTTCTTTTCGCATGTATTTATTTTTCTGCTCCGCGCCATTAGCATCTTTCTCTTTTCCCCACATTTGAAGCCAGCAGGGTTCTCCGCGCTGATTTGCGGAATTAGTAACAACGTGGCAATCCATGTGTGCGCTGAAGCATCTCCTCGTTAGTATAGTGGCCAGTATCCCCGCCTGTCACGCGGGAGACCGGGGTTCGATTCCCCGACGGGGAGCGTTGTCCTTTTTTTCTTTTCGCATGTATTTATTTTTCTGCTCCGCGCCATTAGCATCTTTCTCTTTTCCCCACATTTGAAGCCAGCAGTGTTCTCCGCGCTGTATTGCGGAAGTAGTAACAACGTGGCAATCCATGTGTGCGCTGAAGCATCTCCTCGTTAGTATAGTGGCCAGTATCCCCGCCTGTCACGCGGGAGACCGGGGTTCGATTCCCCGACGGGGAGCGTTGTCCTTTTTTTTCTTTTCGCATGTATTTATTTTTCTGCTCCGCGCCATTAGCATCTTTCTCTTTGCCCCACATTTGAAGCCAGCAGTGTTCTCCGCGCTGTATTGCGGAAGTAGTAACAACGTGGCAATCCATGTGTGCGCTGAAGCATCTCCTCGTTAGTATAGTGGCCAGTATCCCCGCCTGTCACGCGGGAGACCGGGGTTCGATTCCCCGACGGGGAGCGTTGTCCTTTTTTTTCTTTTCGCATGTATTTATTTTTCTGCTCCGCGCCATTAGCATCTTTCTCTTTTCCCCACATTTGAAGCCAGCAGTGTTCTCCGCGCTGTATTGCGGAAGTAGTAACAACGTGGCAATCCATGTGTGCGCTGAAGCATCTCCTCGTTAGTATAGTGGCCAGTATTCCCGCCTATCACGCGGGAGGCCGGGGTTCGATTCCCCGACGGGGAGCGTTGTCCTTTTTTTTCTTTT
Source organism: Rhipicephalus appendiculatus (assembly GCA_030522465.1). Taxonomy (NCBI): domain Eukaryota; kingdom Metazoa; phylum Arthropoda; class Arachnida; order Ixodida; family Ixodidae; genus Rhipicephalus; species Rhipicephalus appendiculatus. The sequence continues at coordinate 257,905 of JALIZH010027139.1, forward strand.
CGCATGTATTTATTTTCTTACCCCCCACCATCAGCATCTTTATATTTTCTGAAGAAATATAGTTTCTTAGTGCGCAGAACGTTTTAGAAAGGAGTCAGATAGGAAAGAGCGCACACTTACAACCAATTTATTGCACAGATTGGAGGGAATATATATACATCAAGAGGGCGAGAGGGCTACCATTTAGCCCTGCTACCATTTAGTTCAGCGCACTCCAAGCTTGTTAAGCGAGGAATTGCGAAGGCATGCATGATGGCATCACTTTCAAGGTCCTGTCATCACCAGGTTGAGAGCAGTTTTGGCAACCAGGTTGACAGGCTTAAGAAAGCGGGCTTTCCTGATCAATTGCTCTCAGGCATTGCAGAGTCACTTCTGAATGAAATGAAGCACGGAAAGAATGCAAAGCACGCAACTCAGGAAGAGCCAAAGCCGAAAGTTTCTGCCATACCTTATGTGCACAAAGTTTCACACTGCCTAAAAAGGATTGTTGAAAAAACTGGGGTGAAGGTCGTTTTCACGGCAAAAAACAAGCTAGGGTCCTTGTGCAAAAGAGTCAACTCCGAAGTATCTTCAAATGTTCGGTGTAATAAGAGGCATACAAAAATGTTCGTTGAATGTATTATAGGCGTTGTGTATCAACTTTCTTTGTCATGTGGTCGATACTACATCGGTCAGACAGGGCGGTGTCTGAACGATCGCCTTAGGGAGCATGCAAATCTCATGCGCGGATCAGTGGGCAGCCACTTGGCAAGTCACTGTGCCAATTGTGGGTGCACCCCGATGTTTGATGAATGCCACGTAATGGCGAGATATAGGCACGTGAAATACATGAAGCTTTTTTGATACGCAAGGCCGGAACTGAGTGTGTAAGTGCCCCGTCTGTTAATCTGTTGGACAATGAGTACAAGTATCTTTTAAGTTAAAATGTAAATCTAGTTTGAATAAGATGTTCTGGCGCATGCGCTATTATTCCCTCCCCCCTTCTTTTCTGTGTGTCATACTCTCGCCCTCTTGATGTATATATATTCCCGCCAATCTGTGCAATAAATTGGTTGTAAGTGTGCGCTCTTTCCTATCTGACTCCTTTCTAAAACGTTCTGCGCACTAAGAAACTATATTTCTTCAAAAAATGCAATACCAACCAGCCCAAGTAGCTACTCTTTTGCTTTATATTTTCCCCACATTTGAAGCCAGCAGTGTACTCCGCGCTGTATTGCGTAATTAGTAACAACGTGGCAATCCATGTGCGCGCTGAAGCATCTCCCTGTGTATATGTCTCCACTCCACTGTATATGTCTCTCCCCCCCCCCCCCCCCCCCCACTCAAAAGAAAAAAAAAAAGGCACCAATGCAGGCCTCCACGATTACCTACTGGCGCGCGGCGGGAAATTTCGGAGCCCAAGGACCACCAGTTTCGATTTTGACGATCAGCACTGGAGGTCCTGTTCGGACCAGGAAAAGGCCGATTACTGCAAATTTCTTGAGCGTTCACTGACGCTTTCTTTGCGGATAGCGTGGATGGTTGAATCTCATATTGTACATAATGTCACACTGAGAAAAATGGTTTCACCATGTGCCACAGAGTCAGAAGGCATCAAATGTAAATCTACAGGCATCTTTAATCTACTATAACATTGCTAAGGTCCGGTATATTGTACAAATAATTTTCGTTAAATGAGTATTTTGGGTATAATCCTTGCTTGGGTTACAAGCTTTATGTGAGACATAAATTTGAGATTTAAAAAAAATTCTTATTGTGGGTTCCTGCAGCAAAGACACATTGATTAAAACTTTTGATTGCGCAGTAACGGCAGAGGTAACGTCCGTTACTTTTTTTCAGTAACTGTAACGGTAACGCGTTACCTTTTTTTTGGAGGTAACGTGGGGCGGTAACGCGTTCCTTTTTTGTTAGAGTAATGAGTAACGTATTTAGTTACTTTTTTTCGGTAACGCATACAACACTGCGCCAGACAAGCGGAATTCGCCAACGGCCGCCCCGCATTAGCGGGTTCGCTGTCTGGGGAGTGGTCTGTGGTTGTGGACGGTCTTCGTGTGGAACTACCTGACCCTAGTGCTCGTTTGCAACGGAACTGGTGGGCCTGCAAACTAAGCGTCAAACATGAAGGGAGAGCAGAACGATGTAAGTTTGTTTGCAGTATAATTGGTTGTGTAAAGATACTTTGAGCTTTCTCTTCTCTTTTCATGGCCAGTAATAATGTAGCACTTCGTATTGCCACGCTTAATGTTCGAGGGTCAACGGCCAGGCGGCGACAAGTGCAATTAAATCGCCTGTTGATGGAAAACGACATAGACATTCTTGCTGTCCAAGAAACAAAGATTGAAAGTGAAGAGCAAACAACGAAAATGGTTGATGTGTTTCAATCACGGTACAATGTTTGCGTAAGTCATGCGGTGGGCAGGTCAGGGGGGTGTTTATTAATGCTGCGCAATGATGTCGGTATCGTTGAACAAAGTGTGTTAACAACTCCGGATGGACGATTTGTGCTGTGTGATTTTGATTTATATGATTTATGTTGGCGCATAGTATGTGTGTATGCTCCAAACATTGTACAGGAAAGAAATGCATTTTTTGATTATGTGGCCAACCTTCTGACACCTGACAGAAATGTGGTTCTCCTAGGAGATTTTAATTGTGTTTGCATGCCTGAAGACCGTGTACATAATACGAGAGGGAGAGATACGAGTGCAATGAGGCTTCATGAAATCGTGTCGAATTTTGAATTAGCCGACGTCGGAAACATCTTAAGTGGAAATGAAGTCGTTTACACTCACTTCCAAGGGGTGAGCCATGCTCGGCTAGACCGGATATACATGTCAGCCGGTCTTGTGCCTATGGTCACGAACTACGCAGTGAAACATGTGAGCTTTAGCGACCACAGCATAGTGATGTGTACGGTCGGGAAAAAGTACAGTGGGTCGAAGTTTAACTGGGAACTTTGGAAAATGAACGATAATATCTTAGAAGACGAATGCTTCGTGAAAGCTATAATGGGAAAAATCGAAACGGTAAGAAAGGATGCTGGGTGAAACATAGCGGAGAAATGGGAAAGTTTTAAAAACGAAGTTAAACTACTTGCAATCGAGAGGACGACGGTGTTACGCCGCGAAGCAAAACGAAGGGAAAAATAATTACAAAACATGCTACATTACTTTCAAAACGCCGAGTGCACTGTACCGGGATTATTTAGTGCAGAAATAAAAACGATCAAAGCGAACTTGAAGCGATGGATGATGAGCGTTATCAAGGAGCAGTGATAAGGGCACGAACGGAGCGATTATGGCAAGGGGAAGCGCCAACGAAACGCGCGCTCAGTGAAGAGAAAGGTTACGCATCAAGGAACTGTATTAAAGAAATCTGGTTTAACGACGTTTTGGCGGCCGACCAAAGTACAATAGGGACGGCCTTTGTTGAGCATTACCAGAAATTGTTAGGCAGACAGGTCAAGGTATCCGAAGAGTTCGTGGATACCTTTCTGGCACTTCTACCAAAGGTAGATGACGAAGTGAAAGAAGGACTCGAAAGGCCTATCTCAGTCACTGAAATTTTACACGCAATAGAAACCCTTGGTAGTGGAAAGTCGCCGGGACCTGACGGGCTCGGGGCGCTCTTCTACAAAACGTTTAAGATTGAAATTGCAGAAATACTTCACAGTGTTATAGCGGAAGCATACGAACTTAAACAGCTACCACCCCCATTTAGAAGAAGTCACGTTGTGCTAATACCTAAAACAAATGACCCAATTAAGCTACAGTCAGTAAAGGGATATAGACCTATAAGTCTCACGAATGTGGATTATAAAATATACATGAAGGTACTAGGAAAAAGACTACAGTCTGTTATTAACACAATAGTTGGTCCACACCAAACTTGCGGAATAAAGAAGAGGACAATATTCACTAATATTCGCGTCGCTAGAAGTATACTGGAGTGTTGCGACGCGAGCCTCGGGTGCGTAGCAATGGTCCAGCTCGATCTGGAAAAAACTTTCGACAGAGTTGCTCACAGCATTCTTAAGGCGACGTTAGAACACATCAATGTAGGTGGAATTATTCACGATGGTGTCGCCATGGCTTATGAAAAATGCTCTGCTCAAATGATAATAAATAAACGACTGAGTGACAACATACCGGTGCTATCAGGAGTACGTCAAGGGTGTCCCATGTCGCCGTTGCTCTTTGCTATTTTTCATGAGCCTTTCTGTTTAAAGATACGTGAAAACCAGAATATCTGTGGCTATCGTCTAATAAATCAAGAGGTAAAAATACTAGCGTACGCAGACGACATTGCGTTGTTCTGTACAGACCAAGACAGCATTCGAGAGGCACTTAAAGACGCTAGACAATTCTGTAGTAGCACTGGCAGTGCCATAAACTGGCAAAAAAGCTTAGGCTTCTGGCACGGCCAGTGGAGTAGTAGGCGGACAGTTTTCGAAAGCATAGCGTTCACCGACACCGCAACCAGTTACCTTGGCGTGCCTTTGCAACATTACCAAGATGCGAAGACGCAGTGGACTGAAGAAGCTGAACGGGTTCAGGCGCAAACAACCATGCGGAGAGGCAGGGGCCATAGAGTTTCCTAAAATTAACTAGAGGGGCCTCTGGCGCTGCGATCGTTCAGCCACCATGGTAATGATGGGTAGTAGACGGATTTGCCTAGTCTTCATGCTTCCGGCTTCGAACGCACTTGTGGCTTTGTTTATTGGTGCGTTTTCATTCTGTTTCGGATAAAAGAATGGACCGTTCTAAACTTCGTGAGCGTATTTGGATTCGTGAGCCTAAAAAGGTAACGGCGGTGAAGCGTAACTGCAAAACCTTTGCTGAACTTCGTATTGCGGCAAAGCGAATTCAAGCCACACGCAGCCAAAAGAACGAAGACTAGGCAAGACTAGGCAAATTTGTGTACTACCCATGATTCCCATGCTGGCCGAAGCGCCCTGTGTTGCAGCCCCCCGCAGACACTAGCGCCAGAGTTCCCTCTAGTGTATTTATAGCAAACTATATGGCAGGAGCCTCTCAATATTTGTGAAATCGACAGTATGTAATGTGTTTCTTGTCGCCAAAGTGTTTTACATGTTACACGTATTATGCATGTCCCAAATGAGTGCGCAGAAGATGCATAGAATTTTTGCTGTTTTCGTGTGGGGATCTAAATGGGAGCGTACAAGTCGTTTGAATTTGTTTCACTCGGTGAAAAAAGGCGGACTTGGATTACAAAACTTGTTTTTCAAGCAGATAGTGACGTGATTCATGCTTCTGCCTGACCAAAGTAATGGTTTCTTGCGATGTGTCATCCAGACGCGACTGGGTGACGCATTGCCAGACTTTCTAGTTACGTCATGCGCACCACCAAAAGTGTCAGTGAAACGGTTTTGGTATGAAATAATAAGTGTTCATCGTTTCCTGAGAGCGCACTTTTCGCTAGAATATTTGGGCTCTGTCAAAAAGAAGTGATTGTACGGAGATTTGGTGGATGTTATGTGTCCTGTTCCAAGATACCGGGCGGTATATGTACTCGGGAGTGAAAAGAATGTTTTAAAACGGGTTAAGAGAATGCCAGTGAGGACCACCACAAAAACGTTTTTCTTCATGCTACATACGGGCACGCTTCCTGTCAAATCATGGCTAAAAGAGAAGGGAATATTTCTACCTTGGGGTGTAAACTGCTACATTTGCAAGAAACCTGATACCATTGAGCATATTTTCTTGGATTGCTGGGACTCCGTTTTCCTTTGGGATATCTTACAAAGGACATTTAAAAAAGAATTCCCATTAAAATCATTCGGTATCCGGTTTTTACCATTTGAAGATACAGGAGGTGTGCCCTACGACATGGTGATGCTACTTTGTATGCATAGCGTGTGGAAAACACGAATGGGTGTTCGAAATGAAGACGTCGATGTAAAGCCTGCTAGTGAATACTTTAAAGAAAATGTTCTGTTTATTCGAGAAGTGTACAAATCTGTTAGTGAACCACCAGAGTGGTTACCTGCATTTGAAGAATTGGCTACCTTGAAATATTATTAACTTAATTAATCAACAAGATACAATCGCGGATTGCAGATTTTGATTTTTCGGCTGGGGCCGATAGTGTCTGTGCCGTCTAATGTCTGTATCGCTATGAACAGGTTTTAAATTTTAAAAAAATCCTCGTTAGTATAGTGGCCAGTATTCCCGCCTGTCACGCCGGAGACCGGGGTTCGATTCCCCGACGGGGAGCGTTGTCCTTTTCTTTTCGCATGTATTTGTTTTTCTGCCCCCGCCATTAGCATCTTTATCTTCTTCCCCACATTTGAAGCCAGCAATGTTCTCCGCGCTGTATTGCGGAATTATTAACAACGTGGCACTCCATGTGCACGCTCAACCATCTCCTCGTTAGTATAGTGGCCAGTATCCGCGCCTGTCACGCGGGAGACCGGGGTTCGATTCCCCGACGGGGAGCGTTGTCCTTTTCTTTTCGCATGTGTTTGTTTTTCTGCCCCCGCCATTAGCATCTTTATCTTCTTCCCCACATTTGAAGCCAGCAATGTTCTCCGCGCTGTATTGCGGAATTATTAACAACGTGGCACTCCATGTGCACGCTCAACCATCTCCTCGTTAGTATAGTGGCCAGTATCCGCGCCTGTCACGCGGGAGACCGGGGTTCGATTCCCCGACGGGGAGCGTTGTCCTTTTCTTTTCGCATGTATTTATTTTTCTGCCCCCCGTCATTAGCATCTTTCTCTTCTTCCCGCCATTTGAATCCAGCGATGATCTCCGCGCTGTATTGCGGAATTAGTAACAACGTGGCACTCCATGTGCATGCTGAACTGTTTATTGCTTGGCACTTGGTCTTTTTATAGACTGAAAACCACGTGAGTCTCGACACGAGCTGTGGCCGAGTACATCGTCACTTGCGAACAAGTGATAAGGAAATAGTGCGGGTGAGTGCGGTTTTATCGACGACGCTGCACCTCTTCCCTCTTCAAATGCCCAGTCGTTCCGGAGGGCGTCTTGTTCGCGTTGAACGACGGAGTAGAGTTGGGACAGCTTCCGGCGCCCATGTTTCTTGCGTCGAGACGGGTGACTGAGGGGTCGCTGGACTGGAGTTCGGCGTTGCACTTGCTTCTCGAGCATTTGCCTCCTGCTGAGTTTCCGCTAAACCGGAGCCGATGCTTGATGTAGTCTTTTCCTGTGTGTTTGACGCCAGCCGTGCCCTCAGCTGATCGACATGCCGGCGCCTGTGTTCCCAGGGTTGTCTCCACCTTCACCATTCGATTACCTTCCGTTGCTATTACCGTACCTGGCAGCCATTTCTGCCCTTGTTGAAATTGGCGGGACCAGATGGGCTTTCCGGGTGGGAAAAGTGGTGGCGTTTTCGCTCGCGAAGGTTGTTCCCGGGTGGTCTCGACCTCTGCAAGCACTTCGCCTGCTGGGAAGTGGGCGGACGACCTTGTCCGGGGCTCGAATGCCAGCAGATGTTGTGCTGGTGATTTGCCACTATCAAGGGGCGTAGATCTGTAAGGAAACAAAAAACGAGACAATTTTTCTTGCAATGTGCCGCGCTTGTTTTTCTTGAGGCCCTCTTTTATTGTTCGCACTGCCCGTTCCGCTAGTCCATTTGATTGTGGGTGGTATGGCGCCGTCCTGACATGGCGTATGCTATTTTCCTGCATGAACTTCGCCATCGTTGCGCTCGAAAACTGGGGGGCCGTTGTCAGACACCACACAGTGCGGGATACCAAAACGAGAGAAACTTTCCCTAAGCAAGTGAATAGTTGAGTCTGTGGTAGCTGTTTTCAGTGGCGTTGCCTCTATCCACTTTGTTTCTGCGTCAACTAGGACAAAAATTAGGTGCCCGTCAACAGGACCTGCAAAATCCATGTGGACTCGATACCACCGCTTTCCTGTCTTAGGCGACGGTGATGTCACTTGCGCCGCAGGCATGGACCAGCTTTGCAGACATTGAGGACAGTTTTTCACCAACCTTTCAATGTCTCTGTCTAATCCAGGGTACCAGAACAGCGTCCGAACAAGCCTCTTCATGGCCCCGACACCTGGGTACGTATCGTGCAGCTCGTTGAGTAGGCACTGCCGAGCTGCCTCTGGCACGATCACACGATGACCCCAGTAAACGAGGCTATGGCTCACAACGAGCTCATGTCGGCGGGTGAAGTACGGCTGCAGATGTTGCTGCTGCCCCGTAAGATGCGATTTCCAGCCCTGCTCGATCCACTCCCGGATTTGGCTAAGTGTGCTGGCCTCCTGGGTCAAAGCAATCATTTGGTTAGAAGGAAGGGCACTTGCGTCCAAACCTTGCGTATACAGTGCATATTCCATGACTTCTTGACTTCCGCGTTCATGGCCTCCTGGAAAAGGCAAGCGACTGAGGGCGTCTGCGTTACCGTTGTGTGTTCCCTTGCGGTATTCTAGATTGTACTGGTAAGCTGATAGAAGAAGCGTCCAACGCTGAATTCGTGCTCCCGCCATCTGCGGGATGGGCTTGTTTCGGTGGAAAAGCCCGGTGAGTGGCTTATGATCTGTCGCCAACGTAAAACGGTTGCCCAACAGGAAATCGCGGAACTTGCAAATTCCAAACACCAGGGCCAGCGCTTCTTTCTCTATTTGGGAATAATTGCGTTCTGCTGACGTCAGCGTTCTCGAACGAAATGCTATCGGGTGATCCACGCCATCAATGCGGTGCGTTAATACTGCACCTAAACCTTCTGATGAAGCATCACACTCCAGCCGCAGCTCTTTCTGCGGGTCGTAGTGAACCAGAAAATTTGCCCTTAACAAGGCGCGCTTCGCTTCGTCGAAAGCTCTTTAATGCTCTTTTTTTCCAGTACCAGCGTTCTCCCTTGACCAGTAAGCGATAGAGCGGAGCCAGGATTGTGGCTAAATTCGGCAAGAATTTTGAGTAATAGGTTATCAGCCTCAGAAAGGACTTGACTTGGCTTACCGATTCTGGCCTTGGTGCCGCTGTTACGGCTTCGAGGTTGTCGCGCAGTGGGTGAAGGCCGGTTGAATCAATCTTGTGACCCAGAAACTGCACTTCTTTTTCTCGGAACCGACATTTGGCCTTGTTCAGTTGGAGGCCACTGTCACGAAGTCTCTGGAACACTTGTCGAAGCGTGGACGTGTCCTGTTCTTTCTCGGCGATTATGATGTCGTCAAGGTACAGACGTACTCATGGCAAGTCCCGTAATAACGACTCAATGCGCCGCTGGAACAGTGCGGGAGCCGACGAGATGCCGAACGCTAGACGGTTGTACGAGTACAAGCCCTGGTGCGTGTTGATGACAGTCATCATCTTCGACTCTTCATCGAGCGGGAGCTGGTTATAGGCATAGGTCGGCAAAACTTGTGGAGCTCACTCAGACTCACTCATGAAATATATTTTGCGCTTAGGACTCACTCGGACTCAGACTCATCAAAATTTTCCTGAGCCGGACTCACTCGGGCTCACGCTCAAGAAAATTTTCTTCAGCGGGACTCACTCAGACTCAAACTCACCAAAACATTACTCACCCGGACTCACTCAGACTCAGACTCACGACTCGATCTTAGTCTGAGTGAGCCCGAGTGAGTCGACTCATGAGTCTGTTAGCCTAGAATTAGCTTCTTCGACCATGGCGCTTTAACACAAATATTTCACCTAATCGGTGCTCTTCTTGGCGCCTTTTGATATAATACGTTCGAATACGAGTTATGAGTGCTCGCAAACCAGTAAGGTCATTTTTATTGAAAGAAATGACAACATAAGATATATTTATCAAGAACTTCCCTGGAAGAGCTGGCGGGGGCGGGGTCAAGGCACCCCCCCCCCCCCCTACGTAATTCACGCCTCTGATCAAAAGATATTGATAAGGTGTGTAAAGAACACTGCTTTGCAATACGTGTGAGTAGACGTGAGTATAAACGTGAGTCCAGGTAAGGCTTATAGTAATGCGGAAGATGAGTGGCTAGGACTATAGGTCGGCCAAAAAAGTGAAACTCACTCAAGAAATATATCTTGAGCTTTGGACTCACTTGGACTCAGACTCATCAAAATTTTCCTGAGCCGGACTCACTCGGACTCACACACGAAAATTTTCTTCAGCCGGACTCACTCCGACTCAGACTCAGCAGAATATTACTGACCTGGACTCACTCAGACTCAGACTCACGACTTGATCTGAGTCTGAGTGAGTCCGAGTGAGTCGAGTCATGAGTGAGTTCGCCGACCTATGGTTATAGGCATTTCGCAAATCCAGTGTAGTGAATACTTCTCCACCGTAAAGCGCGGCAAAAATGTCATCAACCTTAGGCAAAGGGTACTGCTCCGGGTGAGTGGCCGGATTCACGGTGAGCTTAAAATCGCCACACAGTCTGATGTCCCCATTTTTCTTCACCACTGGCACCACAGGAGCAGCCCATTCGGAAACGCTCACCGGCGACAGGACGCCTTAATGCACGAGGCGGTCGATTTCTGCAGAGACTGCTTTGCGAAGTGCGAACGGCACCGGGCGGGCCTTCAAAAACCGTGGCACCACCCCTTCTTTATTGTACAGCTTGACGGGCGGACCTTTGCAACAGCCAAGCCGATCTTGAAACAAGTCTGAGAACTCTTCCAGCAGCCCTTTCAAGCCAACTTCTTCCTGCAGCGCATAGACACTTGGTAGAGCGCTTTCTTCTAAAAGTGACACGCCAGCTTCACGGAAAGCTTGAATAGTGTTTCGGCCGCACAGTAGTGGTCCGTCACAATTGACTACCACGAGCGAACTGTCGACTCGAGTCTTGTCGTGTTCCACATTCATGGCGACTCTGCCGACCACTGGAAGAGGAACGATGAAGCAAGATAGCCGAAGTGGTGTTTTTTACAGCGGCTGTATATGGCTAGGAGAAACGAAAAACCGCTCGGCATCTGTGTCACGAGCGGTCTCCATTGGCTGTGCTATCAGTTACGTCGTTCTGAGCGTCGTACCCAAGCTCGCGCGCCATTGGTACGACGCTTGCAAGGGTCAAACGCTTGCAGCCACGGCGCGCCCCTCTGGTGCGGCGAAGAAACGGCGTTGCGGACAGAACAGCGTCGACGTGATTCCGGGAGCGCGTTCGCCGGGGCGAACGCACGCTTTGGGCGAGAGTTTCTCCAGCGGCACTTTGGCTTCGGCTGCGACGTCTGTGACCGCCTGTGGTTCGACCACAACCTGGCAACGATAATTGTGGAAGGCTTCAGTGCAGCGTCGGGTTGAACCCACTGCTAAACACTGGGGCCGCACATTTCAGCTTCGCTGGTTAACCATTTGTACGGAGTGCTTGGGCGGTGATTTTTCTAGTCTAGGCCACCACTTACGGTTTTTTTCTGAAGACGTTTTTTGGAATCACGCCAACGGATGACCTCGTGTCGATCAGCATCCGCAGTGTCCTGCCACCCCAGACAAAGTTTCGTTCCATGGGCCGCGTTCTTGCCTGGTCAATTTTGTTCTGGGCGGATAGGGCGAAAAGCATTTCTTCCTTACTGTCCTCTCCCTCAGACAGCTCTCCGACAGCGTACGATCCCTGCCGGCCACTGCGCCTGCACTGGCACATCCTTGCCAAGTGTCCTCTAGTGCCGCAATTGCGGCACACCTTCCCGACATGCTAGCATTCGTGTTTCGAGTGGTTTGAGCCGCATCTCCAGCACAAATGACGCGGTGCTCCTGTGTCGTACCCGCTGCCTCTCTTCTGTCCGCTGCTACGACGCCTTTGAACCAGGTGCACGTTACCCGCGTCGTTCCCGCCCTCCGTATCTTTCATAGAACGGACGTTACGGTCAGCTGTTTCTGACGGCATTGCGAATTCCTCAGCTTCCTGCACCGTCAGCTTTCTTTGGGTCAGCAGGAACCGCCTGGCCTGTGTGTGTCTATACTTCGTCCCCGTGTCATTTTGCGCTTTTTTATAAGATGAACCTTTTCCAACTAGGCCAAACAGCCGTAGTACATTCTATCCAGCCGCGCATGGCTAGTGCCTGGAATCGCGTGTACGTTACTTCCCGGTTCGCTTCAAGACATTCATTCACATAGTCCAAGTCATTATCATTAATTAGCTTTGACAACACATCACTGCTTTTATCGCGATTGTTAGTACAGTTGGCTCTATCGCGAGCATTCAAAACACAATTAAAATCCCCCATCAAAACGGCCCGCCTATCACAACTCACATACTGAACTAAATTTAAAAATAACCCAACACGCTCGTCCACACTCTTTGGTGCGTATATGCCAATGACTCGATATTGAGCACCACCAAATAAAAAATCGCAATAAACAATCCTTCCCGATTCACAAGAAAAATCACTTTGAATAACTAGGCCATTTAGCTTCTTAACAAACAGAACACATCCTGCAGACGTGCCTACTGCATGGCTCACGACGGCATAATATCTACCCGCGAAACGACGCACCATGCTCCCTGTCTCCTCCTCTCCGTCAACCTTAGTTTCCTGGACGGCTAGGACGTCGATATCTTGGTCGGTGACCAGCCGTAGGAGCTGACTTTGCCTACGCCTAGCCGCCAACCCTCTCACGTTCAGTGAGAGGGTTGGCGGCTCCATGTGCACGCTGAAGCATCTCCTCGTTAGTATAGTGGTCAGTACCCCCGCCAGTCACGCGGGAGACCGGGGTTCGATTCGCCGACGGGGAGTGTTGTTCTTTTTTTTTTTCTTTTCGCATGCATTTATTTTTATGCCCCCGTTATCAGCATATTTCTCTTCGCCAGATTTGAAGCCAGGGATATTCTCCGCGCAATATTGCGGAATTAGTAACAACAGGGCACTCCATGTGCACGCTGAAGCATCTCCTCGTTAGTATAGTGGTGAGTATCCCCGCCTGTCACGCGGGAGACCGGGGGTTCGATTCCCCGACGGGGGGGCGTCGTCCTTTTTTTTTCTTTTCGCATGCATTTATTTTTATGCCCCTGTTATCAGCATATTTCTCTTCCCCACATTTGAAGCCAGGGATGTTCTCCGCGCTATATTGCGGAATTAGTAACAACAGGGCACTCCATGTGCACGCTGAAGCATCTCCTAGTTAGTATAGTGGTGAGTTTCCCCGCCTGTCACGCGGGACACCGGGGTTCGATTCTCCGACGGGGAGCGTCGTCCTTTTTTTTTCTTTTTTTGGCATGCATTTATTTTTCTGCCCCCGTTATCAGCATACTTCTCTTCGCCACATTTGAAGCCAGGGATGTTCTCCGCGCTATATTGCGGAATTAGTAACAACAGGGCACTCCATGTGCACGCTGAAGCATCTCCTCGTTAGTATAGTGGCCAGTATCCTCGCCTGTCTAGCGGGAGACCGGGGTTCGATTCCCCGACGGGGAGCGTCGTCCTTTTTTTTTCTTTTTTGGCATGCATTTATTTTTCTGCCCCCGCTATCAGCATATTTCTCTTCGCCACATTTGAAGCCAGGGATGTTCTCCGCGCTATATTGCGGAATTAGTAACAACAGGGCACTCCATGTGCAAGCTGAAGCATCTCCTCGTTAGTATAGAGGTGAGTATCCCCGCCTGTCACGCCGGAGACGGGGGGTTCGATTCCCCGAGGGGGGAACGTCGTCCTTTTTTTTTTTTTCGCATGCATTTATTTTTCTGCCCCCGTTATCAGCATATTTCTCTTCGCCACATTTGAAGCCAGGGGATGTTCTCCGCGCTATTTTGCGGAATTAGTAACAACAGGGCACTCCATGTGCACGCTGAAGCATCTCCTCGTTAGTAAAGAACGGGGCCTTTTTACACCATGGGGGTCACACTGCTTGATATGTAAGAAGCCAGAAACAATAGACCATGTTTCTTTGCACTGTTGGGAAGGGGTACATTTTTGGGACAATTTGCAAAGGACACTAAAGAAAGATTTTCCATTGGATCCACACGGGATAAGGTATCTCGCAGTAAGGAATGATGATGGGGTCCCATTTGATGTAGTCATGTTGACCGGTCTCCACTGTATATGGCGTGCGCGAATGGCCGGATACCACTTCGACCCGGATGCTAAGCCAGCAGTAAATTATTTCAGGAAAAGCATGTCTGCATTCATTGAGTGTAGTAAAATACAGGAGATCGTGCCAGAATGGTTGTCAAACTTTGAACCTCTGGCAACCCTTAAGTATTTTTAAGCGGACAACATCAGTCCATATGGGACTGATGGCAATGCTTGTTCCTTTGTATTCTGTATCTGTATTCTATCCTTTGTATTCTGTGAGTGTGCAATGATTGCCTGTACATTGTCCAAGCCAGGCAATAAATAAATTAAAAAAAAAAAAGCATCTCCTCGTTAGTATAGTGGTGAGTTTCCCCGCCTGTCACGCGGGAGACCGGGGTTCGATTCTCCGACGGAGAGCGTCGCCCTTTTTTTTTCTTTTTTGGCATGCATTTATTTTTCTGCCCCCGTTATCAGCATACTTCTCTTCGCCACATTTGAAGCCAGGGATGTTCTCCGCGCTGTATTGCGGAATTAGTAACAACAGGGCACTCCATGTGCAAGCTGAAGCATCTCCTCGTTAGTATAGTGGCCAGTATCCTCGCCTGTCTAGCGGGAGACCGGGGTTCGATTCCCCGACGGGGAGCGTCGTCCTTTTTTTTCTTTTTTTGGCATGCATTTATTTTTCTGCCCCCGCTATCAGCATATTTCTCTTCGCCACATTTGAAGCCAGGGATGTTCTCCGCGCTATATTGCGGAATTAGTAACAACAGGGCACTCCATGTGCATGCTGAAGCATCTCCTCGTTAGTATAGAGGTGAGTATCCCCGCCTGTCACGCCGGAGACAGGGGTTCGATTCCCCGAGGGGGGAACGTCGTCCTTTTTTTTTCTTTTCGCATGCATTTATTTTTCTGCCCCCGTTATCAGCATATTTCTCTTCGCCACATTTGAAGCCAGGGATGTTCTCCGCGCTATATTGCGGAATTAGTAACAACAGGGCACTCCATGTGCACGCTGAAGCATCTCCTCGTTAGTATAGTGGGATTCTACTTCCGGCCACCGTAGGGTGCGGACGTGTCTGACATGAGCTCCGTAGGAGCGGCTTCAGCGGCCCAGCAGGGCCGCGGTTCAAGGTTTTTTGCCAACGAGGATCCGGATTACCAGGTACTCCTGCCTCAACTGCTGACAGGGCGACTTGTTATGAATACATTATTTTTGCACGCCGACGTACGTGGAAGGCCATACAGGGTGGAACATTTTCGTGATATGCTGTCAAGCATGAAATTGCTTTCCGACGTGGTTGCCCTGGGGGCGTATCGAATGAGTCACGTTTGGGCCGTAACGTTCAAAAGCTGTGACGCAGTGAAAGAACTGTTACGGGCGAAAGAAATGAATGTGAAGGATAGCCGGTGCATCGTTATTGACCCTGGAAATCAATCATTGTATCTGAAGCTACATTGGATGCTGCATACCGTGCCGGATGAGGACATTCGTGAAGCCCTGGCGCCCTACGGCCGAGTCACCGACGTGGCGAGAGAAAAGTGGCGTGTGCTCGGCCTTCAGGATAAAGGCTCGTCGACTCGACTGGTCACCCTGGTGCCGAGGAAGGGACTGGGGGGCGGATGACGTACCCCATCTGCTACGCATAGCAGGTGAGGAAGCCCTAGTTGTTATTCCTGGAAGAGCCCCACTCTGCCTTCGATGCCGCAACACAGAACACATCCGGCGCGACTGCCGCGTCCCGCGCTGCGCACGTTGTCGCCGTCACGGTCATGAAGAGTCGCAGTGCGTGAGGACGTACGCAAACGTGGCAGTGCCAGCGGCCGCAGACGAAAACGCTGAACTCCTTATGGATGAAGTGGAAGCCGAGGAAGCCTCGGGCGGAAGCGTCAAGGATGCGAAGGTCGCAGCGGCGAAATCGGCGAAACCGCAGGGCCAAACGGCTGCCGGAGTGACGCGTGGGGCAGGAACACCTTCAAGACCTGCGAACAAGGACTTGACAGTCGACGTCCAAAAAAAGGACACCGCGACGAAAACAGCGCCGGGCATCTCGGAATCAGCTGGCAGCGAACCTATGGACGCCACCAATGCTGGCGGCTCGATAGGGAAGAGGACGCGAGAGGAAGCAACAAACGACGGCACGAAAACCGACGCAATGAACAGCGAGGAACCACCGCCAAAGACGGCGGGAATGCGCCGGTTGTCAATAAGGCCCCCGCCGAATATCCCGCCGGACAAGAGACCGGCGGAAACGGCGCCTAAGTAGACTGAGAGACTACTTCTTGCGAAAGTGCTCGGGCGCGAGCCCTCGAGTACTAACCAATACCGAAGGATTGGCGTGGACAGCGGCTCCCTGAGAAAGGTACGCTGTGGACTGCTCTTGGTTTAAAAAAGCAGCTGCTCTGGCCGTAATGAACACTTGTTGACATGACTATGAGTAGGGTTAAAGGGACTACGTGTGATTATGTATTGTTATGTGTTGTGTTTAATTTTTTTCTTTCTAGTATAAGCAATGAATTTGGAGAGGGGAATACGAGTTGCTACTATTAATGTACGCGGCCTCGCAGCAAGGCGAAGGCAGTACCAGCTGAGCCGTCTATGCGTCGAAAAGGAACTAGATATTATCGCCGTACAGGAGACGAAAGTTGAAAGTGAGGAGCAAGCAAACAAAATGGTAATGCCATTTAAAACATATTACAACGTATGCGTTTGTCACGCTGTCGGCACGTCTGGTGGCTGCGCTGTCTTGGTTCGAAGAGGCATTGGTATAAGCGAAGAGGCCGTCACTGTGAACGAAAACGGACGACTGATAATCCTTGATTTTCTTTTTAGCGGATCTCAATGGAGACTTATCTGTGTGTATGCGCCAAATGACATAAACGAAAGGGAAGTTTTCTTCACGAATGTCGAACGGTACCTTCAATGCGACAGACAGATCCTTTTTTTGGGTGATTTCAACTGTGTGTGTTATGCAGAAGATCGTGCCAAACGTACTTCCACCCGTGACAAGAGTGCAGTGTTTTTGAACACTTTAATAAGCGATTACAACTTAGAAGATGTAGGTCGTCTTATGGCCAGTACATTGCAGCCGCGTTTTACGCACTATCAGCGAGGTAGCCTGGCAAGACTCGACAGAGCCTATATCTCGTTAGATCTAGTGCCTTTCTGCGATAGCTATGTTGTACAGCCGGTGTCTTTTAGCGACCATAGCATAGTATGGTTTACACTGGGTACCAAGCCAAGAAAACTGCGGTTCGATTGGGCGCTTTGGAAATTTAACGAAAAGCACCTGGATGATGACAAATTTGTGAATGATGTCACGAGCCACATTAAACACTTATTAAGAAATAAGTTTTTACATTACGCGGAAGCATGGGAAGATTTCAAGGGCCACGTGAAGATGGCAGCGATTGAAATAGGCACCACTAGACGCTATAACGAAAAAATGAAAGAAAACGAGCTCCAGAAGGAACTCCATTTTCTTATTTCAATGGACAATGCGGAGCCGGGAAAGTATCGCGAGGAAATTGGAAAAATAAAAAGCGAGATGGAAGCAATTGACAGAGAAAAATATAGGGCAGCGGTTATTCGGGCCCGTGCTGAAAGACTATGGGCTGATGGAACGCCGAACAAACGCGCTATTGCTGATGAAAAGCGGTATGCGAGGAAAAATGAGATACGAGAGATTACTTATCGTGATGCTGTTACTTCCGACAAGAATACGATAGAGCGGGCCTTCATAGAACATTACCGCGAATTGTTCGGGGTCCCAATCCATGCGGGAGATGAATATGAAGCACATTTTTTGAATCTCATGCCGCGTGTCGATGACGAGGTAAAAGCTAGTTTGGAGGAACCGATAAGCGCGCGGGAAATAGAACGCGCAATCGAAGAACTTCCTGGAGGCAAGTCCCTGATGGCTTAGGAGCCGCTTTCTACAAGGAATTTGCACCTTGGCTCGCTAAAGTGTTGGAACATGTGTACGCAGAGGCATACGAAAAGAAACGAATACCGCCTTCTTTCAGGAATGCGCACATGGTTTTAATACCTAAAACAGATGACCACAAGACGCTCTTATCGGTGAGTGCATACAGGCCAATAAGCTTAACAAACACGGATTATAAAATATTTATGAAGGTATTGGCAAAGAGACTCCAAGCAGTCGTAGCAGAACTAGTTGGTCCGCACCAAACTTGCGGCATTAAAGGCCGCACGATTATTACAAACACCCATGTAGCACGAAGTGTCTTAGAGTGTTGCGATGCTTTCGCTGGACGCGTTGCTATGTTGCAGCTTGACCTGGCGAAAGCGTTTGACCGCGTGTCCCACGATGTTCTTTTTCTGATCTTAGAGTACGTCAATGTTGGAAAAGTAATCTTAGATGGAGTGAGAATGGCATATGATCAATGTACTACGCAGATTATAATTAATAAGTCTCTCAGCGCAAAGATTTCACTGATGTCTTCGCTCAGACAAGGGTGTTCTCTAAGCCCATTGCTTTTTGCGCTATACCTCGAGCCCTTTTGTTCAGCAGTGATGCGCAATGAAAACATTCGAGGTTTCAAACTACAACTTGCTGAAGTTAAAATACTGGCATACGCTGACGACATCGCGGTCTTTTGCGAGGATCGCGACAGCGTTCTTGAAGCTGTAAGCCTCGTAAAGACATACTGTGAGCAATCTGGAGCTCAGATAAATTGGGACAAGAGCCTCAGCATTTGGCACGGTCACTGGGACAATACACCGGCACATTTTGCAAACGTCCGGTGGTCAACAACGCCGGCTAAGTACTTGGGCGTGCCGCTCGAGCACTATAAGGACAGTACGCAGTATTGGTGTGATGAGGCTGAGAAAATGAGGGAAAAAACGAAGGCTTGGCAGGGGCGTGATTTATCAATGTTCGGACGCGCAACCGTGTGTAATATTTTCTTAATGGCGAAAGTGTGGTACGTCTTGCAGATCCTATCTATGTGTCGTTCAAATGTGCAAAAAATGCACCGTGTTTTTGCTGTATTCATATGGGCTTCTAGTTGGGAGAGGGTAAGTAGAACCAATCTGTTTCGTTCGGTCCGCAGTGGCGGGCTCGGTCTGTCGCATTTCTTTATCAGACAAATCGTCTCTCGTTTTCTTTTTTTGCGTGAACAGACAAGTGACTTTCTGCGCACAGTGATTCAAGTTCGATTGGGGAAAGCACTGCCGCAATTTATTGTAACTTCCACACCTTTGACGGGGGGGCAGTGTCACTGGTTATTTGCGTGAAGTCGTTGAATCCTTTCGTTTTCTACATACTCGTTTTTCCATGGAATATTTGTGCTCTGTGACAAGAAAAACATTGTATAGAGATTTAGTGGATACAATGCTGCCAATACCTTTGTACAGGTCTGTGAACTGGGGAGGCCAGGGAGATGATGTATTGAAACGGGTTAAAAAAATGCCAATCAGATCTGCTCAAAAAACGTTTTTCTTTAAGCTCCATACAAACACGCTGCCTGTAAAAACGTGGCTGGATGAGAAAGGCATTGACGTTCCATGGAGTGTGAACTGCTCACTTTGCAACAAACCAGAGACGATTGAGCATGCTTTCATCGACTGCTGGGACCCAATCTTCCATTGGGACGTCTTACAGCGGACCCTGAAAAAAGAACTACCGATTACGCCTCTCGGAATTCGCTATTTGCCAACCGATAACGCAGGAGGAGTTCCGTACGATATGCTTATGCTCCTTGGCCTCCACAGTCTGTGGAAAACGAGAATGGCAGTGAGACATTTTGATGTGGACGCCCGTTCGGCGAGAGTTAATTTCATCGAAAGTGTTGCGTATATTCGGGATATATATCGTGCGCAGAGTGAACCACCCGAGTGGGTGGCTATCCTCGATGATTTAGTGAAGCTTAAGAGATTTTCATATTGTCATGTTAGCCAAAGTGTGGTTGACATGTTTTAGCATTCACATGTGTATTCCTTTGTAATGCAAGCAGGCAATAAAGAAAAAAAATCCTCGTTAGTATAGTGGTCAGTATCCCCGCCTGTCAGGCGGGAGACCTGGGTTCGATTCCCCGACGGGGAGCGTCGTCCTTTTTTTTCTTTTCGCATGCATTTATTTTTATGCCCCCGTTATCAGCATATTTCTCTTCCCCACATTTGAAGCCAGGGATGTTCTTCGCGCTATATTGCGGAATTAGTAACAACAGGGCGCTCCATGTGCACGCTGAAGCATCTCCTCGTTAGTATAGTGGTGTATTCCACTTCCGGCAGCCGAAGGGTGTGGACATGTTTATCATGTGCTCCCAAGGGGCGGTATCAGCGACTGGGAACAGTCGCGGTAACAGGAACGATGAGCAAGATAGCGACGGCTAGCAAGTCATTTTGCCTACGCTGCCATCAGGTCGTAGTGTTTTGAATACTTTATTTTTGCATGCGGATGTGAAAGCCAGGCCGTATCGACTAGAACATTTCCGGGATACGCTGGCATGTCTGGCGCTGCTCCCCGAAGTGATAGCCTTGGGGGCGTACCAGATGAGTCATGTCTGGGCCGTGACATTCAAGAGTACGGAAGTGATGAAGAAAGCTTTGGCCTGCGGCGAAATGAAAGTGAAAGGCCAGCGATGTTTGGTCATTGACCCGGGGAATCAAGATGTACGACTGAAGCTTCACTGGCTTTTATTCAATGTGCTGGTCGAAGACGTGCGCGTAGCGCTGGCACCGCATGGGAAGGTGACAGACGTCTCGAAGGAGAAGTGGAGGGTTCAAGGAATTCAGGACAAAGGGTCGACCACGTGCCTAGTGCCTCTGAAACTCCACAGTGGCACCAAGGTCGAAGACCTGCCGCACCAGGTGCGCGTCGCCGGTGATATGGCCCTTCTTGTCGCCCCGGGAAGACCACCACTGTGTCTGCGCTGTCACAGCAAGGGCCACATTCGGCGAGAGTGTCGCGTTCCACGTTGCACTCATTGCCGCCGCTTCGGCCATGAAGAAAGTGAGTGTGTGAAGACCTACGCAAGTGTCGCTGGGCCGATTGGAGGCGAAGACACCACAGAACTCGTCATGGACGAGGCTGACGCCGAGGAAGCCGCGGGCGGAGTGCTGCCGAAGGATGAGGGGCGTGAAGCGGCAAACCTTACTCCGCTCTCGAAGAACAAAGAAAGTCAGAAGGAGGAGGGATGCCTAAAAGAAACAAAGTCTGCAGGCGACGACACACGCCACCTCCAGTGATGTTCCGTCCTGGACAGAAGAATTCCCATTCCGAGGCCCGCAAATTCCCAATTTCCGGCATTTTTCCCCCGCATACATCGCCAAACCATCGCTTTCTCTTCTTTCCTGCCCAACTCAAAGCATCGCCGCTGAGATCGGCTTTTAATACTAGTTTAAAACAGAATTTCTGTCAAACGTGCCCCGATTAGAAGACAGCGTGCGAGAGCGCCTGGAGTGGCCTCTAACCGTTGGTGAAGTTGAAGCAGCAATTGAAGGTTTAGCACGAGGCAAGTCGCCGGGCCCTGACGGACTCGGGGCAGGTTTTTATAAAGTCTTCAAAAGCGACATAAGCCATGTGCTGTTGAAAGTGTTTAATGAGGCCTACACGCAAAAGCAGGTTCCTCCGTCCTTTCGGACATCCCACGTGGTTCTGATACCGAAAACAGAGGATCCAGACAAATTGTTAAATGTTGACGCTTACCGTCCGATATCACTGATGAACGTCGATTACAAGATATTCACAAGGGTGCTTGGAAAGAGACTGCAGGGGGTGGTAACAAGCATTGTAGGGCCGCATCAAACATGCGGCATCAAAGGAAGGTCAATCTATACAAACATCCATACTGCCAGAAGCATATTAGAATGCTGTGACGATTTGGGCGAATGTGGAGCCATGTTGCAGCTGGACTTGCAAAAGGCATTCGATCGGGTTGCTCATGAGATCCTGTTTTGCATACTAGAGCACGTAAATGTAGGACACCTAATCGTAGATGCTGTGAAGATGTGTTATGAGGGATGCAGTGCTCACCTCATAATAAACAAGGAGGTCACGCGAAGCTTTAACGTTCGGTCATCTGTGAGACAGGGATGTTGTTTATCCCCCCTTTTATTCGCCATATACTTGGAACCGCTTTGTAGAAAAATAAACAGCAATAGCAGGGTATCTGGTTTTACATTTCAGTCCGCAGAAGTGAAGATACTAGCATACGCTGATGACATCGCGCTGTTCTGTCGCGATAAAGAAAGTGTGAAAACTGCGGTAGACGAGGCGCTTTTATATTGTAAGATGACAGGAAGTGTTACCAACTTTGATAAATCTTTGGGTTTCTGGATCGGCAGATGGAACGATCCCCCCAGTAGGTTTGTAAACGTACAGTGGACCGTTACGCCGGCAAAATACCTAGGGGTTACACTTGAACACTATCGAAATGCAGTGGATTACTGGAATGCAGGAACTGACAAGGTTCGCGAGAACACACTGAAGTGGGGAGGTCGTAATTTTTTCCATGTTTGGCCGCGCGACGGTCTGCAATTTGTTTGCCGTTGCAAAAGTTTTTTACGTGCTTCATGCTTTGTGTATGTCAAAAGCGAACATACAAAAATTACACAGAGTGCTCGCTGTTTTTGTGTGGGGATCGAGTTGGGAGCGAACAAGTCGCACTAACCTGTTTCAATCTGTTAAAAATGGTGGGTTAGGTTTAGCACATTTGTTTATACGGCAGATTGTGTCAAGATTTAGTTACTTACGGGACCAAAAGGAGCCATTTCTGTTGACAGTGCTTCAAGTAAGGTTCTGTGATGAACTACCAGAATTCATTGTGTCGTCGCGACGGTGTGTTCATGGCAGAGTGCGAGGGTTCTTAAAAGAAATTGTCTGGGCTGTTCAGTTCTTAAAGGTGCGGTTTTCTATGGAATACCTGAGTAACGTTCCGCGGAAGCGTCTCTACAAGGATTTACGAGACGTTATGCTACCCATGCCATTGTACCGATCCGTGTATTCCATAGGACCAGAAAGGAATGTGCTTAAAAGAGTGAAACGAATGCCCGTGCGTCCATCGGTTAAGTCCTTCTTTTTCCAGCTACACACGAATAACTTACCTGTGAAGACTTGGCTTGAGGAAAGGTGTATCTCCGTACCTTGGTCCGTGAACTATTCCTTATGCAATAAGCCTGAGACAATAGAACATGCATTTATAGAATGCTGGGACGCAGTTTTTCACTGGGATATCTTACAAAGGACTCTAAAGAAGGACCTGCCGATTACGCCATTCGGTATTCGTTTTCTGCCAACATTAAATGAGGACACCGTGCCGTATGACATGTTTATGCTGCTATCTTTGCATTGCTTGTGGAAAAGCAGAATGGATGTGCGGCACATGGCACTAAAGCCTAGGCCAGTAAGGGAGTATTTCATTGAAAGCATGTGTTACATGAAAGCGGTGTATAGCTTGCAACAAGATGCACTACCTTGGATGAATGTATTGAATGAACACGTGAACTTGAAGCGCTTTTAGCTGTGTGTCAGCCAGCATGAGGCAGACACTTTTATCGTGATTTACATGTCCTACTAATACATATTCATCTTGGTTGTAAGTATTGCCAAGCCGGTAATAAAGAAAACAAAATCCTCGTTAGTATAGTGGTCAGTATCCCCGCCTGTCACGCGGGAGACCGGGGTTCGATTCCCCGACGGGGAGCGTCGTCGTTTTTTTTTCTTTTCGCATGCATTTATTTTTCTGCCCCCGTTATCAGCATATTTCTCTTCGCCACATTTGAAGCCAGGGATGTTCTCCGCGCTATATTGCGGAATTAGTAACAACAGGGCACTCCATGTGCACGCTGAAGCGTCTCCTCGTTAGTATAGTGGTGAGTATTCCCGCCTGTCACACGGGAGACCGGGGTTCGATTCCCCGACGGGGAGCGTCCTCCTTTTTTTTTCTTTTCGCATGCATTTATTTTTCTGCCCCCCGCTATCAGCATATTTCTCTTCCCCACATTTGAAGCCAGGGATGTTCTCCGCGCTATATTGCGGAATTAGTAACAACAGGGCACTCCATGTGCACGCTGAAGCATTTCCTCGTTAGTATAGTGGTCAGTATCCCCGCCTGTCACGCGGGAGACCGGGGTTCGATTCCCCGACGGGGAGTGTTGTTCTTTTTTTTTTTTCGCATGCCTTTATTTTTCTGCCCCCGCTATCAGCATATTTCTCTTCCCCACATTTGAAGCCAGGGGATGTTCTCCGCGCTATATTGCGGAATTAGTAACAACAGGGCACTCCATGTGCACGCTGAAGCATCTCCTCGTTAGTATAGTGGGGATTCCACTTCCGGCCACCACGGGTGACGGACGTGTTTTCATGGGCTCGAACGAGCCAGTGCTTGCGGCACAGTTTAGCCGTGGAAACAGGGACGCAATGCAAGATAACCGGGATTATCAAGTACTGTTGCCACATCTGCCGAAAGGTCGTATTGTTTTGAACACAGTTTTTGCACAGTGACCTACAAGCGAGACCGTACCGAGTCGAAGACTACAGGGATGCACTTGCTCATTTGGAATTACTACCTGAGGTGGAAGCCTTAGGTGCATTTCAAATGAACCATGTGTGGGCCGTTACGTTCAAAAGTCGAGAAGGTATGCGAAAGTTGTTAGCTGCCGGACATATTAATGTGAAAAACAGGAGGTGCCTGGTGGTCGACCCTAACAACCAGGAGGTTCCAGTGAAGATACACTGGGTGCTCCAGGATGTGACTAACGAGGACATACGTGTTGCCTTCGAGCCGTACGGCGACGTCACAGAAGTCAATAGGGAACGCTGGCGTGTGTCCGGTGTGTCGGAGAAAGGTTCGACAACACGCGTGCTAAGCCTGAAGCTAAAAACAGGGGTCACAATTGAAGACGTTCCCCATCAAGTACGTGTCGCCGGAGAACTTTCTCTCGTCGTAATTCCTGGAAAAGCCCCTCTTTGCTTGCGCTGCCAAGGAAAAGGCCACATCCGCCGTGACTGCCGAATCCCTCGATGCCAGCGGTGCCGACGGTTTGGCCATGAGGAAGCCCAGTGTGTGCCTACGTACGCAAATATAACAGGACCCGCGAAAAACAAGGATGCTTCTGAAAATTTTATGGACGAAGTTGAAGCCGAAGAAGCAGCAGCGATGGCGCCGGAGAAAGCAAAAAAGCCGGAAACGCCCCCCTGTGCAACGGAGAAGCGGGTGGTGATAACAAGCGACCCAAAAAAGTCGGAAGAAACGTCGGCAGAACCAAAAAGTGAGGCCCCCCCAGTGTAATACGACGCAAAACTGTGTGGTCGAAGTGGCTGCGCCATGCGAACCTTCGAAAGATGAGTGTGAAGCAATGGAAGGCATCGCATCGATGTCCGCCAAACGAGGGCATAGCGACACCGTTGAAGACTCGGAGCTTCCTAAGGATGCAAGCGGCGGCCCTCCGCCACCTAAATCGGCTTTGATGCGACGAATGTCGTTCAAGCCGAAACCGAACATTCCTCCTGACGGACGACCAGAGGCGAAACCGCCCAACTAAAGGCGGGGCCTCGAATCCCTTCTGCAAGCCAGCGACATGCCTCCTCTAAAACTCAGACGTCTAGACCCTGCTGCGGAGTCCAGCCACCGGACAGCTGCTGAAGGGGCAGACACGCGACAGCTGGATGAGACCGACTGTGAATTGCCGCACCACGGTGAAACCACTTATACATCTCTGCACTCTGGGGTAAACGCTGTGCGATCTGAGTGCTCCTCACAAACTAAGAACACGAAGCTTGCCGTGTCCTTACGAATCGCTACTTTGAATGTACGTGGACTAGCAACCAAGAAGCGTCAAAGTCAAATTAGTCGTCTCTTTCTCGAAAATAATTTAGATCTGGCAGCTGTACAAGAAACCAAGATTGAAAGTGAGGAGCACACGGATCGTATGGTGGAAACTTTTCGAAGACACTATAATGTTTGTGTGAGCCACGCGAAAGGTACAGCCGCCCATTTTCTAAACCTGAACACGCGAGCATCGACCGCCGAGTCTGTAAGCGCCTGTTCCGGGCGTCCTGGTGGCCGGTTCCCGAAACAGCCTAGCAGAAGACAGCTGCATAGGACTGTTCGTCGCAGGCATGCATGTACTCTCGTTCATTTCGTCATTGTGCTTCGTTAAACGACGCTTATCGACTGGGCGGTCGACGCTCGCGCGTTCAGGTTAAAAAAATGGGCGGCTGTACGTCCGGGGGCTGCGCAATTTATATTAAAAAAAATGTAGGCATTGAAAGCGAAAAAGTTGTAGCGTCAGAGGAAGGGCGATTGATTGTGCTTGACTTTTTGTTTTCTGGAAAGGAATGGCGTGTTATTTGTATTTATGCACCGAACACTGATAAGGAGCGTATTGTATTGTTTGAAAGAGTAGAACAATTTCTGAAGTGTGAAAAATGCGTTATCGTGCTCGGTGATTTTAACTGTGTTTGCATGGCTGAAGATAGAGCTAGAAGTGTGCGTGCACGAGATAAAAGTGAGCGTCTACTAATCTCGCTGCTCGAAGAATATTGCTTGGAAGATTTAGGACACCTACTTTCAAACGTAGGCCGTCCCACTTTCACGCATTACCAAAGCGGAAGCTGTGCAAGGTTGGATAGGATATACGCTACAATCTCCCTTGCCAAAGAGTGCGTTAATTTCGAAGTTAAACACGCATCCTTTAGCGACCATAGCCTTGTAACAGCCACGCTTGGAACCAATATAAAAAAGCGCCAGTTTAACTGGGAACTATGGAAGTTCAATGCGATACTCTTAGAAGATGAAACATTCACTCAAAGTGTAAAAGAAAGAATCGAAGAAATGGCAACGACAAAAACGCATGGATGGATAGCGCAGTGGGAAGGCTTTAAAAACGCGGTAAAAATGACTGCGATTGAAAGGGGAAGCATAACTCATTAGAAAGAAAAGATTAAAGAGAAAGAACTTCAGTGTCAGCTCAATTATATTATGTGCATGGGAAGTGCAAATCCCGGCTTATATACAAAGGAAATGCGCGAAGTAAAAAACAAGCTTGAACTAATCGCAACAGAGAACTACAAGGCAGCAGTGATAAGAGCACGAGCTGAAAAGATATGGATGGGTGAAACACCCAACAAGCGTGCGCTGTGTGACGAAGTAAGATATTCAGTTAAAAATGAAATATGTCAGCTTCATTATCATACTGAAGTGACGTCGGAAAAAGAGTAAAATCGAGGATGCATTTGTAGAATACTACAGTGAGTTATTCACGAATAAAACGAACCATGCAACCTGTCCTGAAGCTGAGATCATTAAATTAATACCTAAGCTTGACGATGAAATCAAAACGCGACTGGAGCTGCCAATAAGTGTAAACGAAGTTAGAAGCGCTATTAAGGAACTGGCCGTAGGGAAAACGCCTGGACCCGATGGATTAGGGGCCGCCTTTTATAAAATGTCCATTGATGAGATTACTCCGATTTTGCATGAGGTCATCAGTGAGGCGTACGAAAACAAAGCGTTACCTCCCTCCTTTCGATCTGCTCATATAGTACTAATACCAAAGACGGATAATCCAGAAAAACTATTGTCAGTAGGAGCTTACCGCCCAATAACTCTTCCAAACGTATACACTATAAAATATATACGAAAGTTTTAGCCAAGCGACTACAAAGTGTTGTCAAGCTGCTCGTAGGATCGCATCAAACGTGCGGCATAAAAGGTCATTCTATTTGTACGAATGTGCATGTAGCCCGCAGCGTTCTAGAGTGTTGTGATGCCGTGGCGGGACGGGTTGCTATGCTTCAACTCGATCTTGCTAAGGCGTTTGACCATGTCGCACACGAATTTCTATTTTCGGTGCTTAAGCATGTCAATCTTGGAAAAGTAATGCTGGAAGGTTTAAAGATCGCTTATAGCAATTGTACAGTGCGAATAATTGTAAACAAGAACCTTACGAGAAGTATTGACGTCAGGTCATCCATAAAACAAGGCTGTGCGCTGTCTTCTCTGCTTTTTGCCCTCTACCTTGAACCATTCTGCCTCAGCTTAATTAATAACAGCAAAATTATTGGCTTCGTGCTTCAAACGCAACACGTGAAAGTTCTTGCATATGCTGATGACGTTGGTGTTTTCTGCACTGATCGCAAGAGCATAGAAGAGACGATAAGCGTCACCAAGGCATTCTGCGAACAGACAGTATGTGCGATAAACTGGGAGAAGAGCGTCGGTTTCTGGCATGGCACGTGGGATGTTAAGCCGCAATCATTCGCGAGCATCAAATGGTCCAGCACACCGTCTACGTATCTAGGTGTGCCCCTCGAACATTACAACCAGACAGGAGATTACTGGGATGACCTGACGCCAAAGGTGAAGGAAAAAGTTGGTGGATGGCAAGGCCGTGAATTGTCGATGTTCACTCGTGCGAGTGCTTGCAATGTTTTCCTGATTGTAAAAGTGTGGTATGTGCTTCAGTTTCTGTCAATGTCTCGCGTAAATGTGCAAAAATTGCACCGTGTTTTTGCGGTCTTCATTTGGGGCTCAAACTGGGAAAGAGTCAGCAGAACCAATCTTTTTCGTTCAGTGAAAGATGGAGGCCTTGGTCTTTCACATTTGCTCGTCAGACAAATTGTGTCGCGGTTTGTGTTTTTACGGGACCAGCAAGACCCGTTTTTGAGAACTGTTATGCAAGTGAGGTTAAAAAATGTAATACCTGAATTTGTTGTGTCTACTGCTCCTCCAATTGATGGCTGTATAAAAGGCTACTTCAAAGAAGTAGTGATGGCATTCAGGATACTTCAAGCACGATTTTCACTCGAGTATTTGAGCCTTGTTCCAAGAAAAAGGCTGTACAAAGACTTGATCACTGTAATGATGCCCACACCATTATACAAATCACTACACAATAAAGGCCCCGGGCAAGACGTGCTAAAAAGGGTAAAGAAAATGACCATTAGAGGATCTATAAAATCGTTTTTCTTTAAGTTACACACGAACACATTGCCTGTGAAAACATGGCTTAAAGACAAAGGCATATTTATACCGTGGACGACAAATTGCACCCTCTGTAACAAAGCGGAGACAATCGAACAAACATTCATCGACTGCTGGGATGCAGTATTTTTTTTGGGATGTGTTACAAAGAACCCTGAAGAAATATCTACCGATAACACCTCACGGAATACGTTATCTTTCAGTGCAGAATGAGTTTGGTATTCCATATGACATGATAACGTTACTGGGCCGTTACAGTCTCTGGATTACACGCATGGCCGTAAGGCATATAGATCCTAAAGCCAAATCGACACGGGAAAACTTTATTGAATGTGTAATGTATGTGCGCGAGGTATATCAAACGCTGGATGAACCTCCGGATTGTATGGAGGTATTTGATGAGTTGGTGAAAACGAAGTGTTTTTAATCCACCACAATGGTCGAGTACACCAATGTGGGTTTTATGCATATGTATTGCTTTACTTCTGAATAAAAAGGTTATTAAAAAAATTCTCGTTAGTATAGTGGTCAGTATCCCCGCCTGTCACGCGGGAGACCGGGGTTAGATTCCCCGACGGGGAGCGTTGTTCTTTTTTTTCTTTTCGCATGCATTTATTTTTCTGCATCCGATATCAGCATATTTTTCTTCTTCCCCACATTTGAAGCCAGGGATGTTCTCCGCGCTATATTTCGGAATTAGCAGGGCACTCCATGTGCACGCTGAAGCATCTCCTCGTTAGTATAGTGGTCAGTATCCCCGCCTGTCACGCGGGAGACCGGGGTTCGATTCCCCGACGGGGAGCGTTGTTCTTTTTCTTCGTTTCGCATGCATTTATTTTTCTGCCCCCGCGATCAGCATATTTTTCTTCTTCCCCACATTTGAAGCCAGGGATGTTCTCCGCGCTATATTTCGGAATTAGCAGGGCACTCCATGTGCACGCTGAAGCATCTCCTCGTTAGTATAGTGGTCAGTATCCCCGCCTGTCACGCGGGAGACCGGGGTTCGATTCCCCGACGGGGAGCGTTGTTCTTTTTTTTCTTTTCGCAAGCATTTATTTTTTCTGCCCCCCGCTATCAGCATATTTTTCTTCTTCCCCACATTTGAAGCCAGGGATGTTCTCCGCGCTATATTTCGGAATTAGCAGGGCACTCCATGTGCACGCTGAAGCATCTCCTCGTTAGTATAGTGGTCAGTATCCCCGCCTGTCACGCGGGAGACCGGGGTTCGATTCCCCGACGGGGGAGCGTTGTTCTTTTTTCTTCGTTTCGCATGCATTTATTTTTCTGCCCCCCGCTATCAGCATATTTTTCTTCTTCCCCACATTTGAAGCCAGGGATGTTCTCCGCGCTATATTTCGGAATTAGCAGGGCACTCCATGTGCACGCTGAAGCATCTCCTCGTTAGTATAGTGGTCAGTATCCCCGCCTGTCACGCGGGAGACCGGGGTTCGATTCCCCGACGGGGAGCGTTGTTCTTTTTTTTCTTTTCGCAAGCATTTATTTTTCTGCCCCCCGCTATCAGCATATTTTTCTTCTTCCCCACATTTGAAGCCAGGGATGTTCTCCGCGCTATATTGCGGAATTAGCAGGGCACTCCATGTGCACGCTGAAGCATCTCCTCGTTAGTATAGTGGTTCGTTGTAGAATGTCCCAGTGGAAGACGGCGTCCCAGCAATCTACCAATTACACCCATAGGTATACGGTTTCTGCCCACTGATACACATGATGGAACACCCTACGACATGTTCATGCTCCTGAGCCTCCATAGTCTGTGGAAAACAAGAATGGCAGTACGCCATGTCGATGTCAAAGTTTCCACGGTACGGGAAAATTTCATTGCAAGTATTGCACATGTTAGAGAAGTATATCGGGCACGAGCCGAGCCCCCTGATTGGGTGGCTATCCTAGATGATCTTGTAAACTTCAAACAATTTTAAGGTGACCATGTCATTTTAGTGTGACTATATTGTGTTTATATATGTATGTGTTTTATTGGTGTGTTGTCGAAGTAGGCAATAAAGAAAAAAAAAAATCGTTAGTATAGTGGTCAGTATCCCCGCCTGTCACGCGGGAGACCGGGGTTCGATTCCCCGACGGGGAGCGTTGTTCTTTTTTTTCTTTTCGCATGCATTTATTTTTCTGCCCCCACTATCAGCATATTTTTCTTCTTCCCCACATTTGAAGCCAGGGATGCTCTCCGCGCTATATTTCGGAATTAGCAGGGCACTCCATGTGCACGCTGAAGCATCTCCTCGTTAGTATAGTGGTCAGTATCCCCGCCTGTCACGCGGGAGACCGGGGTTCGATTCCCCGACGGGTAGCGTTGTTCTTTTTTTTCTTTTCGCATGCATTTATTTTTTCTGCCCCCGCTATCAGCATATTTTTTCTTCTTCCCCACATTTGAAGCCAGGGATGTTCTCCGCGATATATTTCGGAATTAGCAGGGCACTCCATGTGCACGCTGAAGCATCTCCTCGTTAGTATAGTGGTCAGTATCCCCGCCTGTCACGCGGGAGACCGGGGTTCGATACCCCGAGGGGTAGCGTTGTTCTTTTTTTCTTTTCGCAAGCATTTATTTTTCTGCCCCCGCTATCAGCATATTTTTCTTCTTCCCCACATTTGAAGCCAGGGATGTTCTCCGCGCTATATTTCGGAATTAGCAGGGCACTCCATGTGCACGCTGTAGCATCTCCTCGTTAGTATAGTGGTCAGTATCCCCGCCTGTCACGCGGGAGACCGGGGTTCGATTCCCCGACGGGGAGCGTTGTTCTTTTTTTTCTTTTTAGCATGCATTTATTTTTCTGCCCCCCGCTATCAGCATATTTTTCTTCTTCCCCACATTTGAAGCCAGGGATGTTCTCCGCGCTATATTTCGGAATTAGCAGGGCACTCCATGTGCACGCTGAAGCATCTCCTCGTTAGTATAGTGGTCAGTATACCCCGCCTGTCACGCGGGAGACCGGGGTTCGATTCCCCGACGGGGTAGCGTTGTTCTTTTTTTTTTCTTTTCGCAAGCATTTATTTTTCTGCCCCCACTATCAGCATATTTTTCTTCTTCCCCACATTTGAAGCCAGGGATGTTCTCCGCGCTATATTTCGGAATTAGCAGGGCACTCCATGTGCACACTGAAGCATCTCCTCGTTAGTATAGTGGTCAGTATCCCCGCCTGTCACGCGGGAGACCGGGGTTCGATTCTCCGACGGGTAGCGTTGTTCTTTTTTTTCTTTTCGCAAGCATTTATTTTTCTGCCCCCCGCTATCAGCATATTTTTCTTCTTCCCCACATTTGAAGCCAGGGATGTTCTCCGCGCTATATTTCGGAATTAGCAGGGCACTCCATGTGCACGCCGAAGCATCTCCTCGTTAGTATAGTGGTCAGTATCCCCGCCTGTCACGCGGGAGACCGGGGTTCGATTCCCCCGACGGGTAGCGTTGTTCTTTTTTTTCTTTTCGCAAGCATTTATTTTTCTGCCCCCGCTATCAGCATATTTTTCTTCTTCCCCACATTTGAAGCCAGGGATGTTCTCCGCGCTATATTTCGGAATTAGCAGGGCACTCCATGTGCACACTGAAGCATCTCCTCGTTAGTATAGTGGTCAGTATCCCCGCCTGTCACGCGGGTGACCGGGGGTTCGATTCTCCGACGGGTAGCGTTGTTCTTTTTTTTTCTTTTCGCAAGCATTTATTTTTCTGCCCCCGCTATCAGCATATTTTTCTTCTTCCCCACATTTGAAGCCAGGGATGTTCTCCGCGCTATATTTCGGAATTAGCAGGGCACTCCATGTGCACGCCGAAGCATCTCCTCGTTAGTATAGTGGTCAGTATCCCCGCCTGTCACGCGGGAGACCGGGGTTCGATTCCCCGACGGGGAGCGTTGTTCTTTTTTTTCTTTTCGCATGCATTTATTTTTCTGCCCCCGCTATCAGCATATTTTTCTTCTTCCCCACATTTGAAGCCAGGGATGTTCTCCGCGCTATATTTCGGAATTAGCAGGGCACTCCATGTGCACACTGAAGCATCTCCTCGTTAGTATAGTGGTCAGTATCCCCGCCTGTCACGCGGGAGACCGGGGTTCGATTCTCCGACGGGTAGCGTTGTTCTTTTTTTCTTTTCGCATGCATTTATTTTTCTGCCCCCGCTATCAGCATATTTTTCTTCTTCCCCACATTTGAAGCCAGGGATGTTCTCCGCGCTATATTTCGGAATTAGCAGGGCACTGCATGTGCACGCTGAAGCATCTCCTCGTTAGTATAGTGGTCAGTATCCCCGCCTGTCACGCGGGAGACCGGGGTTCGATTCCCCCGACGGGGAGCGTTGTTCTTTTTTTTCTTTTAGCATGCATTTATTTTTCTGCCCCCCGCTATCAGCATATTTTTCTTCTTCCCCACATTTGAAGCCAGGGATGTTCTCCGCGCTATATTTCGGAATTAGCAGGGCACTCCATGTGCACGCTGAAGCATCTCCTCGTTAGTATAGTGGTCAGTATACCCGCCTGTCACGCGGGAGACCGGGGTTCGATTCCCCGACGGGTAGCGTTGTTCTTTTTTTTTCTTTTTCGCAAGCATTTATTTTTCTGCCCCCGCTATCAGCATATTTTTCTTCTTCCCCACATTTGAAGCCAGGGATGTTCTCCGCGCTATATTTCGGAATTAGCAGGGCACTCCATGTGCACACTGAAGCATCTCCTCGTTAGTATAGTGGTCAGTATCCCCGCCTGTCACGCGGGAGACCGGGGTTCGATTCTCCGACGGGTAGCGTTGTTCTTTTTTTTCTTTTCGCAAGCATTTATTTTTCTGCCCCCGCTATCAGCATATTTTTCTTCTTCCCCACATTTGAAGCCAGGGATGTTCTCCGCGCTATATTTCGGAATTAGCAGGGCACTCCATGTGCACGCCGAAGCATCTCCTCGTTAGTATAGTGGTCAGTATCCCCGCCTGTCACGCGGGAGACCGGGGTTCGATTCCCCGACGGGGAGCGTTGTTCTTTTTTTTCTTTTCGCATGCATTTATTTTTCTGCCCCCCGCTATCAGCATATTTTTCTTCTTCCCCACATTTGAAGCCAGGGATGTTCTCCGCGCTATATTTCGGAATTAGCAGGGCACTGCATGTGCACGCTGAAGCATCTCCTCGTTAGTATAGTGGTCAGTATCCCCGCCTGTCACGCGGGAGACCGGGGTTCGATTCCCCGACGGGGAGCGTTGTTCTTTTTTTTCTTTTCGCATGCATTTATTTTTCTGCCCCCGCTATCAGCATATTTTTCTTCTTCCCCACATTTGAAGCCAGGGATGTTCTCCGCGCTATATTTCGGAATTAGCAGGGCACTCCATGTGCACGCTGAAGCATCTCCTCGTTAGTATAGTGGTCAGTATCCCCGCCTGTCACGCGGGAGACCGGGGTTCGATTCCCCCGACGGGTAGCGTTGTTCTTTTTTTCTTTTCGCATGCATTTATTTTTCTGCCCCCGCTATCAGCATATTTTTCTTCTTCCCCCCACATTTGAAGCCAGGGATGTTCTCCGCGCTATATTTCGGAATTAGCAGGGCACTCCATGTGCACGCTGAAGCATCTCCTCGTTAGTATAGTGGTCAGTATCCCCGCCTGTCACGCGGGAGACCGGGGTTCGATTCCCCCGACGGGTAGCGTTGTTCTTTTTTTTTCTTTTTCGCAAGCATTTATTTTTCTGCCCCCCGCTATCAGCATATTTTTCTTCTTCCCCACATTTGAAGCCAGGGATGTTCTCCGCGCTATATTTCGGAATTAGCAGGGCACTCCATGTGCACGCTGAAGCATCTCCTCGTTAGTATAGTGGTCAGTATCCCCGCCTGTCACGCGCGAGACCGGGGTTCGATTCCCCGACGGGGAGCGTTGTTCTTTTTTTTCTTTTCGCATGCATTTATTTTTCTGCCCCCGCTATCAGCATATTTTTCTTCTTCCCCACATTTGAAGCCAGGGATGTTCTCCGCGCTATATTTCGGAATTAGCAGGGCACTCCATGTGCACGCTGAAGCATCTCCTCGTTAGTATAGTGGTCAGTATCCCCGCCTGTCACGCGCGAGACCGGGGTTCGATTCCCCCGACGGGGAGCGTTGTTCTTTTTTTTCTTTTCGCATGCATTTATTTTTCTGCCCCCGCTATCAGCATATTTTTCTTCTTACCCACATTTGAAGCCAGGGATGTTCTCCGCGCTATATTGCGGAATTAGCAGGGCACTCCATGTGCACGCTGAAGCATCTCCTCGTTAGTATAGTGGTCAGTATCCCCGCCTGTCACGCGGGAGACCGGGGTTCGATTCCCCCGACGGGGAGCGTTGTTCTTTTTTTTCTTTTCGCATGCATTTATTTTTCTGCCCCCGCTATCAGCATATTTTTCTTCTTCCCCACATTTGAAGCCAGGGATGTTCTCCGCGCTATATTGCGGAATTAGCAGGGCACTCCATGTGCACGCTGAAGCATCTCCTCGTTAGTATAGTGGTCAGTATCCCCGCCTGTCACGCGGGAGACCGGGGTTCGATTCCCCGACGGGGAGCGTTGTTCTTTTTTTAGATGTGAAGCATCTTATGGCGAAGCTTAATCCGGTGGTGGTGGTGGTGTGCCGCGTGCCCAC
Organism: Rhipicephalus appendiculatus; assembly: GCA_030522465.1. Lineage (NCBI taxonomy): Eukaryota > Metazoa > Arthropoda > Arachnida > Ixodida > Ixodidae > Rhipicephalus > Rhipicephalus appendiculatus. The sequence goes on from JALIZH010027139.1 coordinate 293,391, forward strand.
CCTTACTGCGCATGCGCAAACAGTTAAAGAAAAAATAAAAAATAAAAAACCTCCTCTCCTCCTCTCTCTCCTCTAGGCATCCCTCCCCACGGCAACCACCCCCTCACTGCGCATGCGCCTCCCTTCCTCTTTCCCCCTCTTACACTCCCCCCCCTCTCTCCATCCCTGCCCGCGGCGTCTAACTCCCCCCTGCGCATGCGCGTCCCCCTCTCTCTCCTCTCCTACGCTGCCCCCTCTCTCCTCTACGCATCCCTGCCCACGGCGTTCTCCCACTGCGCATGCGTGTCACCCCCCTCTCTCTCCTCTCCTCCGCTTCCCCTTCTCGCCTCGCGACGCCGACGCAGGCAGCGTCTGCTAGCGAGTTTCTTGGTTGAAAAAACCGACTGCTCGCGCTGCACAACCGTTCACTGGCCATCCCGTATATATGGCAATGGATCTTGACCTCCAAGGTGGTGCCGGTGGAAGATTTCTCCTGTGCGTTGTTGAACAATAAAAAATTCGCAGCGTGCGCGTTAACTAAAAGCGGAGTGCGGGTCTCTGTGTCCAGTCGGAGTCTTCTGTCTCTCATTGCCCATTAGCAGCGATTGGCATGTTCCAGTAGGAAACACTGCTCCATCACTGCCTGCTTTGCGCCTCCCCAGTTTTCTCTCCTGCGCAACGCTGCGATGAGCGCCAGCGTCAACGCCGCCGCCAGTGTAAGCGTTAGCGCCCGCTGCTTCACATCTACACATGGTTCCCTTTAGCGGGAGATGGTGTAATTTTTCTTTTCGCATGCATTTATTTTTCTGCCCCCGCTATCAGCATATTTTTCTTCTTCCCCACATTTGAAGCCAGGGATGTTCTCCGCGCTATATTTCGGAATTAGCAGGGCACTCCATGTGCACGCTGAAGCATCTCCTCGTTAGTATAGTGGTCAGTATCCCCGCCTGTCACACGGGAGACAGGGGTTCGATTCCCCCGACGGGGAGCGTTGTTCTTTTTTTTTCTTTTCGCATGCATTTATTTTTCTGCCCCCGCTATCAGCATATTTTTCTTCTTCCCCACATTTGAAGCCAGGGATGTTCTCCGCGCTATATTGCGGAATTAGCAGGGCACTCCATGTGCACGCTGAAGCATCTCCTCGTTAGTATAGTGGTCAGTATCCCCGCCTGTCACGCGGGAGACCGGGGTTCGATTCCCCGACGGGGAGCGTTGTTCTTTTTTTCTTTTCGCATGCATTTATTTTTCTGCCCCCCGCTATCAGCATATTTTTCTTCTTCCCCACATTTGAAGCCAGGGATGTTCTCCGCGCTATATTTCGGAATTAGCAGGGCACTGCATGTGCACGCTGAAGCATCTCCTCGTTAGTATAGTGGTCAGTATCCCCGCCTGTCACGCGGGAGACCGGGGTTCGATTCCCCGACGGGGAGCGTTGTTCTTTTTTTCTTTTAGCATGCATTTATTTTTCTGCCCCCGCTATCAGCATATTTTTCTTCTTCCCCACATTTGAAGCCAGGGATGTTCTCCGCGCTATATTTCGGAATTAGCAGGGCACTCCATGTGCACGCTGAAGCATCTCCTCGTTAGTATAGTGGTCAGTATACCCGCCTGTCACGCGGGAGACCGGGGTTCGATTCCCCGACGGGTAGCGTTGTTCTTTTTTTTTTCTTTTCGCAAGCATTTATTTTTCTGCCCCCGCTATCAGCATATTTTTCTTCTTCCCCACATTTGAAGCCAGGGATGTTCTCCGCGCTATATTTCGGAATTAGCAGGGCACTCCATGTGCACACTGAAGCATCTCCTCGTTAGTATAGTGGTCAGTATCCCCGCCTGTCACGCGGGAGACCGGGGTTCGATTCTCCGACGGGTAGCGTTGTTCTTTTTTTTTTCTTTTCGCAAGCATTTATTTTTCTGCCCCCTGCTATCAGCATATTTTTTCTTCCCCACATTTGAAGCCAGGGATGTTCTCCGCGCTATATTTCGGAATTAGCAGGGCACTCCATGTGCACGCCGAAGCATCTCCTCGTTAGTATAGTGGTCAGTATCCCCGCCTGTCACGCGGGAGACCGGGGTTCGATTCCCCGACGGGGAGCGTTGTTCTTTTTTTCTTTTCGCATGCATTTATTTTTCTGCCCCCGCTATCAGCATATTTTTCTTCTTCCCCACATTTGAAGCCAGGGATGTTCTCCGCGCTATATTTCGGAATTAGCAGGGCACTGCATGTGCACGCTGAAGCATCTCCTCGTTAGTATAGTGGTCAGTATCCCCGCCTGTCACGCGGGAGACCGGGGTTCGATTCCCCGACGGGGAGCGTTGTTCTTTTTTTTCTTTTCGCATGCATTTATTTTTCTGCCCCCGCTATCAGCATATTTTTCTTCTTCCCCACATTTGAAGCCAGGGATGTTCTCCGCGCTATATTTCGGAATTAGCAGGGCACTCCATGTGCACGCTGAAGCATCTCCTCGTTAGTATAGTGGTCAGTATCCCCGCCTGTCACGCGGGAGACCGGGGTTCGATTCCCCGACGGGGTAGCGTTGTTCTTTTTTTCTTTTCGCATGCATTTATTTTTCTGCCCCCGCTATCAGCATATTTTTCTTCTTCCCCACATTTGAAGCCAGGGATGTTCTCCGCGCTATATTTCGGAATTAGCAGGGCACTCCATGTGCACGCTGAAGCATCTCCTCGTTAGTATAGTGGTCAGTATCCCCGCCTGTCACGCGGGAGACCGGGGTTCGATTCCCCGACGGGTAGCGTTGTTCTTTTTTTTTTCTTTTTCGCAAGCATTTATTTTTCTGCCCCCGCTATCAGCATATTTTTCTTCTTCCCCCACATTTGAAGCCAGGGATGTTCTCCGCGCTATATTTCGGAATTAGCAGGGCACTCCATGTGCACGCTGAAGCATCTCCTCGTTAGTATAGTGGTCAGTATCCCCGCCTGTCACGCGCGAGACCGGGGTTCGATTCCCCCGACGGGGAGCGTTGTTCTTTTTTTTTCTTTTCGCATGCATTTATTTTTTCTGCCCCCCGCTATCAGCATATTTTTCTTCTTCCCCCACATTTGAAGCCAGGGATGTTCTCCGCGCTATATTTCGGAATTAGCAGGGCACTCCATGTGCACGCTGAAGCATCTCCTCGTTAGTATAGTGGTCAGTATCCCCGCCTGTCACGCGCGAGACCGGGGGTTCGATTCCCCCGACGGGGAGCGTTGTTCTTTTTTTTCTTTTCGCATGCATTTATTTTTCTGCCCCCGCTATCAGCATATTTTTCTTCTTACCCACATTTGAAGCCAGGGATGTTCTCCGCGCTATATTGCGGAATTAGCAGGGCACTCCATGTGCACGCTGAAGCATCTCCTCGTTAGTATAGTGGTCAGTATCCCCGCCTGTCACGCGGGAGACCGGGGTTCGATTCCCCGACGGGGAGCGTTGTTCTTTTTTTTTCTTTTCGCATGCATTTATTTTTCTGCCCCCGCTATCAGCATATTTTTCTTCTTCCCCACATTTGAAGCCAGGGATGTTCTCCGCGCTATATTGCGGAATTAGCAGGGCACTCCATGTGCACGCTGAAGCATCTCCTCGTTAGTATAGTGGTCAGTATCCCCGCCTGTCACGCGGGAGACCGGGGTTCGATTCCCCGACGGGGAGCGTTGTTCTTTTTTAGATGTGAAGCATCTTATGGCGAAGCTTAATCCGGTGGTGGTGGTGGTGTGCCGCGTGCCCACCCTTACTGCGCATGCGCAAACAGTTAAAGAAAAAATAAAAATAAAAAACCTCCTCTCCTCCTCTCTCTCCTCTAGGCATCCCTCCCCCACGGCAACCACCCCCTCACTGCGCATGCGCCTCCCTTCCTCTTTCCCCTCTTACACTCCCCCCTCTCTCCATCCCTGCCCGCGGCGTCTAACTCCCCCCTGCGCATGCGCGTCCCCCCTCTCTCTCCTCTCCTACGCCTGCCCCCCTCTCTCCTCTACGCATCCCTGCCCACGGCGTTCACACTCCCCACTGCGCATGCGTGTCACCCCCTCTCTCTCCTCTCCCTCCGCTTCCCCCTCTCTCGCCTCGCGACGCCGACGCAGGCAGCGTCTGCTAGCGAGTTTCTTGGTTGAAAAAACCGACTGCTCGCGCTGCACAACCGTTCACTGGCCATCCCGTATATATGGCAATGGATCTTGACCTCCAAGGTGGTGCCGGTGGAAGATTTCTCCTGTGCGTTGTTGAACAATAAAAATTCGCAGCGTGCGCGTTAACTAAAAGCGGAGTGCGGGTCTCTGTGTCCAGTCGGAGTCTTCTGTCTCTCATTGCCCATTAGCAGCGATTGGCATGTTCCAGTAGGAAACACTGCTCCATCACTGCCTGCTTTGCGCCTCCCCAGTTTTCTCTCCTGCGCAACGCTGCGATGAGCGCCAGCGTCAACGCCGCCGCCAGTGTAAGCGTTAGCGCCCGCTGCTTCACATCTACACATGGTTCCCTTTAGCGGGAGATGGTGTAATTTTTTCTTTTCGCATGCATTTATTTTTCTGCCCCCGCTATCAGCATATTTTTCTTCTTCCCCACATTTGAAGCCAGGGATGTTCTCCGCGCTATATTTCGGAATTAGCAGGGCACTCCATGTGCACGCTGAAGCATCTCCTCGTTAGTATAGTGGTCAGTATCCCCGCCTGTCACACGGGAGACAGGGGGTTCGATTCCCCCGACGGGGGAGCGTTGTTCTTTTTTTTCTTTTCGCATGCATTTATTTTTCTGCCCCCGCTATCAGCATATTTTTCTTCTTCCCCACATTTGAAGCCAGGGATGTTCTCCGCGCTATATTGCGGAATTAGCAGGGCACTCCATGTGCACGCTGAAGCATCTCCTCGTTAGTATAGTGGTCAGTATCCCCGCCTGTCACGCGGGAGACCGGGGTTCGATTCCCCGACGGGGAGCGTTGTTCTTTTTTTTCTTTTCGCATGCATTTATTTTTTCTGCCCCCGCTATCAGCATATTTTTCTTCTTCCCCACATTTGAAGCCAGGGATGTTCTCCCCGCGCTATATTTCGGAATTAGCAGGGCACTCCATGTGCACGCTGAAGCATCTCCTCGTTAGTATAGTGGCCAGTCTTCCCGCCTGTCACGCGGGAGACCGGGGTTCGATTCCCCGACGGGGGAGTGTTCTTTTTTAAATGCGAAGCATTTCTTAGCGAACTTCGGCGACTTTGAGCATATCTATCTATCTATCTATCTATCTATCTATCTATCTATCTATCTATCTATCTATCTATCTATCTATCTATCTATCTATCTATCTATCTATCTATCTATCTATCTATCTATCTATCTATCTATCTATCTATCTATCTATCTATCTATCTATCTATCTATCTAGCAGCCTACGACTTTGTGCTCTCCTGGCCGTATCGTTAATGGGATTTATACCAAATTTGGTATGGCATAACATGACTATATGACGAACATAAATGGCTGGTCATATCATGAAAATCATGACTAACTTATCATGAAAAGTATGATTTACATGCGACGCTCATTACGCGCTCGCGGCCGTTTCGTTAGCTTGACATACACGAAATTTGGGATTGAGTGACATCACTGTATGACGAACATAAATGACAAGTGGTAATATGGAAATCATGACTTGTCATGTGCGACATGACTTGCATGCCACGCTCATGGCGTGCTCGCGGCCGTTTCGTTAGCTTGAGATACACCAAATTTGCTACTGAGTGGCATGACTGTATCACGAACATAAATGACAAATGGTAATATGGAAATCATGACGTGTCATGAGCGACATGACTTGCATTCCACGCTCATGGCGCGCTCGCCGTCGTTTCGTGAGCTTGATATACACTAAATTTGGTATTGAGTGACATGACTCTATGACGAACATAAATGACAAGTCGTAATATGGAAATCATGACTTCTCATGAGCGACATGACTTGCATTCCACGCTCATGGCGCGCTCGCGGCCGTTTCGTTAACTTGATATACATCAAAATTGGTATTGAGTGACATGACTGTATAACGAACATAAGTGGCAGGTGGTAACATGAAAATCTTGGCATGCATGTCATCTGCAATGCATTTACATGCCACGCTCATGGTGCGCTTGCGTCCAGTTCGCTAGCTTGATATACGCCAAAATTTGTATTGCGCGACGTGACTGTATGACGAACTCAAATGACAGGTCCGTAACATGTAAAACATGACATGCAAATTATGTAAAGCATGATTTGCTCCTTCCTGGCTGCTTCGCATTACATCGATTCCAACAGTGCGTGGGATCTGCCGGCTTTTTTCTTCTCGCATGTATTTATTTTTCTGCCCCTGCCATTAGCATCTTCCTCTTCTTCCCCACATTTGAAGCCAGCAATGCGCCCCGCTGTATTGCGGAATTAGTAACAACAGGGCACTCCATGTGCACGCTGAAGCATCCTTGTTAGTATAGTGGCCAGTAACCACGCCTGTCACGCGGGAGACCGGAGTTCGATTCCCCGACGGGGAGCGTTGTCCTTTTTTTTTCTTTTCGCATGCATATATTCTTTTCTGCCCCCGCTATCAGCATATTTCTATTCTTCCGCACATTTGTTTATTTTTATTGCCTACTTCGACAACACAACAATAAAACACATACATATATAAACACATTGTAGTCACACTAAAATGACACGGTCACCTTAAAATTGTTTGAAGTTGGCAAGATCATCTAGGATGGGCACCCAATCAGGGGGCTCGGCTTGTGCCCGATATACTTCTCCAACATGTGCAATACTTGCAATGAAATTTTCCCGTACCGTGAAAACTTTGACATCGACATGGCGTACTGCCATTCTTGTTTTACACAGAATGGGGAAGCTCAGGAGCATGAACATGTCGTAGGGTGTTCCATCATGTGTATCTGTGGGCAGAAACCGTATACCAATGGGTGTAATTGGGTAGATCTTTTTTAAGAGTTCGTTGTAGAATGTCCCAGTGGAAGACTGCATCCCAGCAATCTATGAAAGCATGATCAATCGTCTCCGGCTTTTTACACAGTAAGCAGTCAACAGTCCATGGTACGTCAATGCCTTTCAGGTCTAACCATGTTTTTACTGGTAGGGTATTAGTATGTAATTAAAGAAGTACGATTTAACTGTAGATGGAACGGGCATCCTTTTAACACGCAACACGTCATTTCCTGGACCTCCTATGTTAACAACTCTGTATATTGGTACTGGTAACATTACATCAACTGAATCTTCATACAATTTCTTCCTGGTAATTGTAGACAAATAGTCCAAAGAAAACCGCGCGCGTAATACACGAAACGACATAACCACTTCACGCATGTATCCAGTCCCACTTTTCTCACCATACTCCCAGCACGTAATGACAAATTCTGGCAGAGCACTTGCCAGCAGTACCTGTATTACTGTGCGTAAGAAATAGTCTCTTTGGTCTCGTAAAAAAAGAAAACGTGACACAAGCTCTCTTATATACAGGTGAGCAAGCCCCAGTCCTCCACTGCGAACTGACCGAAACAAATTAGTACGACTCACAGGTTCAAAACTTGATCCCCATATAAATACAGCAAAAACCTTATGTGTCTTTTGCACACATGCCCTCGTCATGAACATAATTTGCAATGCATACCATACTTTGGCCACTAAAAACAAATTACAAGCACTCGCACAGCCGAACATTGACAGGCCTCGGCCAATCCATCCACCTGTTTTTTCCTTCTTTTTTTATTAGTTTCCTCTAGACAGTAATCTGTGCTATCTTTATAGTGCTGCAGCGGCACTCCCAGATACTTCACAGGAGTCGTCGTTCACCGTGCCGAAGAGAAGTCTTCTGGCGTTACGTCCCAGTTGTCATGCCATATACCGATGCTTTTATCCCAGTTTATCTCTGATCCTGACTGCTTGCAGTATGCTTTTGCGACTCGAATAACCTCCTGGACGCTTTCTCGATCATCACAGAATACAGCTATGTCGTCCGAGTAGGCTAATACCATCTTTTCGTTATTGATAACAGCCAAGCAAAATGGCTCAAGGTATAATGCAAACAGTAGAGGGCTTAGTGGACACCCTTGCCGTACGCTTGATTGAACAGGGATTCTTTCACTCAGGGTTTTATTAATTATAACCTGTATCATGCAGTCCTGATATGCCATTTTAACACCTTTCTTAATAACATCACCAGCGTTAACGTGGTTAAGTATTAAAAACAGCACTTCATGGGGCACACTATCGAAGGCCTTCGGCTAAATCTAATTGCAACATGGCGACTCGGCTAGCGAAAGCGTAACAACATTCAAAGACGCTATGTGCTACATGAGTGTTTGTGCAGATGGTACGCCCTTTAATGCCACATGTTTGATGTGGCCCAACGAAGTCTTTGATCACAGTTTGTAATCTCTTCCCAAGAATCTTCATTAACACTTTGTAATCAAAATTGGGGAGACTTATTGGCCTATATGAGCTTACTGACTGTAACTTCTCTCGATCCTCTGTTTTTGGAATTAAAACAATGTGGGCAATTGTGTGGACACTTGTGTGGAACGCTTTAGCGGACTCTTTCATTTATTTCACGTACTTGCTGGGCACAAGTTCGCCCATAATAAAACTGCTGTTTGTGTGACCCCTTTTGGAATACGTTACAATATGATGTGAAGCAACTACCTCTGTCGTTTAGAGCAAGTCACGTTATACTCATTCCAAAGACTGAAGACGCTGAGAAGTTGCAATCGGTGGAGAACTATAGGCCCATTAGTCTCACAAACGTCGACTATAAGGTATATATGAAATTTCTGGCCAAAAGACTTCGAACAGTGATTACCAGCGTTGTCGGATCACATGAAACGTGTCGTATAAGAGGACGAACATCTTTAATAATATTCATACTGCGAGAACGATTCTGGAGTGTTGCGATGCGTCCTATGAACGTATAACAATGATACAGTTAGACTTAGAAAAAGCTTTTGACAGAGTAAGTCATGAACATTGTTGTACACGTTCCTCTAAAACATGAACGAAAGGTCGTTCCTCGTTCCTCCTCAATTTCGGAACGAGTTCCCGTTACTAGTTCCTCAAATGTAAAAGAAACTCGTTACAGTTAACACATTTCGAAAATTGGAACGTGTCGTTACATTAACGTTACATTTGAGTTTTTAATAAGTATATAGCGTCGGATAATCCTGAGGCGAAATAAAGTGAGCAATTTAAAGCTTGCATCGAGCTAAATATATCGAACGAATTTAACATTGCCGACAGCAGGTTATACATAGGTAAAGAAATTTAAATAAACGCGTTAGACAAATTTTTTCATGACCACCGGCCTTACTACATACATGTAACTGCAACTTTCGTGCTCGTCTATTTTAAGTCCAACACATGAGGCACTTTTCAACGTCGGTCTTCAAAGGCGCAGTCAGGATACTGCACTTCACATATTCAAATGAATTTCTTGCACAGGAAATCGCATCGAAAGGGACAATACTTAGGCGTTTAATGAGTGCTCATTCAATATTTCCGTGTGAGCAGAAAATAATGTTCAGGATACACACTTGCCCCTTAGTAAAGTCCCCGGTTCACCGTCATCGAACATATTTCTGTACGTTTCTTCCTTTGTCTTTTTATCTTTTGCTTTCTTTCTTGCCTTTCGTTCTCTTTATTTTTCTCTTTCTATTCTGTATATATTTTTCGCTGTCACTCTCTCTCTCTCTGTGTCTCTCGTTCGCTCGCCTTCTATCTTTTTTTTGTTCTTTTTCTCTGTCTCTCTATACTCGTTTTAACCTCCTCCTTTCCCTCCTCCTCACCATCACTCCTCCTTCCCACCCCCTTGATATACTGCACTATACAAGGATATGCTATACACTTCTAGCGTGCGCGCATGCTGCAAAAAGACGCATAGCCAATAATTTCCTCAATATCCTATTTCATTAGTATATGGTCACTCAGCTAAAAGATGTATACGAGCATATGGAAAGTCAGCCAGAATGTTATATTGCATTGATGAGGTGTTTTATCATTACCATTGTTTTAGTGTATAATGGCAAATGGCAGTTATTTGATGTATTCGCTCTAAAGATGTATGTGAATTCTTCAGCACTGTGCATTCGTCGTTGGGTCGCGATACGAGCAAAGTGAACGTATTAGTTCTCGGTCTGTATTGAATTGCTTCAAAATGCCATGCCTATGTTGAATAAATACCACGAAAGAAAAAAAGAAAATAAAAACTAGATAGCCAAGTGGTTACGACTCTCGCCTTCAGATTGTGAATAGGCGGTGTCGAATCTCTCCTCGCCAGAAAACATTTTTATAGTCATTTTGCAGCTTTCTCTATATCCCTTCCTTTCGCTCTCTCTTTACGCGTTCTCTCGCCCCATCAGACTTATTGCATCCCGCGGCGGACAAATCAGCGCCCGTGTTCTGGCAGAGAAGCAGAAGAGGATGGCGATGACGAAGACAGTGCGTGCGGGTTCATGATGATGATAATTTTCTGTCTACGACAGATGGAAAACGTCGAGCATAACATCTCTGCTGTAAAAAAATCAACTGTTGCTCCCGCGCGTGGTCAGTCTCGGCGTCTTTCGGTTCCCTGCGCCCGCGGCGGGCGCCTTGAATTAAAAATCAGGATGCATCGTTAGTCACGTGATAGGCGAGCGCTACATTTTCGCGCCTCGCACGGTCGCCCATCCGCCCTGTTCTGCATGATGTGCGGCGTGCGTGCGCCTGTTGAATACAGTGGAACGTCTACAGAAGGAACGCCGTTCCCTTCTACCGTTCCTGCTTAAACGTAACGAGTTACCGTTACAGTTCCACCAATCCTGAATGGAACGGTGGCGTTCCTCCGTTCCTGCCAAAAGGAACTAGTTCCTGGAACGTCGTTTCCTTGGAAACGCCGTTCCGCACAACACTGGTCATGAAATACTATTTGCACTGCTTGATCACGTTAGTGTGGGCACGGTAATAGCCGATGGGGTGAGAATGACATACCGGAACTGCTCTGCAAAACTAGTAATTACCAGAAAACTTAGCGCGGCCATACATGTGAAATCTAGTGTGCGTCAAGGATGTCCTTGTTCTGCTCTATTGTCTGCAATCTACTTGGAACCCTTTTGTTTGAAAGTGTTGAACAATACAAAGATAACAAGATACCAGTTCTTGTCACATGAAATAAAGGTGTTGGCGTATGCTGATGATATCGCGATTGTTAGAAAAGCGCTAGCGCCACGGTGAAATGCGCGCGGTTTTAGGTGTGGCCAGTCGAAGACGAAGAAGCTGAAGGAGAGAGACTCACGCGCTGTTCGCCTGTGTGGCGTTTGTGTAGCCTGTGTGGCATAGGAGTTATTATGTTTTAGTAAACTATTCTTATCCTTTTATTTCGTCTCCTGTGTTCAACACGCCCGAAGACAACACGATATTTTGTCAAAATGAGAAGAGTGTAGAGGAGGCTATCAGGGATGCACGAACCTTTTGCCGTCTCACCGGAAGCGCAATCAGCTGGCAGAAATGTTTAGGTTTCTGGCATGGCGAATGGACTGAAAAACCTGAACAAATGCAAGGGATAACATTTACAAGTACACCATCCAAGTATCTGGGAGTTCCTTTGCAGTATTATCAGGAAACCACCGAGCAATGGGCCGCGGAAACCGAGCATGTTGGGACAAAAACAAATAAGTGGGGTGGGCGTGACCTTTCGATCTTTGCGCGCGCAGCGGTTTGTAATGTGTTTCTTGTTGCGAAAGTCTTTTACATGCTGCAGGTACTATCTATGTCACGAGTGTGCGTACAAAAGCTGCATCGGATGTTTGCCGTATTCATATGGGGATCCACTTGGGAGCGTACTGGCAGAGTTAAGAGAACTTTCTGTTGGGCGAGTTGGTGTACTTTCATAACTGATTTTTAAGGCGCGAAAAACACGACCAACAAGAGAGGACGCAGGACAGAGCGCCACTAACAACTGATTTATTTGCAGAAATACACGTACATATATATCCTTGTCAACGCGTGCGTAGAAAACATGTTCACATCAGTGGTCACATAACGCATTCTCAATAAACTTTTTCTCAGATTTATACAGCACTACGGAAGTGTCACTAACGCACATGTCACCTTCTTTTTGCCGATAAAATCTCTGGCTGTTCTATCTTTACTTCTAGCGATAACCCGCTCATCAGAAAAGCGTGGTCCAGAAGAGCTTGAAGGGCTATTCCTGATATGTTTAGGCAAATTTGGCCCTTCTTTATTTTGCTCAACATACCTTTCATGCTCTCTGATCCGCTGTTTAAACGTCTACCGGTTTGTCCTATGTAGGAACAGCCACATGTAGGAGGTATCTCGTAGACTACCCCTCTACCCCTTCCGCACATCTTGCGTAAGATAGCCCAAGCTGAGTACATCGATGTGGTGCGCGTAGGAACGAAAATAAGTTTGTGAACGACAGTGACAAAATAACGAAAGTTGATGCGACACCGTGATATTAACCACGAGAAGAAAACAAAGAAGAGGAGCGACGCGAGACACTTTCGTGGCGCGAGCAGCTGGAGAGAAAAAGAAGAAAAAAGGAGGGGCGCGTGAGAAGAACGAAGAGCGGGTACAGGAGGGTGGAAGAAGCAGCCATGCGACGAGCAATATTGGCTTTTGCCGACTGTATCTCCGTAAGCAGATGGCTGTAAAGGTTTGGCGCAACTTGCTGGGCAGCTCTACTGTGCACCTAAACGTCAGTGGACCTGCGATGCACCGACGGCACCCGCTTGCGACCCGCCACCAGGCCACCTGACCCCGTGTGGAACTTCCTGCACCGACACAGTGACTTCGAAGTGCCACGTCTGGAACGCTCTGGGTTTCTACAGCGAGGCGCTAAGCGTGATGTGTCCACATCGACTTTCAACTCTTGCTTGTTGCTAACTGTGAAGTGCTAAGACATACATTTCTTTATTGTGTATGACGCGAGTGTTGGGTTGTTGTATATCGTGTATTACACGGGCGTTGTGAGAAGTTATGGAATATATGTATGTGTGTGTGTGCGACAGAGAACGGCTGTGTCGTCCTAACTTATTCCATATAATTCACCCCTGAGAACCTGCTGCGGTGGTTCCATACACCGTGACAGTACCGCATCCTCTTACACTGCCTACTTCGTTTTCTTTTCCTATTTGAGAGCAAAGCCCCCTGAGCTTCCTAGGAGCTGAAACGACGAGCGGAACACGATGTCTGCTCGCGACCTTCTTCAGGTTATGGGCGCATACGGCACTGGTCTTACCTCTTCACGAGGGACCTCAGCTACTGCACTAGGAGATCTCTTCTTCATTTTGCTGTAAGAGGCTTTCAGCGACACCAGTGGCAAGCGAACCAGGGAACACAGCTGAAGCCAGCCTGACCAATTGGTTGTCGAAACTGGACTGCATCTTGCGCATACACGACTTCCTGAGGGCAGATTGAAGACATAGTGACGCAATACTTCCGTTTTACGAGCTTTGAATGGCAGGTGTCATATGGTAGAAGCGCCTTCTTAGTACGCGGGGCATAAGCCCCAACAGACCCGTTCAGTACAGAACTCGATATTTAAATCTAAAAACTGCAAATGATTACTGTCAGGTAATTCACTTCGTGAATTGCAAGCCTTTTTCCATATTGCCTAAATAGGGAATAAAACATTGTCCACATCATCTGCAAAGTTCAGGCTTCCGTCCCTGGTTAAAATAAAAAAAAATATCGTCCATATATCTAAAAACTGTACAAACAGCGTTGTCGGTAGATGATGATGCAGGACTTGGTCAATTTGTGAAAGAAAAATATCACAAAACACTGGCGCGACACAGGACCCAATGCATATGCCACCTTTCTGCAGAAAAAACCGCTGGTCAAATGTAATAAAAGTGGATTCTCAAGTAAAACTTTAAAAGGCTTAAAAAGTCATCGACGGAAATACCGGCAGTGTTTTGAAAGGACGCAGGGTCATTTCTTTCATTGCACTCTATAACTGCCACAAATAATGAATCTTGAGGAACGGAATAAAATAAATCAGTCACATCCACAGAAAAGGCCCGTCCAACGCCATCGTTTGTTCGGAAAAATTCACATACACCATCGGACCTTTTCGTTAAAAACGTGTTGTCTAAGTTTACCGTACGCAAATGCGTCAACAAAAAAAGTCACAGTTTCGTCACTAGCGCGAAGCAGTGAATGCGATAGCAAGAAATTATAATGTCACACGAAGAACGACAATCAGCTCGATACTTGCAGAGTGCCACTGCAGCACGAAGAAGGACGCTTGAAAAGAACGCATAGGTATACACATGACAAGCGTTAACTAACAGCTGTCATAGTTGTTACGTCTTTGTATTTGAAAAACGCGCTGCGAGCGTCCACAATGCAGAAGCCGAAGCTGTTGTCGTTGTTGCCTCTGACATGGCGCATGCCCACTCAGGGGGGATTGGCCAAGAAATGATTATATGATACTGTTAGACTTTTCGACGCTGTTTGATATTTCTTTTTCTTTTAAACTGCGGCACGTGAAATCACCCCTCTGCGTCTCCTGCCACGCGGTGGCGTCTGACGCCAAGTGTGCCTAGGGAGCCTTCATGTGCGCGCGCCTCCGTGTTTGGAGGCACGGAGGCGCGCACATGAAGGCTCCCTAACCCAACAAACCACCAACCTCCCGAAAATGTCCCAAAAAAGTTTTGGTGGGACATATACTACTTCCCAGAAAAAACCCTACAGCGCCAAAAAACGGCCCGAGTACGCTTTAGCAACCAGCAATTTCCAACTTTGGTGTCATCCCAGAGACCTCGAAATAAGGGTTTCTCATTAATATCTCGGCTTCTATTCATAATGACGAAGCGTTTTTTTGTGTGCGACATCTAAACATCTAAGTGCACATGCCAGCCAAATTTCATGCACGTAAATCCAGTGGTGTAGCCATGGGAATGGGCGGGAGTGGCACACCGGTGAATACAATGCGCCGTGGCACTCCTGCATTTGGCTACACCACTGGATTTAAGTACACAAAATTTGGTTTGCAGGTGCACTTACACATGTAAATGCTGCGCACAAAAAATGCGCTTCATTGTAGTAATGCGTGTTTGTGACATTTGTGCTAAGTAAACGAGGTTTACTTTTAAAACTGATTACACTCATTGCAAAAATATACATTTTAATAAATGCCCAGGGCCTTGAGGATTCGCATAAATAACTATATGTAAATCAGAAATGATTCATTTTCAGCTGATCTTGTGCAATCTAGCCCAAATAGAAGAATCTTCATTGCAAGGTTTTCTCATCTTGCTCTGTTTTTAAATATCTGAAAGAAAGCAGAACCACAGAACATAATCTTGAGACACCTACAGCACTGTTAACACTGTGTGTACCTTTCCGCGTGCGCCCTGTCCTCGAAACTCATGTGCCGCCTGCCACATGTACAAAACGAATATACAAGAGAATGAGTACAGCTTACGTAAAGTAATTGCAGCCTAAGCACATTTTTTTTAAAACAGTGTTCTAAAACTTGACATCAAATGTCACTTCCTTTTAATTGTGTACCACAGCCTAACCTCAATAGGGAGACACAAAAAAATCCACGATAGTCGTAGCAAATGCAGCGAGTGAAGAGTTTTTCTTGCCTCTTTCTTCTTCGTTCTTTTGAGTGCGCTGCTTGACTAGCACGGTATGATGGTAGTTCTTACTAATTATTAAGATGCACAACAATGCGAGACTAGAACATAAGTTATGAATGTGGACTCTTAAGCAGTTTGCATTATTTTTGTGTCATATTTCACAAAATCAATATGGGTCATTGCTGTTGTTGCAAAGTGGGTTTGTTGGTACATCATACACAATGTCATCACATAGCGCATATTTCACAGAAGCATACATGGAGAGTCAGCTTCTGAAAATGGGTTAATTTCCGACCACGGTTGTAATCTGGGCACGTTGGTAGTCCGTTTCTTTGAACGATAAAAGCACCCTTGAGACGATCGCACAACGAAGGAACGCACGGGCACACATATACAGCGCTTCTTTGCACAGTTTATTAAATGCGAAGCATTTCTTAGCGAACTTCGGCGACTTTGAGCGTATCTATCTATCTATCTATCTATCTAGCCGCCTACGACTTTGTGCTCTCCTGGCCGTATCGTTAATGGGACTTATACCAAAATTGGTGTGGCATAACATGACTGTATGACAAACATGAATGGCTGGTCATATCATGAAAATCATGAATAACTTGTCATGAAAAGTATGATTTACACGCCATGGACATAGTGCTCCTGAGGCCGTTTCCTTAACTTGATCTATCTAAAAATTGGTACGATGAGACATTTCTCGATAATCAACATAAATGACTTGTGGTAATATGAAAATCATGACCTGCATGTCATGTACAACATGATTTACATGCCACGCTCATGGCGAGCTGACGGCCGCTTCGCTAGCTTGATATACACCAAATTTGGTATTGCGTGACGTGAGTGTATGACGAACATAAATACCAAGTGGGCATATGGAAATCATGACATGTCATGTGCAGCATGACTTGCATGCCACGCTCATGGCACGCTCGCGGCCGTTTCGCTGGTTTGATATACACCAAATTTTGTATTGAGCGACGTGATCGTATGATGAGCATAAATGACAAGTGGTACTATGGAAATCATGACATGTCATGTGCAACATGACTTGCATGCTACGCTCATGACACTCGGGGCCGTTTCACTAGCTTGATATACACCAAATTTGGTATTGAACGACGTGACTGTATGACGAGCATAAATGACAAGTGGTAATATGGAAATCATGACATGTCATGTGCAACATGACTTGCATGCCACGCTCATGACACTCTCGGGGCCGTTTCACTAGCTTGATATACACCAAATTTGGTATTGAGTGACGTGACTGTATGACGAGCACAAATGACAGATGGTAATATGGAAATCAGGAAATGTCATGTGCAACATGACTTGCATGCCACGCTGATGTCATTCTCGTGGCCGTTTCGCTAGCTTGATATACGTCACATCTTTAAGGCATACGCCTTAATTGTCTCATGCTCACGTCCGTCCGTCCCTCCCTCCAGCCGTGCCCTGGCACGGTGCCAGTTGGGCGCCGGGGCGCGCAAACGGACGCCGGTCGCGTCGGACTCTACAGTGCTCGCGCTTTGCTTACGTAGCGTGCTGTGCCTAGCGTCTCTAAATCATGCAAGGAGGGAGACGCGCGCATGACGTTCCATTCTGACCGACCCCGTCTCAGTGGGCACAGGCGTTGGAGGAACGCGCCTTGTAATTGACAAAGTGTCCGTCAATTTAAACGCTGGAACGCGGATGGCGTTCTGCACAATGCGCAAAGCGCGAGAATACGAACGCATGCCAAACGGAGGCAGATTGGTGTCGCGTCTCGCTGCGATTCGAGTTAAAAAAATTTAGCGAACCTAAGTGGCAGGTGGCAACACGAAAATCTTGGCATGCATGTCATCTACAATGCCACGCTCATGGTGCGCTTGCGTCCAGTACGCTAGCTTGGTATACACCAAAATTTGTATTGCGCGACGTGACTGCACGACGAACACAAATGACAGGCCCTAAATGTAACTAATGACATGCATATCACGTACAACATGATTTGCTCCTTGCTGGCTGCTTCGCATTACATCGATTCCCACAGTGCGTGGGATCTGCCGGTTTTTTTTTGTGATCCCATCATTACTTATATAGCGAAAGATGAGCACGTCTGCTGCGCAGAAGTAACAGAACATCACTATGCAACATGACGGACACCGAGAAAATCAAATTACTTTTGTGTCAGCGCGAAAGAAGGCATGCTAATGCGCTAGCCACCCATCTTTTCCAGCTCCCCCGGTTCTATAATCCCGCGTGTAAGCTGATTCCTTTTTCTTCCCACAATTCTGCACGTGTTGAACAAAGGAAGGCAACCGCACTTCTTAGAATGCATTTCTAGGAAACCATCTGCCACGTTTCCAGCATTGTAATGGTCTTCATGCAGCCGGTCATTCAGGCTGCGACTAGCTGCGACCACAAGATAGCGGCAGACAACACACTCGCTGACTGAGTGATCGGCTGCGTGAACACCATTACAATACTAGAAACGTGGCAGGTGGATTCCTGGCAATGCATTGTAAGAAGTTCTTTGTTCAACACGTGCATAATTGTGGGGAGAATTAGGAATCAACTTACACGCGAGATTATATGAGCAATGGAGGTTGAGAAGCCGTCTATCGCGCTGACAGAAAATGAATGTGATTTTCGTGGTGTTCCTGATGTTGCCTATTGATATTTTGTTATTCTGCGCAGCAGATGCGCTAAATAAGTGGTGTAAGGATCACCATAAGCGGGGGCAGGATTCCCCTTCAGGGGGGTTGGGGGGCGAAGGTTCGTTGCAGCGCCCCTCTCCCTATTAAGCCCCTCTCCCTTCAAGGGGGGGGGGGGGGGGCAGACTTTACGCCCCCCCCCCTCCTAGGCCTCTCCTGCCCACCCCCCGTGCGCACGCCTATGGGGATCACAAAACAAACTGTTGAAAGTAGCGCCATGTGTCTGCGTGTGTGTTCCTTCGTTGTGTGATCGTATCCAGTGCACTTTTACCGCTCATAAAAATTGTTTTTCGAGTTAAGCAGCCCATATATACCTTTCTCTAAGCGCATGAACAAGTATAATAAATTTATTTCATTAATAGTTAAACATTCGGTGCAAATGCCCTGGGCCAAACTCAAAACACTTTGGGACAGTTTTGTCGGCTGAATTGCCTTAATTTAATGGGCCCATAATCCACTACGAGTTCAAAACAGAGAGTGTCTTTTTTTTCTCGCCTTCATTACCCTTCGTACAGGCGCTATCTCTTCCTCGCGAGTTATTTCCGTATATAACACGTGGACAATATCAGCACTAAACCTTGAGCCTATCAGTTATTTTGCGCTGTTCGACTACATGCTGCTTTCCCCTCTTGAGCAGCCAAGAACACACAAAACGAAGTGAAAGCAGTTGATCGCACACGATAGCGACACAAGGCAAGGCATAACGGGCGTGCGACTACATGGCGAAGCGAAGTAGGAGAATTCACTACCCTCATATATGGAACAATCGAGAGGTTATTTCTTCATGGCGTCATGCACGTGAACAGCCTGAGGACATCATGAATTGTGCATAAAACACGGAATAATTCCTGTATCTTTAGTCAGAGCATGAAGTCGGCATTATCGCTTATACTCGCACATACGTGTAAGCAGAAACCAAGCTATGAAGGCTATCATTATATTTCTTCTAGTTTACATTTCGTGTATATAATAATAGTTTAAAAGTTTTCTAGCATGCAAAAAAATACACGAGATGCAAGAAGAATCTTATTAGCACGTGTGGAAAACATGTACTGTTTCGGAGCAAAGCTCAAGGCAAGGCAAAATTTTTCCATTGCTACGGTCTAAAACAAGCGAGTTAGGTCACGAATCATCTCAAACGGGTTCTTAGGTTTTCATCGCGCCCGCGTTTTCTTGCGACACATTCTAGTGGAAAGGAAACAACGACAGCAGCCGTGAACACAGAACTTTGCGCTCGCACGCACTATTGAACTTACACCACTTTCACGCACAACACAAATATCCGATTGCAACTTCGTCGCATCGAGATGGTCGTACATACCTTCTGTAGCGATGCAAATCCACAAAAATTCTGTAATTTTGACGATGACATGTGCAATACCACACGAATCCACAGAGCACGCAATGGAGCACAGAAACCCAATGAAAAACCGCGGCTGCACAAAGACGGCAGACAAGAAGACCGAGCGCGTCACAAAGCGCGCATGCGCGAAGCCAGCAGCAAGTGCGCATGCGCGGCTTTTCTTTTCAGTTTTTTTTTTCACACAAGTGTTTTGCTCCCTCAAGGGCATTTCGGGGATCAGTGCGGGCTGTTTTGTTTTGATGGCGTTTTTATGAAAATCGTTCGTCTCGCAATGACTTTCTGGGGCTCTTTTTGGTGCCCAGTAACTTTTCAGTTATTTGTTTATATCCAGAAAACACGTTTTGCCAATTTTTAAGAAACAATAATTTGGGAGCTCCACATTCGGGTCATTTCGGGAGATCCAAGGCAGATGGTATGGTTTGTTGGGGTGTTCCCAGTGTTGTTCTTTCTTTTTTTCCTTCTACATCATGAGTGGTAAAGAAGGGGACCACTTTTTCCGTGCGCGTTTCAAGGGCAGTTTTCAATTTGAAAGAAACTGTAAAAACGTTGCGTGATAGAAAACCCGCTCAAGCTGTTCCGAGATCTGCGTACCGCGAGCGGCAAATGGTGCAGATGAATAGCTCGCCGTTATATCGCCGGCACAAGCATGGCGTGTGGCTGTGTTGCCAAGCGCAGCAGGCTGCGGAGCGGGGGGTCGCTGGTTCTCCGATCAGGTGCTTTGGAATTTTTTTCTGCTGATTTATTTTTCTTTATGCCTTTTTATATATATAGATACATATACATATACGGGACATGACGGCGACGGCGATGGCAAAAATCAGCCGAGAGTGTCCATATAATTGCTATCGCAATACTAGAGGCTCACCTGCTTCTGCCACGACCCCCTCTCCGTAACAATTGTTCTAAACGGCAAGCCATCCTTATGCGTTTTCACTGAATAGAACACTTTGAGTGCACTACTTTTCCATTTTTTGTATCCCTTTAGCAAGCTTAACCAAACCAATATGCTCACACAACGTAACAGCTTTGCTTTTTAACATCGTAGACTTTAACTGGAATAGGCGTAAAGCACATTTTTCCAGACTGCTCTGACTGTGTCTTGTGGGACGTCCTTCAGAAGACCATCAAGAAAGATTTTCAGCTCACGCTGTTCGGAATTCGCTTCGTGACATGGGAACTAACAGATGACGTGCCATGTGACCTGATAATGCTTATCTCTATGCATACTGCATAGCACGAAGACTCAACCTGCTAAGGTTGGGTCTTCGACCTGCTAAGACCTGCTGAAGGTGTATTTACATGAATATCTTTTTCATTTTTTAGAAGTGTGTTACATGAACTTCACGAGTAACCATACTGCTTACTCATGCTAGGATAAATTGCTGACAGTGAAATATTACTAACTCTCCGCCACGGGACAAGCTGTTGGTCCCGTTTTTTAGAATGGTGAATTCAGAGACACGAATTCTTGAGCTCTGTGTAATTTGTTGTAATAAACTAGGAAATAAAGGAAAAAAATCCTGGTTAGTATAGTGGCCAGTATCTCCGCCTGTCACGCGGGAGACCGGGGTTCAATTCCCCGAAGGTGAGCGGTTTGTTTTTCTTTTCTCTGGCAATTTTATTCAGCCCAGGCTATCCAGCATCTTTAACTCCTTCCCCACATTTGAAGCCACCGACGGTCTCCGCGCTATATTGCGTAATTAGTAACAACATAGCATACATGTCTACGTGGATATATCTCCTCGTTAGTAGCGACCAGTATTAATATCAACGCTCTTACATTTTTTAACACGAAAGTGTTTTATGCCGGGATCATCAAGACTTCAGCAACGCAAAATTTCCGTCACGGAAATGACGTAGAAAATATGCACACGATCAAATCGCAAAGAAAAAAATGCCCCCCACCTCCCCGAAGGGAAATCGTGAGGAAATGCGAATGCATTTCGCGCGCGCTTCACTCCATTTATATATGGTGGTTGTGGTTCGAAGAAGGAAAAAGCGCCAAATTTCTGCAGCCTGGTCGGGAGCACGGCGCAGCGCCTGTTTTTTCTTTGCTTTTTTTCTGTTTTTTTTTTCTTCTTTTTTATTTCTTTTTAAGTTTTTCTTAATTTTTTTTGTTCTTTTTTCTTCTTCTTTTCTTTTTTTTTATGAAAAAAAAATTTTTTTTTAATATATAGCTCCGCCGAGCTCCCGCGATGCGAGCGCCCTCACGCACCAGAGCGCGCTCCTCCTCTCCACTCACAATAACACCTGCCGAGGCCACCGCGGACAACGCCAACGCCGGATTCCTGACATAGCCCGACTAAGAAATGCATTCGCATTTAAAACTGGGGATGCGTAAAGCAAGCAGCGATGGAGCGGTGTTTCCTACTGGAACATACCAATCGCTGCTAATGTGCAATGAGAGACAGAAGACTCCGACTGGACACAGAGACTCGCAGTCCGCTTTTAGTTAAGGCGCACGCTGCGAATTTTTATTGTTCAACAACGCACAGGAGAAATCTCCCACCGGCACCACCTTGGAGGTCAAGATCCATTGCCATATATACGGGGTGGCCAGTGAACGGTTGTGCAGCGCGAGCAGTCGGTTAGCAGACGTTGCTCGCTAGCAGACGCTAGCAGTCACAGGCAGCGTCTGCTAGCAAACTCGCTAGCAGACGCTGCCTGTGTCGGCGTCGCGAGTCGAGAGAGGGAGAGGGGGGGAGCGTAGGAGAGGAGAGAGAGAGAGGGGGGCGCGCATGCGCAGTGGGAGTGTGGACGCTGCGGGCAGAGATGCCTAGAGAAGAGAGGGGGGAGCGTAGGAGAGGAGAGAGAGGTGGGACGCGCATGCGCAGTGGGAGTGTGGACGGCGCGGGCAGGGATGCCTAGAGGAGAGGGGGGGGAGCGTAGCAGGGGAGAGAGGAGGAGAGGCGCATGCGCAGTGAGGGTGTGGTTGCCGCGGGGAGGGATGCCTAGAGGAGAGAGAGGGAGAGAGGAGGTTTTTTATTTTTTTTGAAAGGGATTGCGCATGCGCAGTAAGGGTGGTCACGCCGCACACCACCACCACCGGATTAAGCTTCGCCATAAGATGCTTCAAATCTAACACCTGCCGGCGCGCACACCTCCTCAACCTATCCTCCTCCTCCTCCTCCGCGGACAACGCCACACAACGCCAACGCCGGATGCCTGACATAGCCCGACTATGAAATGCATTCGCATTTAAAAAAGTCCCGTCACCGGCAATCAAACTCATGAGCTCTCAATCCACGACAGCAGCAGCCGGGCACGCTATACATTGCGCCCCGGTCACATACTCGGGGGGGGGCTGTACAAACATTAAACTATTTCTGTAAGGAAACGTTTCACTTTCGTGTTATACCAATTCCTATGACGGAAGGGATCAACCATGTTTTAAATGCGAAGCATTTCTTTGCGTACTGTAAGCACTTTTGCGTTTCTATCTATCTATCTATCTATCTATCTATCTATCTATCTATCTATCTATCTATCTATCTATCTATCTATCTATCTATCTATCTATCTATCTATCTATCTATCTATCTATCTATCTATCTATCTATCTATCTATCTATCTAGCCGCCTACGTCTAGGGTGCTCTCGTGGTCGCCTCCTTAACTTGAGGGACCAAAATTTTTATGGGAGGGTAAGAGGTATTTTCGAATATGTCTGGCTGGTCATGACATGTGTAACATGAAACAACTCCAGTCCCATACGTCGTCAAACCCTTTCCGGCAGACACGTGTGGCACATTCCCGTATACCACGGGCCGCGGTATGCGGGATATGCGCCACAGGTGTTTGGCAATTTACATCTACCCAGGAACGTCTTATTGTCTTTATAGTTTGCCTTCATACATAGTCACATCACTTACGGCATTACTTCTTGGGGAAATACATACAACACTCATCTTTCGTCCATTCAACACATCCAGAATCAGGCCATTTGCATTATTACCCAAAGTTCTTTTCATTCTAATGCTACCCCACTTCTACAGGGCCACTTCATTCTTACGGTGTCTGGCTTGTTTAATTTTCACTTAATCATTATGTTATTTAAACAACTTAACAAACAGCTCGTGTGCGAATTATTTGAGGCTACATTGCTCACTAACTCCAATAGCACTAGGTTTGCCCATAATCTCAACTTTCTTTTTCCTAAATGTAACACCAACTATGGCAAAATGACATCCTCCTTCGCGGCGATTAAATTATGGAATAACTTGCCTTACACATTAAAATCATCATCATCATTGCATGCATTCAAACATGAACTTAAAAATTTAATACTGTATAACTAGGTTGCCAACAATAATTATTTCCTCTGTATAAATGTGTACATAACTGAAAAATGTCTGCATTTTAGATTTATATTCTATGACGTGCGTATTTGCATCTAAGACTAATTCATATGCACTCGTTGTATAGCATTTAATGTGTTTTTTCTATTGTTTTCTAACGCATTCACTATTCAAGTTCCGTTTGTGCAGTGTAACTTTGACATGCTCTGTAATTTATTATTCTTATGTTAATGTTAACCGAGGGTCCCGCTGCAGTCACTTGACTTTGGGACCCTCGTCTGCATAATACTAACCATGAACCTTTGTATTTTGAATGAATAATAAACTGAAACTGAAACTGAACTGAAACTGAACGGCGAGTACAGATATTAGTAATTCAAATGCAAGAGCATTAAGAAAAAACCACCAGGCCTGCGCGGAACGCGCAGCACAGTCACAGCGAAAGCTGGGAGAAAACCATTTCTAAAACCCGTTGCAAACTATCTTGGGGCTATAATACAAGTACGCTTGCAAGGTACCCACTACTACATTAATTGATTCGGTGGCTGACGACGACGAAGAATTATGGCTGAGCCCTTTGTAATGGGTTGGGAGCATTCAACGACCTCCTCGTAATGCGATTCATATTGTGTGACGCCTGGTTACACAATTCGCAATCTGGGACACCTGGTTGTTGTTTTACTCTTCTACCACGTTACATTGCGCATGTTAACGCGGTTCCTTCCCGACATAACGCTTGTTTAGGGTTCTTGTGCACATGGAAAGTAGTATCATAAAGGGGTACAAACTACAAGAAGCGGAAGTACGGTTACTGACATACGCCGATGATATAGCTGTGTTTTGTAAAGATTACGAAAGTGTCGCTGAAACCGCCAAAATTGTGAGCCTTTATTGCAATGCGAGTGGCAGTTTGGTCAACTGGACTAAGTGTGTAGGTTACTGGCACGGTGAATGGCCTGTGACTCCAAACTTCTTTGCAGGCATTTCATGGACAGTAGCTCCTGTGTGGTACTTAGGCGTTCCACTGGAATAATTGTGACTGTGAACCATACTGGCGGCGCCAGGCCGCTGAACTGCGAGAAAAAGTTCAGCAATCGAAAGGTTTTCATCTCTCGATTTTCGCCAGAGCAACCTTTTGTAACATATTTTTGGTCAGTAAGCTCTGGTACGTGCTTCAAGTACTGCATTGTTCGCGTGTAAACGTGCAAAAGCTTCATCGAGTATTTGCTGTTTTCGTGTGGGGTTCATCTTGGGAACGAACGAGTAGAACTAACCTTTTCAGGCGGGTTCGCTTTGGTGGGCTTGGTCTGTGTAATCTGTATCTGCGTCAGTTAGTTAACCGGTTCATGTTCTTCCGGAATAATCGAGAGCCCATTCATACGCACTGTAATGCAGCTTAGGCTTGGGAGGGTGTTGCCGGAATTTGTAGTGTCGTCTGGCAACATGAAAGCAACCGTTAGAGGTTACCTGAAAGAAGTAGTTAATTCGTGCCTCTTTTTAAAAACACGCTTTTCATTGGAATATCTCTTGCTCTGTTTTTCGTAAGAAGTTGTACAAAGACCTATAGTAGATACTGTTCTTCCTGTTCCTCTCTATAGAGCAATATACAGTGTAGGCCCAGGTCAGAATGTCTTAAGCCATTTAAAGAGAATGGAAGTAGCACCTGGAGTAAAATCCTTTTTCTTAAAATTACACACTGGAACATTGCCTGTCAGAACATGGATAGAGAAAAAGGGCTTGTTCGTTCCTTGGGGAGACCATTGTTTTCTTTGTACGAAGCCAGGTACAATCGAACAAGTTTTTCTTGTCTGCTGGGATGCAGTCTTTTTTTAGGACGTTCTTCAACGGACCTTAAAAAAGGATTTGCCCCTTGATGCCTACGGCATCAGATTTCTCCCAGTTGCAAACGAGGAAGGGGTACCATTCGATCTCGTTATGTTACTGGGCTTGCACATATATGGGAATCTAGAATGGCAGTGCGCCATGCTGATATTAACGCACGTCCAGTTCGACAGTATTTTTTTTTGAATCTATATGTTCATATGTGGAAACACAGAAGGTCCAACAAGATGTATCTGAGTGGCTTCATCAAAGTAGAAAACCTTCTACAGATGAAGGAATTTTATTACCTGTAAACTCTGATACTTGTGTAGCTTTTCTTTTCCTTTCCTTTTTTTTGTTTCTGTTTTTTTTTGTCTGGTATATATTTGTTTGTCAATGCTGTAAGTATGTACATAGGCAATAAAGAAGGAAAAAAAAGGCATGGCTCAGTGGTGTAACACTGGGCGGGCACGGAGCGGACCCAGGTTCGAACCCCGTTCCATCCTGGACATTTTTGTTATCTAGTTTTTTTTTCTTATTTTGTGCGATAGCGGTTACGGACACCGGCGGCGGCGGCGGACAACTACGGCACCCTTGTTGTGATTTCATAACAGCTTTCGATGTAAAACTGATGTCGGCCGCCTTGACCCAACGAAGGCAAATAATAAATATCAGGGTCCCAGCAGGAATCGAACCCCAGCAATCTGTGTGGCAATCAAGTATTCTACCACAAAGCCACGCCAGGTCTCGCAACTGCTTTGGCAAAAGACCCTACCCTATGCAGGCGTAATTTTAGTGAAACGTCAATTGTGGTTGCAGTGCTGGCTATCTAATTTTATAAACATTTCACAAGTACTCCTATTAGGCAGGCGTCATGCCGGGTTAACGTCAATTGTATAATTAAGCGCCATCCACTGTAGTTGGTCCACGAAGCACTATCCAGGGCTACCATCCTCGCAAGCACAAGTGCTACATATCAGCATACCGCTTCTGATGTTGGTAATACCGATGTTTCTGTTGGCATTGTTACGCAACTGTAAACAACTGGTTATATGAAAGATATTCGACTGTTGAACATATATCTGTGCGTACAACATTTTTACATATCTTTAACGTCATTTCGTAACGTTTCGTTCAATAAAAAAATTACAACCTAGTCACCCTGACTCCGCATGCTTCGCATAACATCGATTCCCATGGTACTTGGGGTCTGCCAAATTTGTTTTCACTTCAGTTTCTTCGAAAATAATAAAATTATCTGAGGGGTTTTACGCCCCAATACCACGATATGATTATGAGAGACGCCGTAGTCGAGGGCTCCTCGAGACGCCGTAGTCGAAGGCTCGTGTACGTGCACTGACATCGCACAGTACACGAGCTTCTAGCATTTCGCCTCCATCGAAATGAGACCGTCGGGGCCGGGATCGAACCCGCAACCTTCAGGTCAGCAGCCGAGCACCATAACCACTGCTCCACCGCGGCGGACAGTTCCTTCGAACAGCGGCATCTGGGGCGTCCCCGGCGCGTTTCCTCCAGCGCCGTGGAATTCGGCGCATTCTATGGCTCACGCTGCAGTTTTCAAGTTGAGAAAGTCGGAGAGCTTTTGTTCCGCGTTCAGTGAAAAAGCATGCTAATGAAAAAAGAAATCCAATAATAATCCCTATTTTGATGCAACGCCACGATTATATCTAATGTTGTATTTATCCAATCACAGGCCTGTGCCATGCATCGTCATTTCCACCCGCAATAGTTCTGGCGAGCGCCACTACGTGTTGATGCGGTCAGCACTGATGTAGGCGCTTCAAAAGAAGTGTTTAACTTCCAATGCAGGCCTTTCGCTGTGGCTTCGCTGGCGCATTTGAAGCCCAGGCGAACGGGGCCTTCGGCGACGCTAGCGTTTACAGGCAAGCGTTGCCAAAGGTGCAGCCTGCTCGGCTTATGTATATCAAACGTGGGACCTGTGTGATGCAAACGCGGGACATGAGACGACCACAGGGCGGTCCCTTAAACACCTGCGCAGTTAAGAAAAATGCTATCCACTCTTCTTATTTTGATTCGGATCTAATTCTGCAAAACGTTGTATTTGCTTGTATTTTGAGACGTCAAGTCTACCAAAGGATGAATAATAACAAAAACGAACTGTTTATTCGATTAGCAGCAGCAGCAGCAGCAGCGGGTGAGCATACCTACGCTACGCCATTCTGGGTAGCGAAAACAATAATCTTTCAAGCAGGGCAGCCTCTTCTTGTAGCCACCGCCGGTGACGTATACCTCTGGTGAAGCTGCGGTGGTGCTGTGTTTTATTGGACTGTAGTGCAGCGTGTAGACGAGTCATGCCGGCGTGAATATAGCGAGCCGGATGCTGCCCGGGAATGTGCGCAGAGTGTTTCGCTACATCCCTCCCCCCCGCGCAGTGCTGAGCCCTCGCGGCTTGTAAAAATCGCCGGGGCGTACACGATGCCCATAGCGCGTAGTGACAGGAGCAGGCCACTATGTCGGGGGGTTGTGGATGGGCTCCTGTGGGTGCACAGTATTTCCTGGTTCGTTGGAAGCAATGCAGTAAACTGGCTTCAGCCGATCAACAGAAACGAGGCCGTCATTCCTGTTCTCGTGCAGGGTTAGGTTTTTGTCGTCGCGATGGACAACCAGGTAGAGTCCTCTGGTGGGTGGCTGGAAAGGCTTGCGGATAGTTTTGTCGTAGAGGACAGCGTGTTTGCTAGCTCCTTGAAGACGGAAGGTGCAGGCTTACAGTGGTGAGCTGCGGGGGACGGGTGTAGGGCGGCAACGGTGCGTAGGAGCCGGGCGTCGAAATCGGTGGGATCTGACGCGCGGTGTTCGGTGGCAGTGCGGCAAGAAATTCAGCTGGGACACGGAATGGCTCCCCGTAGACGAGCTCTGCGAGCGTATCCCGAATGTCAGTAAACTGAACGTTTGCCGATCGATCACGCTCACGACTAAATTACTACGACGACACGACAATGATGGCTAATCAGTGGCAGCTTGATGGCGACTGTATGACAATGAATTGACGACGGCTGTTTGATGACTGCGAAAGGATAAAGTCACTGCAGTGAGGGAATGACGACTACGATGAACTACGACGATGGCTTGAAGGCTAATCCATAACGGTGAAGTTGCTGACCTAGAGTAGGAATGAACTCGAGAAGCGTTTGTTGGGGGGGCTAGTTGGTATGACAAAACTTCTTAAAAATTGAACTGCGCTAGAGACGAGAGACCAGAAACGAAGAAACGGCTGCGATCGTCCTGTCCACTTCGTTTCTGGTCTCTCGTCTCTAGCGCAGTTCAATTTCTAGAGTAGGAGTAGTTTCAGCGCTTGGTTCGTTTTTGTCGCTTCACTGTTTCTTGGAATCATGTAATGACCGATCCGACTAACGAATCAGAAGCAAACAGATTTACCGAAATTTTCGACGTCAGGACACCAATTTTCTGTTTTCCAACCGGTCAATACTAGTTCATGAACGCAAGGAACAAAATTACCTTTTAAGAAAGTTGAGCATTCCCGTCGTTGTGGTTCGACCACCTAGCCTCGATTGACGTGAGCACCGCACATCGCAACACCAACATTGAAACAGGCAGCTTGAATGGTTTGTCTAACAAGCAGCGAGCTCATTCCCGGGCCATCCTGCGTCCCCCATAGCTCTGTACGGCGCCCACTTCTGTTTTGCGATATATAACAATAATCTACCGTTACACGTAACAAAAAAGTGTGCATTTTTCCTGAGGACTGCGTTATTTAGGGTAAGGCGGGGCAAAATCAGACGCGGGGCAAAACGAGACATTTTGACTTTGCTGACCTCTATAGCTAGTACAAAAAGTACTTTTCTTTGTTTCTTCATTTGAGCGATAGGTGCTGGTAGTTGTCTACCTATTTATGTGTAAAAGTTGGTGATTGCTCACAGCGTCCGTGCGGGAAAAATTACGCGGCTGGTGTCAGTGTGTTCATGACCCGTCAAACAGGGGCAAAATTCTGCTCGTCCAAATTTTCGGATCCGTGCATGAAGCTACTACGGCGTCAGTACAACATTCTAAGTATTTATCTTGTTACTTTATACTACTAGCTACATAGCGCCAAAAGTTTAGTTCATTTGGTGCCCGGGGTGAAAGTGGAATTTTTTTT
Source organism: Rhipicephalus appendiculatus (assembly GCA_030522465.1). NCBI lineage: Eukaryota > Metazoa > Arthropoda > Arachnida > Ixodida > Ixodidae > Rhipicephalus > Rhipicephalus appendiculatus. The sequence goes on from JALIZH010027139.1 coordinate 323,291, forward strand.
TAATTCGGGGATGTCAGAGGGGCAAAACGCGACAAAAGGCATGGAATTGCCTAAGAGAGTGCCTTATTGCAAATGAGTTCTGCGGAATCCCGCAAGGTGGCGGAAGGGTTAAGAAAGAGAAAATAGGCAACCACCCGTTTGTAGCACGAAGCCACAAGGAAATCCATACAGATTTCTCAGAAAGAAAAGCTTAGTTGCCGAAAAATTCGTCCTGGACCGGGGTTCGAACCCGGGACCAACGCCTATCCGGGGCGGTCGCTCTACCAATTGAGCTAACCAGGAAGCTAGCAATTGGCAGCGCGAGGGCGAATTCATCGACAACTCGAAGCACATGGACACGAGTATTGCAAATGAGTTCAGCGGAATCCCGCAAGGTGGCGGAAGGGATAAGAAAGGGAAAATAGGCAACCACCCGTTTGTAGCACTAAGCCACAAGGAAATCCATACGGATTTCTCAGAAAGAAAAGCTTCTTAGTTGCCGAAAAATTCGTCCTGGTCCGGGGTTCGAACCCGGGACCAACGCCTATCCGGGGCGGTCGCTCTACCAATTGAGCTAACCAGGAAGCTAGCAATTGGCAACGCGAGGGCGAATTCATCGACAACTCGAAGCACATGGACACGAGTATTGCAAATGAGTTCAGCGGAATCCCGCAAGGTGGCGGAAGGGATTAAGAAAGGGAAAATAGGCAACCACCCGTTTGTAGCACGAAGCCACAAGGAAATCCATACGGATTTCTCAGAAAGAAAAGCTTCTTAGTTGCCGAAAAATTCGTCCTGGTCCGGGGTTCGAACCCGGGACCAACGCCTATCCGGGGCGGTCGCTCTACCAATTGAGCTAACCAGGAAGCTAGCAATTGGCAACGCGAGGGCGAATTCATCGGACAACTCGAAGCACATGGACACGAGTACTGCAAATGAGTTCTGTGGAATCCCGCAAGGTGGCGGAAGGGTTAAGAAAGGGAAAAATAGGCAACCACCCGTTTGTAGCACGAAGCCACAAGGAAATCCATACGGATTTCCTCAGAAAGAAAAGCTTCTTATTTGCCGAAAAATTCGTCCTGGTCCGGGGTTCGAACCCGGGACCAACGCCTATCCGGGGCGGTCGCTCTACCAATTGAGCTAACCAGGAAGCTAGCTGTGGCTTAAGTGGACCATTTACTTACACTCATTGTATATTATATTTCTTTGTTCAGGAGGGTTCGGACGTACAAGGGATTATCATATAGAGCTTCCTGGGAGGAAAACGACCTGAAAAAGCACTGATTGCTGTTCTGGACAGGATTCACTCCATTCGCGCTGCATTGAGATTGTTCTTTGTTCCCAAGGACGCTCTCAAGAGACTCATGAAAAAGTTAAAAGAATCTCCAACTCAAGGTCGATGACGAAATTGATGGAGACTCTATTTGTGAGCCTAACAGAATCATTGGCACAAGTTGTCAGTACCCAATTGAAACAAATCTTGCAGGGTGGCAATCGACACGCTGTGACCCCTTCACTACCTTCACCAGTTGAGATTACTGAGGTTTCATCTGAACCAGGCCCTTCGAAAACAAAGCCAGGCGCGCCGAACACAGGCCGTAAAATAATTGTACCTACTGAACAGGAGTTAGATTGGAGCTCGGACTCCGGTTCCCAGGAATCGCAACCGGAGCAAATGGAATACGACTCAAGAAAAATGAAACGACGTGCTTCCCCTGAAGCACAAGGTTCCTGAGTGAACCCCAAATCAAAAAGTAAGAAATACCGGAAGGAAAACTCATCAAAAAAGGATTTTTTAAAAGATAGTATCTTGGAGAAAGCAGTGAGTGCTGCTGGTATCTCACCAAAATAGGCAATTTAAAAGTATTACAGTGGAATTGCCGTTCTATTTTTTCAGCAGCTACCGATTTATTCTATCTTTGTGATAAATATTCCCCCGATGTTATTGTTTTACAAGAAACTTGGCTTGCAGACGAAAAGTGCTTTAAAATTAAAAATTACCGCTCATTTCGTTTAGACCGTCCCTCTCGGGGTGGCGGTTTGGCAATATTTATATTCTCTAAAATCGCTCATCGAGCTAAAATTGCATATCGGTCAATGACTTCAGAAAGTGAAATTCTAGCGTTAGACATTACCATTCCGGGATACCTACCATTTTCTTTAATTAATGCCTATTTTCCAGCGGGTGTACAAAATTCTGCCGTTCTAGATACCGCAGTTTCACATTGCCGAAAAGATATTATATTAGTGGGGGACTTCAATTCTCATCATATTTCGTGGGGTTTTAGAACTGATTTGAATGGGAAGCGTCTGTGGGAGTGGGCTAATAAGAATAACGTTGTATGTATCAACACCAGAACTCCCACCTTTATGTGTAATAAGTCTTATTCTGTGCTTGACCTGACTTTTACGAGTGTTAACCTGTCCATCTCAACATGGACTGCTATTAATTCTGGCACAAGTAGCGACCATATGCCTATACTGTTTGAGGTGGTATGCCCAGTAACTTTAATGATTAGACCATCGGATACGCATATAAACTTCAGCACATTTGAGACAGTATTACGAAGGGCTTTATCTCACCGAATAGTTGATGGTGAACCGGAACGCCATCAGATTAAGCGACATCATAAAAGATTCATTGAAAAATTCCAAATTCACCATACAAAGAACCAAAAGCGCTTCTACCAACCCTTGGTGGAATCCGGACTGTTCGCGGGTGTATAGGTTAAGAAAAGCTTGCATGGAAAAAATTACTTTTCAACCAGTGCCCTCGCAACTGGAGTGATTACAAGTATGCGGCTGCTATTTTTAAGAGAACCGTTGCCAATGCGAAAGGACAAATTCGACAGCGAACGATCTGAGTTTCTTTCAAAGAAGGATAACAGAAAAGCACTATTTCGCTTTCTGAGAACCAAGAAAGCTCTTCCGGTACTGAAAAACCTAGAATCAGTAGTATCAACACCGAGTGAACTGAAGACTTTTCTCGAAGAGATCGCTCAGGGCCTAGAAAGTCGCTTTACGACTGTTCTCTTGTACCAACCCCAGTCCCCTCATAGGGGTGAAGATTTTGAGGAGGTCACAGCCGCAGAACTAGCAGATGTCGTAAGAACGCTACCTAATTCCGCTCCAGGCCCTGATGGTATGACGACGTCGGTAATAAAAACCGTACATAAAATTTACCCCCTTGGCCTACTCCAAATTGTGAATCACTCAATTAGAAATGCTTGGATCCCACCCGATTGGAGAGTTGCGAAAGTGATACCATTGTTAAAAAAACAAGGCGCTGGGTTTACCTTAGATAATATCAGGCCTATAGCACTCACATCGAATCTAGTAAAACTCGTCGAAAGAATTTTACATAGCCGTGTAGATCGCTGGATGTCGGAAAACATGACACTGAGCCCATGTCAAATTGGATTCAGGCGTGGTTGCTCCATTTGGTGTGCGCACGTCGATCTAGAAAGTAGAATACAGCTTGCTCGATATCAGAAACAATACTCCGCTCTAGTCACTTTAGATATCACGAAAGCCTATGACAGTGTGGAGCATGCGAAACTGATGGATTCCCTTAAGAACTTAGGAGTGCCACAATACTTTGTGGCATGGGTCTATGCTTTCTTAAGTGATAGAGAGTTTTATTGCTCGCAATCCGGTGTAAATTCTTCAAAATATAGGCAAACGAGAGGTCTCCCGCAAGGGTCAGTGTTATCTCCATTATTATTTAATGTACTTCTGTGTACTATTCCCAAACAGCACGATGTGCAGGCGTATGTGTATGCCGACGACATCGCATTTTTCGCTTCATCAGCAGACATTCGCACACTTTACCAAATTCTGCAGACATATATGAATAGTCTGGAAACGTGGCTGGACGGTGTTAACTTATCGCTCAACATTATTAAAAGCGCAATCGTAGTTTTCGCACAAAATGTCCCAGTACAAATTTCATTATTTTACCGACAAGACGTCATACCTCAGGTCGAGTCAGTCAGGTATTTAGGGGTAACCTACACCGAAAAACTTAACTGGAGTCCCCATATAGAAAACATGGCGGCTAAGGGAGCACGCGCAGAAGGGATGCTGCGTAGGCTCAGCAACAAACGTGCCGGTTTGCGCAGAGATGTGCTCGTCATGATTTATTGCATGTACATTCGACCGATACTGGAATTCGGCTGCGTTTTATTTTCTGGCGCTCCGGCTTATAAAGTTCGACCTCTGCTTCTCTTAGAACGTGAATCGTTACGGTTATGTCTGGGGCTACCTAAATTTGTTGCGATCAATATTCTATATGAAGAATCACGCCTGCCTTCTCTTATCAAAAGATTTCACATTCTCACAGTACGAACATTTCTCAAAATCTATGCATCCCCACAAAGGAGGTCACAGTATGTTTTCATTAACCAACAGGCCTCATTTTTTAACCACCAATGGTCTAGATTACATTGCCCCCCAAGTCATCTATACACAGACTTTTGGACCCATTAAAAGTTCACCTCTGGGAAGTACTTATACTCAGCACTGTTGAAACAATTAGGATTGAATTTGATGATATATACCACAACAACGCAAAAAATTTACCGTATCAATATCTAAATGGACATTTTGGAAGATCATTTGGCCAATCTGGAAACAGCCACTGTCATAGCGACTGATGATTCTGTTTGTGAAGAGAAGGCAGGTGTGGGAATCGTATCGTTCTCTCTGGATTGGAATTTCTCTATTCGGTTACCGGACTTTACCCCTATTTACCAGGCTGAATTGCTGGCAATAGTCCTAGCATTGCGTAAATTGCCCCAGTGCTTATCAGAGGTGGTTGTTCTAACAGACTGCCTCTCTGCTGTTCGGCCTTAAGCGCACCTAACCTATCGAGTACCTTAGAGACATTCTATTCACTAATTCCCAGACATGTACGGCTCGTTCGATTAGTGTTGGGTACCAGGCCATAGAGGTTTAGCTCTTAATGAATGTGCGGATGCACTTGCAATATCATCCCACGATGGCCCTGTATTGTCTGTATTGCCCACGTCGGCGTATGTCACAGCAGCACGATTCGAAAACCTTACTACGGCCAATAACTTCGATAAATCTCCATTATCATTATCAGAGTTCCCACATGTAAAGTTTCCTTGGCAGAGCAGGTGGTGATCATCCAGAAAGGAGGAAATATTATTTACAAGGCTACGCTGTCGAGTCCCCCCCCCACTGAACTTTTACCTTCATAGGTCAGGTCTGGCTCAGTCACCTTTATGCTTTCACTGTAATGAGAGCGAATCTCTGGAGCACTTCTTTTTGACGTGCCGAAGATTTAAAATACAAAGGAAAAGATTACTTGAAGAACTCCTACAAAAGTTAGCCTTGAATTTGACTCTTCCGGTGATTCTCTCATTTGGTGCAACCACCTTTGGTTTTAGCCACAGGGGCGTTTTCAACGCTGTATCTAATTATTTACGAGACTCTAAAAGAATGGAATGTTAAGGTTAGATCCCTTCAATTGTCTTAATTATAGCTGTATATATATTTTTGTTGTTGTTTCTCTATAGTTTTTTTTTCCTTTTTTTTAAATCTTGCCAGTTTATAATACTAATCTGTAATGTAATTCATTTTCAACCCTTTCCTCCAGTAACGTGAATTTGTTTCTTAAGCAAGACACCGTCCGATTCATGGCCTATCCCCCGAGGTGGGTTGCGCCAACACACAAAGGAACCAACCAACCAACCAACCAACCAACCATTCACAAACACGTCTTGGGATCGACTTTTAATGATATTTCTCCAATACCGAAATTAAAAAAAAAACAAACAAAAAAAAGCAAGCGCTGGAAAATTCAAATCTAGCACAGTTTTAAGTTCATCGCCTCACAAAGCCCGGCTGACGAAGTTGAAAGCCACGAAACGCCCAGTTCTGCATCAAAACGACAAAAAGAGGCGAAGAGGATGCGTCAGAACATATCTAGCCTCCAATCATTGAATAATCCAATGAAGTGCAAGCGTTCATCAAGAGACAACATTAGCACACAGACTGGCGGTGTTTGATCTGCAAGGAGTTTTGGAGCAATACGGCGTCGGGTTCTGTCTGGATTCAATGCGTGGAGTGCAAGGACTGGACTCATGAAGGCTGCGTGAGGGCCCACGGAGTGAATTTCAAGTAGTTCTACTGCAAAAACTGAAGGAATAAAATTTTTTCACACTGTCTCGTTTTGCCCCGCAGGCTGGGGCAAAATGAGACATGTGGTGCATTTTTTTTATTTCTTTTTAAAATAAGCTTTTGAATTGTGGTAGCATGGTCATATTTACGTAGCACATACCTTGTGCCCAAAGGAAAGTTCCGGCACTGACGGTTAATGGTAACGAGTGAAATAAAAAAAAATATTCACCATTTTCCAAATTTTTGTCGCATTTTGCCCCACCCTACCTATATCGCAATTCTTGAGAAGCATGACCAAGTCACTCTTGAGAAACATTTACGGGTCATATAAGCCAAACGTCACAGCTATTTTGGCAACCATCTGAAACTTACTCGAAAGAAATTGGTCTGATTTATTGCATTGAAAGCAGTCAATTGCTAGAATATTTCGAGGGAATTCAAAAATCATTTTATTCCATAAAGCCAAAGAAATAATGAAAAAGCTTGCCATATAAGAAGAAATATTTATTCGCTTGCTGTTGAAGCGTTAAATTAATTTTTCATTGAAGCACCACTGCGTGGTGTAAACTGCGTTCCAAAGTGGACTAAAATGAAGATCTTCTCAAATTTGTACTTTTTTCTCGCAAAACTAAGAAACTGCAGTGCTCTGAAAATATTTTAATGCAAAATATACCTTTCGTAGCGTAAGTATTCATTTCTCGGATATTCATACATTGTATTGCGAAATGACTTGTTCCCCAGACGTAAAAGAGAGACGTCTGTTTATTGCCAATACTGAATGCGAACTGTCCCGACCACGTGCGCGTGCCCCGTGCCCTCGATGCTGCCTCCGTTTCTTTTTCTTCGATGAGGTCTGGCACGCTCCAGGTTGCTCCGATACGCACTATTTTTCAACATCATCCCAGGGGCACCCAAGGTGAATCGCACCCGTCGAGGACGCGGTTTAGGCAGCGATGAGGCTCGCTCGCGCCTTTCCACATTTCACTTGTTAGGCGCTGTCGATGACGAGCCTTACGTTGCACTACAAGTGCATTCGGGAGCCCCGAGGCGCAAGCGTGTAGTGGCAGCGAGATGTTGCGACTTCCCAGCAAGAAACTGGACGGGATCGAATGCCGGAGCTCGTCGGTCTCGCTCTCGAGCGGTCTTCGTGGTTGCGCAATATTACAAGCTACAAAATTCAAACATAAAGCATTTTCAAAAATTTCTGGAGGCGTATATGGCCGTAAAATTGCAATAATATTACTAAACTTCGAACACCTTACATAAACGCATTTGCTTAATATGCAAGCCAAATTCAGTATTGAAACGAGGAAGGATATTCCTAGAATACATTTTATTACAGACAGCACTCAGACGACATTCTGCGAAATTCTGGAAGGCTCCCACGTGACCAACATTTTTTTTCCGTGCCGACTGTTATGAATGAAAATAATCAGCACGAACTTATTCTGGATAAATTTGAGATGGTCACCAGAATGACTGGGACGTGCAATGACCACGAAGACATCGCCCAACATTGAAAATGTGTCTCAATACTTTTAATTGTCCTTAACCTTAGAATTGCAAGCTGAGAGTGTCGCGCGACCTTTCCTCATTCATATGAAAGATGCGTATCTCTTATTCGCCAATGACTACTTGCAATGACTCTTACAAACGTTGATACATGGTTGATGCTATATTTTCGTTCCTGACAAACTCTCTTTCATAGACAAGATGGAAATTAAAAAAAAAAACGTGCGCTAAGTAAACAAACAAAATAGTACACATAGAAAACATAAAACAGGCACACTGTGCATACGTGAATGTTTTCGAAGAGAAATGCATTCGCCAGAATAAGTGAAAAACATGTTAGTCTTGCAGTGCCACCAGCCGAAAAACGCTTTAATGTGTTCTGTAGAACCACATTGTTACTTAAGGAAAGGCATCAGTTCACATTGACTCCATTCAGACCTTCATTCTGGGACAGCTCACAGTCGTAAACTTCTGATTGACCCGACAAGTTATTGCCCAGTTGTCTAGGACCATTGACGCGCCCTACGTAGATCCTCAGCAGCAGGCGACATGAAAGTACTGTGGTGACATCTTCGAACACTGGGAATAACGAGCGCGTTGAAACTTGTGTGCGAATTTGACAAGCAGGTTGATATGGTTTCTTCGCAATAACGTGTGGGTCATTAACAAGGCACGGCGTTGTGGTCATGAGTATTAGTGCGTCGTTCGTTATTCAGCGTGGAGTGTTAATTTTCATGGGGTCACTGTGCATACTGTGAGCCATATTCATACGTGATCCCTAGCCAAGCTAAATAACAAAAAAAGCAAACACGATTTATGCCTCATCATGTTTTTTTTTTTGGATGTGAAAGTGTCCTCTCATGTCAAATAATCGTAGTTAAAAATATTACAATTTTACGAGTGGTATCAGTATTGAACACAGAAACTGTGGGGGTGCTACCACCCCCTGTAAAATCGTTTGCGCCTCATGGCGCGCGCGCGTCTCACGGATAAGCCGCAGTTCGGGTTAAGAGCCGACGAGCGGAATGTCGCGTTGTGCTCGCGCGGGTTGTCATCATCACCGTACACTTTAGCGCGGTATTAGCGCGGTAGCGCCAGCGGCGCCGCTCGGCGGCGAAGCTAGGTGGGCGCACGGGAAAAGTTACACAGTCTCTTTGGCGTTGGGGTGGCGGTTGGGATGGACGTCTCCTTTAGGGGCTCCGCGGGATGCGGCAGCCGCGGGTCGTTTCCCGTGGGTCCCTCGTGGTGAGTCGACCATCGGCGACGCCGCCTACGCGTTACCTTGTGTTTGTTGTTATGTTGATTGAGTGTAGTGGAATATTGTATAATGTTGTTTTAGCGTGTTGATCACTAGTGGTGTACCTGATTCGGCTAGCGAGCTCGTTGTTGTAAAAATAGTTGAATAAATGTACACGATGTTGGTTTGGCCCGACCGTGTCTACTGTCTCCGTGTGCTCCGAGAGCGGCGCTCTCATTCGAGACCCCACAAAACTAAGACAGCCGTTGGTGTTACTAGGCGTACTTTCTTTATTGAACATGCGCGCATATTTATTTCAATTTTATCTGAGCTTTGTTTGAAGATTTTCATGAAAATTCTGTATTTAAGAAACTTCGATGCCTTCGCGGTCTTCACGTAGGTACCACCGTTTACCCGCATTCATCATGTTTGTACATGACAACAGCGTGATAAAGGGCACCCAATGCTACGTTAAACGACAACATCGGGATCTGTTTGTGTTATATGACTGTTGTGTTGGTGCAGTGCTCGACAATGTCTGTTAGGAACTTCTGATTCGTTTGAACGAGGAGGACGGTGTACGTTATGACAGCACCCAGAATCTGCAAAAGAAATAAAAAAGTGCACATCATACACTCGCACTTTCGTCTATTGATTCAGAAATACCCTGAAATGTTTTGCTGCGGCTGCCCGTGTTTGAATAATCTTGTTTAATGTTCATTGAAGTCATCTTTGTAACTTACGAAAACTTTTTAGCGCTCGTTATTTCTGGTACTGCGTAATGTGCTGTAATTATCAGAACTGTTTTTAATTGGGGCTCGAAATGGAACGCAATAAATATTCCTGCGTTTAAGCGAAGAAGTGAACTTTTAGTGACTGAAATATAAATTTATTTAGAGTTCGAATTATTTTACAAGAACTTTAAAAAAATTGTCCGTAGGAAAACACGATGCGAGAAATTTAAATATTCTTAACTTTTTACTTAAAACAAGCATCACAGTTCACCAAATAGCATTTCTTAGGACATCCAACAGCAAGTGCACTCAAATATCAGCAGCTTGGTAGACTTGTGCAGTGGGATGATGTATGGCCATGTATAATGAGTGACCACCCCAGATACTTCTTTTCTGGCACCACAAGGAAAACCTTTCAAAATTGTTATAACGATCCGCTAGACATACGAAATATTGCTAGTAATCTTATCTCAGAGTGCGAACGCAGCGAGAATATTTAAGCATGATAATAAAAATTATGTGTTTTCTTTTTCATGGAAACAATATGCACTTTCTTGGAAAGAAGAAAAATCATATCAAGAAAAAAATGATACATTTAATGTTACTAGTAGAAAGCATGTGCAAGTGCCAACAATATTTGTTCTTTCGTAGCAGGCGTAATATATGTCATTGATGCTGCGGATATGAAATGACCAAAGACGTATGTTCGATGCCAACGTATGATGTGCACTGTCCCACATGCAAGCATTTTTGCTTTTTTTGGCCTGCTTGTGTTATATGTTTCGGCCTTGTGCAGAATAAAGTAAACGAAATGGTTTGCTAGTACGGAGAATACTGACCTGCCTCAACCTACTCAAGAGCAGGCGCTTGTCAATCGGGTTCCTTAACGCAGATATCAGTGGTGGACTTACTTGTGTTAACGTTGACAGGTCGACCTCAAAGAAGTCGCAAGCACTGTATTTGAGGTCGGCGGGCTTAATGGTCCTGACGAGCATGCGGAGCTATGAGAGGGAAGGAGAAGCAAGTTTGCTGTTGATATGATTTATGGATTTACGTTTACGCAAGAGCACACATAGAAATACATACTCTGTATTTGTAAGAGAGCACACAGGACATAATTAAGCACGAAAATCAGCATGTTCGCACATTTTGGAGTCTCTCATCCTGAGCTGCTCATGCAAACTACCAACTGTGGAAACAGGCAAAATGTAAACTGACATTTCGCTACTTTGTGCACTGCTTCTTTCACAAAGCCATTCTTGGAATCCGTTCATGTAAAGAAGAGCATGACATCGTAAACTAACTTGACTTTAAAAAGCCCCCGAAACGTTGTTTAGAAATAGGAGATTTTTAGGCTACAATTACAGGAAATCATTCGCACCATGGTTTCAATAAAACAGCTTCTGCCATGAGAACTCGCCATCAACATCACTCTTCTTTATGTCTACACTGCAGTATGAGGGCCTCTCCGGATGACCTCCAGTTTCCTCTGTCCCGCGCGAGCGGAAGCCATTCCATATAAAAAAACTCTTAATTTCACCATCCCATCTAATTCTCTGCAGTCTTCACCTATGCTTCCCATCTCTTGATATCCATTCCGTTGCTCCAAAGACCCTCGCTTACTTGTCTTAGGCATTACGTGACCCACCAAGGTCTCGTTTTCTTCTCCTAATGACTGCTTGAGTGTTAGCTAATGCTGTCCGTTGTCTAATCCACTGTTTTTTCTACCAATTTTGTGCTTACAATTCGCCATTTCATTTCAAGATGCATGACTGTTGACTCCTTGAGTTTTTTATGTAACACTCGAAATTTATGCCCCCCTATGTTAGTACTGGTAACAACACACAGAGCCTCCCCAATATCCGCTTTAGGGGACAGCTGTAAATTGTGGTTCCTTATTTAAAATGTCTGCTATAAGTACCTTGGCCCATCGTCATGCTACAGTGAATTTCCTTTTCATGAGCAGGCTCTCATTTTAATGATTCACGTACGTTGTAATGTGCAAAATCCAACTCCCAGCCTCGTAAGGTGGTTTTAGGCCGTTACTCAAGTGATGCTTTCCTGCGGTTTAATTGAGTCGATTTCGAGTATTCTTCGGGTGGGACAAGCTCATTTAGGGAGCGCGCGCAGTCGTTTTCGAACAGGAACCAACCAGATTCTCTCATTCGACTGCGCCAGTTTTAACAGCGGAGTGGCTTAAGCTCGGCGAACACTGGTTTCGCGTTCGCGAAAAACTGTCATCATCATGAATGGCCTCGACCTGATAATGCAATGCGTCGCCTAGCACCTGGCACTGTTTCGCCTAGCGCGTACAACGCAATAACTCGGCAGGGGTGTGCGCTCTCTTTGTCCTCTTCTTCACCTTCTGCTTCGCTTCCCCAACACGCGGTGCGCTTTCTCCCGCTTTGCCTGGCTTTCCCGGCGTGGGATGCAATAACTTGGTTGGGTAGGAGAACGACTTCAGAGAACGAAACAGGGACAAAGAAAGAAAAAGAAATAAATAGACAGAAACAAAGAGGAAGAAAGAAATCGAGAGCGAAAGAGAGAGAAAAAGGAAGCGAGAAACAGAAAGAGGTAGAGAAAAAGGAAGAGAATAAAGAGAAAAAAAATCTACAAAGAGCGAGAAAGACAGAGAAAAGAACATGGCTGATTCATCTGTCGTAGGGATCGGTATGTAACACGAAAGTGAAACGTGTCTTCATAGAGGTAGTTGAGCGTTTATTGTGCATCGTTTCGCCGCAAGGGCGAAGGAATGAATGCTATAGCAACAAATTTCACGCGAAGAACGGCAAGCAGCTCGAAACTTGCAGCGCGCTCCTCAAGCGCAAAGGACGCAGGAAAAGAACATACACAGGACGAGCGCGCTCTAACGACTGCCACAATTGTTAGGCTACTTCTTTGTGTGTGAGCAGTACGCTCCTTTCGCAACCGCGGCTGCTCCAGCGAGCGAAGTGATCCTTCGTGCTCTCTGTAACTTCAACGGAAACTTGCGGTGAAAGCACAAGACGTACCAACCGCCCAATTACGAGATAAGCGCGCGCGCACGAGCGACCACGCCCTGTAGAGGCGCGCGCGCATCGCGACGTGTGGGGTGACGACCTTTAAAGCGTGCACGGCGTGCCCTTCGCGCTATCTCGCTAGTGATAATAAGAACACGCTGAAGCCACCGAGCTCTGAGTATCGCCAACGGTAAGTGGTATATATAAATAGCTCGCTGTTAGTAAGCTGAAGAACATATGCTGTGTGGCCGAGTTGATTCGTGCTTCGCGCTGCGTATCAGACGGTCGTAGGCTCGACTCCCGGTGACGGAAATTTTTCTTCTAGCTTTTTATTTGCAATCTGTTTATATTTTACGACATCATATCCGGGACGGAAATACGCCAGTGAAGCCGTGGTGGACCACGGCCTAATACACTTTCGTGTTGAAATAGATATGTAAGAAAGAAAGCAAGGAACAAAGAATTAGATAAATAAAAAGAAAGTACGATGGGAATCAATGTTATGCGAAGCATCCGGAGGTAAGATGAGCGAAACGTTATGAAATGACGCTAAAGATATGTACAAATGTTGCACGCACAGAGATGTTGAACAGTCGAATATCTTTCATATAACCATTTGTTGACAGTTGTGTAACGATGCCAACAGAAACATCGGTATTGCCAACACCAGAAGCCGTAAGCTGATATGTAGAGCTTGTGCTTGCGAGGATGGTAGCCCTTGGATAGTGTTGCGTAAACAAACTACAGTGGATGGCGCTTAAGTATACAACTGACGTTAATCCGACATGACTCCTTCATCACGGGAGTACGTATGTAATGTTTATAAAATTAGATAGCCAGCACTGCAACCACAATATACGTTTCACCAACATTACACCTGCATAGGGTGTTCTGCCAAAGCAGTTTCGAGACCTGACGTGGCTCTGTGGCAGAATGCTTGATTGCCACGGAGAATGCTTGGGTTCGATTCCTGCTGGGACTTTCATTTCTATTCTTTGTATTCCTGGCGTCAACGCCGCCGATGTCCATCTTTCTTAACGTTGTCGCCTTTTAACTTACCAGTGTCAACGCCACCGATGTCAGTTTCTCTTAAAGCTCTCGCATTTAAAATACCAATGACTGTTCTCGCCGTTCCTGGGTAGATATAAATTGTCAAAGTCCTTTGCCGCATACCCGCATTCCGCGGCCCGTGGTATACGGGTATGAGCCACACGTGTCTGGAGAAATGAGTTTGACGACGTACGCGACGGGATTTTCACGTTATTCATGTCATGAACAGCCAGACATATTCGTCAATACCTCTTACCCTCCCATTTAAATTTTGGTCGACCCCAAGTCAAGGAGGCAATCACGAGAGCACCCAGACGTAGGCGGCTAGGTATATAGTTAGATAGATACGTAGCTAGAAACACAAAAGTGCTTACAATACGCAAAGAAATGCTTCGTATTTAAAACAAGGAAGGCCATCCTGCTCGCTGTTTGTTCCAGGCTTGCGTCACGAGTGCCAGCTGCGCCAATGTTTTGGATCGACCACTCAAACATTTGGTACTAAACGTGGGTCAGCCCAATTCTCGGATTGGGTAAAATTCATATAGGGGTGGACCACCCTAATACCAGAGGAGGGCCATGCCTATTCAATGTGTGTATCAAGGAAGTGTCGAGAATGCCCTTACCCAGGGGTCTCAAGCGCGCGGACCGCGGGCCGCACATGCCTGTCTTCAATTCACATTTAAAAAACAATTATTAATAAGAATGTTCGAGAGCTACGCAGGCATTATTGGTCTAAAGCATTGTTTTCGTGAAGGTACTCCGTGTGATGACTATGTGCTGAAACATCACCGTGAAACCAAAAGCTGCATTTCAGAATCGGCATCCAGACACAGTCATTTTGGAGATCGGTATCGACATGTTGTTAGAATCCTCGCACCAAATGTCCTTCAGAAATAATCCGTATATGAGTTATGGGAAAGGTTGTCTTTCAAATGGCAACAATTGCCAACAACTTGTGCATACAAACTCCCACCCCCCATCCCTGCCGCGTTTACGTTCTGCACTAAAACGGCCCGTGCGGGAATAAACTGCGTGACTGCGGCCCGCTGGCTGAAGCGAGTTTGAGACCGCTGCCCTAGCCCAATTTCGCGCGTGTATCAAGCCAATTTTCATCCGTATCCCATAAGACTTATCAACGGTTAAATTCGGCCGAAGGTCAAATTTCAGGTGGACATGAAATGTCCTGGGCATGCTTAGTGTATTATACCACGCACTGTCATTTATATTGTGCAGGGCCGTTGCGAAATTGTTCACAGCTTGTTGCGCCGCCGCGCCTATACATCGCCCAACTGAATCCAGCTCAAGCCTCGTGTTCTTTCCTGACATTCGCGAATCCCGATAAGTAGGGCAGAAGTGCAATCATGCTAAAAATATGTTGTCATCGTAAAACGACACAGCTTTGCTCAGTAGATCACATCACATCTTCAAATGGTATTATGTTATTGGTTGAAAAACAAAATAATGAAACTCAGTTTGAATGATGATGCAGAAACAGCACTCTTAATATTGTGAGAAAAAAAAAGCCACTTTCTGCTCAAAAAAAAAAAAAACCAGCTGGAAAGCCATAGATAGTTCGAAGCTTCGGAAGTAAAAAAAAATGGAGGGAACGTTTCACAACATTTCAATTCGTAAGCGCTTACGCGGGGAAAAAAATTAGAAGCTGATCGTCTTTAAAGGAGCACTGACACCAAATATAAAACGCATTGAAAGTGCTTTCAAGGTGTTTTTTTCTGTCAGCTGCTTAAAGTACAGCATAATATTTAAAGAATGTCTCTTAGTGTTAAATGCATTTTTGTTGAGAGTTTAACACGGCGTACTCAGAGAGTTCAGCTGTAGTGTGCCGCCGCAGCGACACCGCGTCAACATCTTAACATGTTGCCGGCTCGCGATTAACCACTCGAGGAGCGCACGGTTCATCTTCCTAAAACATTCAAACCACAATACAGCACGCGCTGGCAAAAGAACGAGTACACACCGAGATAATGCTCGAGATAATACATGATAATACGCACCGAGATAATACACACCGAGAACACACCGAGATAATGCACCGAGCGTAAAAAATGCTGCGCACATCCATCGTCGATTGAACATTAGAAGCTACCGCCTATGTCACTGAAATGCTAGACGTCCCCACCAACCGATGGTGATAAGGCGTGTTCTTTTATTCCAGGCATGTCAGGAGCACCGTAGAGCAGCGTCACGTCGACGGAAATACTATAGATGGCGCCCGCACTTTTCCGGTTTTGCTCAATAGCCAATCAGCGCGCATCAAAGGTGACAGTCGCCTTTTGCGATTTTTTTCAGAATACGGCCCCTCGTGACCTTCCCTAGCCCGTCAGCAACCTCCAACAAGCCTCCCATCTCCACTCGCCTCTTCTAAATCATGTTACTCCCTCTCTCCTTTTCCTCCTCTTCACCCTCACAGAATTGCTGCTCGCATCCTGACTTTCCTTTCCCACCGATAGCTATACTACACTATTCATGGCTGTATTATGCCCTCTCCCCTCTTCCTTTCCCACTCACCCTCTATTTCCTGTTCCAGCATCTTGCTATACTATCCTAAACATGACTATGCTATGTCTTGCCATCTGCCCTCCTCCTCCTCATCCTGCTCAGCCTCAGATATCTCCTCCTCACCCACACTCCCCTTTCTTACCCCCCTGACATTGTACACTATATATGATTGTGATGTACCCTCTCACTTCCATCTTTTCTTCCGCCTCACAATTATATCCCTTCTAACCCTCACTTCGCTTTCCTACCCCTAGAAACACATGGATGTGTTTTACCTTCTCACCTCATTTCTCTAATCCTTATCCTCCCATGACTCCTCCTTACCCTCACTTCCCTTTGTTACCTCCTTATTACAGTATACTATATACGCATATGCCATCCTCTTCCCTCTCTCTCTTCTTTCCTCCCCCCTCACCCCAACTTCGCTTTCCGACCCCTTTCCTATTCTATACTATGATTTACTGTGCATTTGCTCCTCCATCTCTCCTACAATTGAATTGCATAGTTACACTCGGTCTTCCTCCTCTCTTAGTATCGCTCTCCCTCGCTTCGCCAGTTAAACGGCGTTACTCCAACGTCAAAGAGCTCCGCTGTTAAAAACCTTCGCTTACATAACTTCACTTGCTGCATTGCTCGGCACTGCAGAGCGGCTACATGAGAAAGCAGGTTTGGTCTTAGCCGTTACGAAGTTGTCTCACGGTGCGTTGAGTACTCTTCAAAACATGGGTCACACCGATGTTAGCAACCCACCACCAATCGTACACGCACCTGAGCAAACATTTCTTCAGAATAGTTCGCCATTGTGATCTGCTGGATGGCAGCAGGCAGCTTGGTAACCTGAAATAAAGTTTTCACAAAGCAGTCAATTTCTTTCTTGGAAACAGCTGTCAATGTCGAACTTGCTTTTTCTCGTTTGTACCTTTCAGATAAAGCAGGATCCCGGTACTGTTTCTTAAGCTGACTTGCTGATAACTATAATGCTGTTCGCTGTCTTCAATAAGAGATCACTCGAAACATCGACTGAAATTACCATTGTGTACCAGATTACAGAGTTCATGTATCGCCTTATGATCAGGAAGATAATGTCCTATCTCTTAATGAAGAATGAAAAGCATCATAAGGTTAATTCACCACCCAAACTGCAGCGGTAATGGCAATTCTGTAACTATGTAATTGTGCCATTGGAAACACGCCTTCAAGCCGTTGTGACCTCATTTTCTTTTTCCTTAACATAACGAACTGAAAGTTTTTGCTCATGAGTCACAGTAAACAATAACTATAACCAATAATTATTGTGTTTTCTATCTGAACAGAAAATAGTTTTGCTAATATGCAATATTTCAGCACCTACTACCCAAAAGTGCGAAATACCTTGTGAAGGATGATCAGTGCAACGTTGCCATTAATCTGATTTATATACTTATCCATTTCGTGATACAGGAAGCCCGTTCTGAGAACAAGAGTAACCCGATTGGAATTGAGGGTGTGTAATCTACTGTCAAGCATGACTTCAGCTCTCTCCTTCAAGTATTACTTCACTCCAGAGCATTGCACGGAGCATTTTTTCTTGTGCTCTGACGGCCCGAGCACAAATGCGTCATGCACCGGTACGTTCAAGCCTAGTACTGTGATGATAGACCTAACACATACCCGGTCCAGGCCCGAAAGATCCAGGCTCAGGTCTGCCCCCTTGAGGCCTGACCGCATGGTGTTCTTCTAGGTTGTTCTTAAGGTACTAGTGGCACGCAGAAAGTTTGAAAGATTTGATGGATCATTTATATAGATATGAGGTCTTCTTGAACTGGACTATTAATAGTGCCCTGTGTGTTTATTGTGACGAAGACCAAAAAAAAGTGTAGCAGGAAGCTAGCAAATATGATCTCTTTTGTGCTGGTTAAAGCACTGCATGCGACCATAAATGGTGGGTATTCTTAACAGCACTAATGCTATCACAAGTGTGAACAAAAGGAATGGGCGGGGGGTAGAAAAGGCCACCATGCATTGAGGAACCAGCGTGACCATCACGCGAGATTGATAGATAATGAATAAGGTAATGAAAGACACAATATTTCTGCATCCAACAATACAGAAAAGTGGAGAGCCGTGAGGTGGTGGAGCGCAATATAGAAGGTAGCGGAAAGGTAAAAAGCCACTTGCTCATGATTTAGCTTCTATACTCCATAGCAGAAGAACTGACATTTGGGCGAGTTGGATGCTGTTACACATGTTGAGTGGATTGAGCGCGATACAACGAGGACAGAGGTAAAGAAAGGACAAGAACACCAGCGCTGGTATTCGTGTCCCCTTTTACCTCTGTCCTCGTTATATCGCGTTGAATCCACTCAACATTTTAAAAGCTATACTTTATGTAGACGAGTACATGCACTACCACGCGCCATATCGTGGTACATTTCTCTCATTAAGAAGAAAATACGGCGGATCCCATGCACTGTGGCAATCGATGTAATGCGGAGCAGTCAGCAAGGAGCTGCATACATCGCATTGTTTGTCTGAGGCAAACAAATACAGTCATGCCACGACATGTAGCTCACTGTTGCATGTCCGTGATGCACGCATGCATGGTACAATCTTGTGTATACTAATGAAAGTATATTCTAGGATATACAATGCATGACTTGTCATTTATGTTCGTCACGCACTCATGCCCATGCCATACCAATTTTGGCATATATACAGTTAACAAAAAGGCTGGAAGCGCACCAAGACAGTGTCATGTAAATCATGCTGTAAACGACATGCATGGCATGATTTTTCATTTTAGGACCTGTCATTTATGTTTGGTCATGCTGTGACGTCACATCAGAAATTTTGGTATATATCCAGTGAATGAAACAGCCGCGAGCACACCATAAGCGTGGCATGTAAATCGTGCCATACATGGTACACATGGCATGATTTTTATGTTACGACCTGTCAGTTATGTTCGCCATACAGTCATGTCACGCCATACCAATTTCGGTACATATCAAGCAAGCAAAACGGCCTAGAGCACACCATGAGCGTGACAAGCAAGTCATGCCATACATGACATGCCTCTCATAATTTACATGTTAGGACCTGTCATTCATGTTCGTCAAACAGTCATGTCATATATAAGTACATTCAGTGAATGAAACGGACCGCGAGCGCACCACGCGCGTGGCATGCAAATCATGGCGTATATGGCATACATGTAATATTTTTTTTAGGTTATTGTCATTTATGTTCTTCATACGGTCACGTCGCGCCACACCAATTTTGGTACTTATCAAGCTAGCGAAACGGGCACGAGCGCACCGTGAACGTACCATCTAAGGCATGCCGTACATGACACATGTCATGATTTTCTTATTACCACCTTTCGTTCGTGTTCTTCATACCAAAATGTCATACATACTTACAAGCTTTATAGCGCGGAACTTCTTACACAAAGGACAAGAAAACAAGGGCAGGCACAAGCGCTTACTTCTAACTAACGTTTAATATCTGAGCTCGAAAATATATACCGTGAAAGAGAAAGAAGGAACAACTGCATCCAGTCCCCTGATCAAAACAACATGCGTGCGTTACACTGCATTTTTACCAGCTGCCATAAAGAAAACGTATTTCTCTTGGGGATAAGAGAAGGGATGGTGTGCTGAAACGCTCGTAATCGCCGCTGTTCATAGCTGCAGTTTCTGTTATCTCACGCGAGCACCGGTCTTTGTCTCTGAACACTGGAGTTTTGTCAAAGTAGGGTGTAGACCCACAGTGCTGCCAATATTGCACCAGGTGCCCTTGTCTTCCTTTCACCACGTTCCCGCTGTGCTCCCTTCAGCGGTTGTGTAGGCATCTTTCCGTCTCCCCGACGTACAGTACGTGCCGCCACACGACAGCGGTACCCTGTACACAACACCTCCGGCACATGCGACGAATCTGTTCTTGTGCTGTGCATTGCAATCCTTTTTTTCTCTCCTTTTACAAGTGATGTCATGTTGCATAACTGGTCAATTTTTGGGGTCTGAAGTGAGGACTCTCACGCCTGCATTTTCACTGTTGTGCAAAATCATGCAGTACATGACATGCCTGTCATGATTTCATGTTATGACTTGCTATTTCTGCTCGTCATGCAGTCACGTCATGCCACACCAATTCTGGTATACATCTGTTAACGAAACGGCCAAGAGAGCATAAAGTCGTAGGCGGATAGATAGATAGATAGATAGATAGATAGATAGATAGATAGATAGATAGATAGATAGATAGATAGATAGATAGATAGATAGATAGATCATGGGGGGAAGGAATACTAAAGAGAGGCTGTTACGTCACATTTTGTGAAGCCGGAAGAAAGGGGACGGGGAGGGCTTCTCCTCGCCAGGTTGGTTACGCTTCAGCTCACTCGCGCATGCACAACTGGCTCCACCGAAAGGGAGGGAGCGCAGGAGCGCGTGCCGTGCAGGCGACGTCAGTCGTGCCGGGTGGCTGGCCGCCGCCGCCTGATAGACGAGCTTGAAAAGCAAGACTTTTGTGTCGCTCAAGAGCAAACGTGCCGCGATGCTCACTTGTAATGGGCCTGGACGCCACTCACAGTCTTATTAGGGCCCATATTGTGCATCTACAATAAACTTGCAGCTTTGCACTTCATGTTTAATCAGCTGAATGCAAGAGAGCAACGGTGCAACGCGGACGGATAATTGGCGCGGACAGGCCAATTTTTTTCTGCGAGTACGATAATTTCGGGGTACGCGGCATAATGTAACAGTGGTTTCCGAATAGATCTTGCTATTCAGCAAGATGAATCGCCTCCGAATCATCTTTTGCCCGTCTGTGTCACGATACGTTCGCACGAATACCGTTCATGGCACCCGAGCTAAGCTGCAGCAGCACGGGTCGCTCGACTGCTACCATATCGAAGAAAACTTAGCCGCAGATAAAGTTGCCGCGTGCAAAACGTGAACAGGACGCGGATAATTCAAACAGCTTCGTAACTCGCCTGACTGTGTCAACTATTGACTTGGCGCTGTTGTACGGGGAACGGGTCACCGCCGCCTCTCGCATTCAGAGCCGTCGGCGCTGTCGTTCTCGTGTTGGAATTGTAGCCTTCCATTGCCGAGGCAGCAATTGCACAGTGCCGAAGGAGAACATGCAGTGAAGCTGCGGCGCCAACCATTTCTGGAGGAGCGGTCACAGGCTTCCGAAAACAATCGCTTTCGACTGCAAGCAAAATGAACTAAACACGCAGCCGTGAAGATCGACGCTCACTGTAGGCTTCCAACACCTTGCATCATCTGTAAAGTGCAACGTGGGCGAGCTCGTCCAGCGGTATATTCGGCTGCACCTGGAGGATGGCCTGTGCGTGTGAGGGTAGACGCTGAAGCCAGATTATTCGGAGGAGGGAGTCGTCAACGGGCGTGCTGCTCACGAGGGCACGCATATAGCGCAGGAGCTGCGATGGCTTGCGGTCACCGAGCTCTTCGTGCTGGAGGAGTTGGCGTACTTTCTCGTCTTGAGAAGGCGAGAGCCGTCGGATCAGTTCTCTTTTCAGGTGCACGTAACAGTCTTCAGCCGGAGGACTTGCTAGTATGTCGCAAAGCTCAGCCGCGTAGCGAGAGTCTAGATGGGCGACGACGTAGTCGTGGCGCGTCCTGTCCTGGGTGATACGGGCTAGAGAAAAATGTGCCTCGGCTTGAGCGAACCATACCTCAGGTGACTCTGCCCAAAACGGTGGGAGCTTGACGGCGACGCGGCAGAGGTTCATGTCCACGGCGGCCGCAACAGGGGCAACACATGTGTTGGCAGCGGCCGCTGGAGCGAAGCTTTGGGGGGGCGTTGCCCGAGCGGGGCTGTGCAGGATCGTCAGGGATGTGCGGTTCACTTTGGATGCACCGGTGTTGTTCCTGAAGTTGCTGCTCTTGGTTCGTGATCATTTGTTGCTGAGCCTGCAGTTGCTGTTGTGGTTCTTGTACTTGTTGGCGAACAGCGGCAAGGGCTTCCTCGTCGGCCATGGCGGTGCGGTAAGTTCGTTTTCCGGGTCACCAGATGTGGGAACGCATAGCTTTTAATGTTTCCACATGAAAGACACAGCAACACCTGATACGATCAGGGGCACACACACAGTTTTTACAGCTTGGTGGCGCCGGTGGTTCTGCTTAAACGCATCGTCGCGGCGCGCAGTCGCGGAAGCGGCGCCGCACGGTTTTCGCCACAGCTGCATAAAAATGCGCATTCGCAAATCCAGCCGGCTCTGTAAACAACGTGTCATACGGGTGGCGATGCGGACGACGCGAGACGACGGCGTGACCAAGGAATTCCAGCAGCCGGTGCGAAAGCACGTGACTTCCGCCACACTTTTCGCTGTGCAGCTCGGATAGCGAGGGCCGCTCCTTAGCTTTCCTTCTTCCATGAGACAGACAGACAGACAGACAGACAGACAGACAGACACGGACAGACAGACAGACAGACAGACAGACAGATAGATAGACAGATAGATAGACAGACAGATAGATAGATAGATAGATAGATAGATAGATAGATAGATAGATAGATAGATAGATAGATAGATAGATAGATAGATAGATAGATAGATCATTCACTGTGCGCACTAGTGCTGCCTTACTCTCAGGCCATTTGAAAAAAATATTCAGTTATAAGTTAAATGCTCGACCAAATGCGCTAAAATCTCACCATCATCTTTGTGAAGGCACAAGGATCGGCCCACAGAACAAAGAATATGATCGATACTTGGGTTTCATGGCCCCTCTAATGCAATGAGGTGCGGAGTGCAAGTAGGCCGTGATACAGGATGTGCCTGCGTAGTCGTAATCGAGTCTATCATGACTTACATATGAGCCCTCGACAGCGCCAAGGGCATGTATGCGCAGCAGTTGCGCAATACGTACAACGCATTTCATTCTGTGCACCTCGAAGACGGGCAATAAGATGCTGAGCCAGTGGAGGATGCCGAAGGTCAGGAAGAACAGCCTGGCTCGGAACTGCAGATCCGGGATGATGGTGTAGTAGGCGGCGGTGCACAGCAGGACCACGCTGTACGAATACGCGTACAGCATGCTCGGCCCCAGGATTGAACTGGCCAAGTTGGAGCAGCTCTTCAGCAGAGATAGTTGGTAGCGGGTGTGGACCATCTGGATCACTTTACTACGAAATAGATTGCAAGCATGTTCGTGTATGACGCATGGAATAAGGGAACACTATTCTATCATAGCAGTTACCGGCACCAAACCTTTCCACGCCATTCTATCACTGTGACGCCCAGCAACACATCTTTCAGGAAACGACGTCGAAACTAGAAAACAGCTTCGGTCATCGAGATCTTTCACTTGCTGGTAACAGGAATAATTGGTAAGAAAAATAAATGGATATTGAATATTTTTGGACAAAAATACGTCTGGAAGACGGGAGCAAATTAAAGTGTAAAAGAAGCTTAAAATATCGAAATAAGAGAAAAGAAGCGTTCAATGTCCTCGCATTCTGGTGATGCAGTTCAGTATATTGCTTTCAGTTATGTACTAGGAGAACGTGTATAAGGATTATTGAACAAAGATTATGATCGAAACTTGGGCGTCATGGCCCCTCCTTGTGCCTTCACAAAGAAGATGGCGAGATGAGAGTGCAGCTAACTCCAGCTTTGATCTTCTATTTTCGCCTTGTTTTGCGTTAATTCCCATCATTCTCATGAAGACGTCTGCGTCCTCAAGGAGGCATGCATGAAGATCTGCACCTCTTCTGGACTTTCATTCTGATGTTAACTTTTTTCCTGTAAGTTCAAGAAGACATACAATTCATATCTAGTGATTTTGATAGGGCCCCACGAGTACGGAAGCGCCGCAGTTGAAATAAAGCACGAAGAAAAAAAAAGATCACCATAATTTTGGGCTACATTGTGGTCTAACGTTGACCAGGTGCTCAACGGGCTTCAAACTCCTAACTTGACAGAACACGTCACGTTACAGGGACGTGTAATGTTGCAGCAATAAAAGAGAATATATGACTTAAGTTTATACTTCAAGGGAGATTTGTTAAAGCCAGCGAAGGGAAAAGAGTTCATGAAAGATTCAAATGACGTCACGGGAACGTGTGCATGATTAAGTTTCTTTTTTTTCCTATGCGAACCACATGGAGATATATTAGAGTGGTCGCAGTAAGACAGGAGCAGGCATGCAGACTGACCAGGCCTGTTCATGCGTCCAAGCTTGCCACATACCTGCTGTCTGGCGTGCTCCAGGAGCGCAGGCACTTGTCCACGTTCTTCACGATGCAACGCATGTAGAGGCCGATAGCTCGGGAGATGTACGCGAGGAGCAGTCTAGTGCTCACGC
Source organism: Rhipicephalus appendiculatus (assembly GCA_030522465.1). NCBI lineage: Eukaryota > Metazoa > Arthropoda > Arachnida > Ixodida > Ixodidae > Rhipicephalus > Rhipicephalus appendiculatus. The sequence goes on from JALIZH010027139.1 coordinate 347,784, forward strand.
AATTCACCGTCAGGAACGGCACCCCAGTAAAGGCGTTGCTAACAGCAATGGCCATATTTACCGGTGCCAGTCTGCGGCCGTTTTGCATCAAGAGTACTGTGCCAAAATCCGAGTAGATGTTCATCGAAACATTCAGGAAAGTCAGTGCAGTCTGCACAGCCGGCCAGGGAAACATGGGATGGGAAAACAGTCAGAAAATAAATCGTAGGGGAAACAGCGCGAACGACCAGGGCAGCAAAGGCACGCATACAACCACAGGCAGCGCTACGCGTGGTTGTATATGTACCTTTACTGTCCTGGTCTTTCGCGCTGTTTCCCCAACAATATGTTCGACCAACAAGCCGACAAGATCACCCTTCACGAAAATAAAAGAGAGAATATTCGAAGCGCTTTTAGAACAGCTGCCCACCGCAAATTGTGCAACTACCTACCAATATTCCTGAACTTCTCTTTGCGTCCTTAAGCCAACGAGAATTCCCACTCCCTTTCCACAGTTGGTGTCATTGGGTTATCGGTATTTTTGCAATGTGTCATTCATCATGGCCAATCAAACTTAGCAGATTAGCATATCAAAGTCCATCTTTTACTTCGTGTCTGTATATAATGAAATTCTTTTGTTCTATTTCTCATGTCATACCTGCTATGTTGGGTGTACTTCAGTAAATACAGCCCGAAGAGGCCGGGGGGCGGAAGAGAGGGGCCTCTCAAATGGCGCAGGCTGACAGAGTTGAAATGCAGCAAAATAACGAATAAAATATGGTTCGAAAAGCTTACGTACAAAACATTAACAAATACTCTTGGATCGAGAGTTAGCAGGTAGTATTGGGTTCCGAAATAATGGTAATGAGTAAGTTCTGCTATTGCGTTAGTGAAAGCTTCACAGGTATCTGTCAAGCTTTCATCTCGAAGGGCCAGTTAGTACGTTACTGCGATGAAAGCAGCAGGAAAACGGGACGGAGGGTGTGAATCGCGTTTCTGTTGTTTGATTCTTATCCTCCATGCCGTTTTCGCACTGTTTTCATCGGAGGTAAGCTCAGCAGCCTCCACTACAGCAAGAATGAAAACAACTTCGCAAGGCAATAACATTTTGCGCTTGCACAGTTACCTGCAAGGAGCTAATCGCCCACGTGTCTCAGTTACAGAGACGAAAAAATTGGCCGCGTATCTGCGTGCTTCGCTGCAAATGTCGTCGAAAGACGATAGTCTTGTGCCGACTGCACTGCATGAGCGGCATGAGTACCACAATTTAATAACTGGGCTAGCCGCTGGGCTCGTTTTTCGGACGTTTTCCGGGCGCGCTTAGACGGACGCCGGCGTTTCTCCGCTGAAATTTGGTCATCGGTCTTTTCTCTGCGTTCTCTGATCATGTCTTGTAGAGTGGGCCGTATTTCATCAAGCGGCCATATATGTTTTGCCTTGCCTGAGACAGCGCTCTTCTACGATGAATCAGCCGCATCTGGCTGGCATTGATAAAACAGAAGAGGACGCCATCTACAGCGCTACCGGGGAACATCGGCTTGTGTTGAACAATGCTGCTGCCAGGTGGCAGCACCACAGCCAGCCACAGCGTTGAAGTTAAATCACTGGGCGGAGACTTGTTTTGTACACAGCAGCGCCGCGTAATAAACACTAGGATCTTTATAATTACGTATCTATAGATTTTGTTTTAAAGGAACACTGTGAATAGTACTAAGGTATTGATGTTGTGCCTCAGGTATGCGTAATATTTGATTTTTAATTGCCCACGCTCACCCGTATGAACACATGCTTCTTGGTCAAGATTGGAGGTCGTAAGGCAGGGGGTTAAAGTTTGGCCAACCAGCTGAATCGTGTGACGTGCCGACAAACAGAGAAACAGACAGACAGACATAATTTCTCCGTTTAGGTATCCCAAGAAAGACTATCGTCTTTAAAAGGGAAGAGACACTTACGGCATAAACGTCCGACATTCCCAGGTATAGTGCACGGCGTCACTCATGGTATATGATTCCATGAGGATACTTGCCCGCTGTAACGAGCGCTGAGTTGGCCCACAACTGGCTGAAGTAAGTTAACAAGAAGAAAAACGACGAGTAACAAGACAGATGACGAAGATTTCTGTCTTGCCCCTTGTCATTTTTTTTTTCGCGCTAAAGTCGGTTATGCAAGACCTAACATTGAATTCTGCTATATCGCAGGAGTCTGGGAATTGAAAAGCGCTGAAGACGGTGCAAGAAAGAAGACACGGCATTATGCAAATACTTTTTCTTTTTTTTTCTGTCCTGTTCCTTGGAAATACTCTTTCTGGGGCTTTGCGCAATTAAACTAAGCACAATTACGAGACAAGTCACAGTGTGAAAACTCGATTAACTCGTAATTTGTTACTCGTAACTGAGTATTTACCATGCATGTAAGTCGAACTACATCGGTGTTCTTGCATTTCCCCTACATCGAAATGTGGCCTCCATGGGCGGGAGTAATAATATTTTGGGTTTTAACGTCCCAAAAACCATGATATGATTATGAGAGACGCCGTAGTCGAGGGCTCCGGAAATTTCGACCATCTGGTGTTCTTTACGTGAACTGACATCGCACAGTACAAGGGCCTCTACCGTTTCGCCTCCGTCGAAATGCGACCGCCGCGGCCGGGATCGAACCCGCGACCTTCGGGTCAGCAGCCAAGCGCCCTAACCGCATGGGCGGGAATAGAACCAACGTAGCACATTGTCTTGATTTCTTGTTTATTGGTAGTGATTTCAGTTGCCAGCGTTTCTGAAAGAAACGTGACAGTGCAGTGATCAGAATGCCGACCAAAGCTACGGATGAGGCCCATTGTAGGTATTTGTTTGCTTCAGCCATGCCTACAAACCGAAATGCTACAAAAAACGCATGGCGGAATTGAAATCACGATGCCAACGCCTGTTAGTGTGCGGTGATGGCAGTATGTTCACTTATTATACTACATAGGGAGAATTTTTAATAATGTTTAAACCAAGTAAATCAGAGGTTGCGTACTGCGTCTTGAATCGTTTGTCTCATTATAGAAGAAGGAACTTCATTTGTTTGGGCCTTGTCATGGTTTTCCAACAATGGCTCCTCTGGGCGCTTCTTGGTAGGACAGAGCAACGTTTTTAGAACCTGGTTCTAGAAACGTTGGGACATAGAACGCAATCACTCGCTTATGAAACCATAGTGATCCTGTGTTCATATTGCATTAGTGAGGCTATTGTGCGTTTAATTAATGTAGGGCACCATGTACGAGACTACATTCACTAGCACTTTATACCCCTCTTCTGATCTAAAAACTTCTGTTCTCATTGCATTTATCACCGCCTAAACACTCGACCTTTCGCTCAAAGTGGGATGATTACCTGACAAGCGATGAGCTTGCGGGCGAATTTCACCGTCTGTCGCTGTACGTATTGCGGCACACCGATCAGACGCTCGATGAGACCGAACATTCGCAGCAACTCCAAGACCTGAGGCGCTCGGTACATCAGCAGTACGTTGTTCAACAGGGCTTCTACGTTCAAGGCTAGCAGGGCTGTCAGGAAGATGAACACGTTCAGCTGGTCAGCGGCCCCCCATTGCCTGCTTGTGCTGCTCCGTGTACACGGTCAGATTGACCCCAACGACTGCGCAAACGTCAACACGTGAGTGTGTTGCAGTGTGCTTTGAGCGAAAATTGTAACATTATCGCTGTAAAGAAAGAGATAATCGCAATGCAGAAAGGCAGGGAGGTTAACCGGAAAAGCGAATATTGTCGCGGTACCCCGTAAACGGACAACCAAGACGTTTAACAGAACAGCAAACAGCCCGTTTTATGCAGCAGCAAAGGCCAAAACATAAACACGAGAACGTCTTCTTCTTCAGTCAATGACACGTTCCGCGAGGCTGTAAGAGCCCACATCGTCTTCGTTTCATGCATACAACGGGCGCGGCATTTGCCTCCCTTTAAAAGAGCATCGCCCCGATGCTATGGTCACACGTTTGCAAAAGAGCGACAGTCCGTAGCAATGTCACTCGCTTATGTAAGGTTTTATGCGCACGACGTGCACAAGTTCAGGTCGGTGCTGGCGACGCTTCGTACAGTGGGGGGCTATCCGGAACGACCTCATAGGTGACGTCACTTAGTCGTCGCAGCACTCTATAAGGCCCGAAGTATCTTCTAAGAAGCTTTTCGGATAGTCCCCGTCTTCGTACAGGCGTCCACACCCATACCCTGTCGCCGGTTTCGTAGGTCACAGGTGTATGACGTAGATTATAGCGACTTGCGTCGTGCTCTTGCTGTTGGTATATTCGCACACGTGCGACCTGCCTGGCTTCCTCTGCGCGTTGAGTAAAAGCTTCGGTACTCGTCTCAACGTCATCGCATTCGTGTGGCAGCATCGCGTCCAACATCGTCCTTACTTCTCTTCCATGAACAAGGCGGAATGGGGTCATACGCGTCGTTTCTTGCTTAGCAGTGTTATAAGCAAACGTTATATAGGGTAGAATCTCGTCCCAATTTTTTGTGCGCTATGTCGACATACATTGAAAGCATGTCTTCAAGGGTTTTGTTCAGCCGCTCGGTCAGTCCGTTGGTTTGTGGGTGGTAGGCCGTCCACTTACGGTGAATAGTACCGCTGAGCACCAACACATGATCTAAAAGTGCTGCTGTGAATGCGGTTCCGCGATCTGTTATAACGATCGATGGTGCGCCGTGTCTCAACACAATGTTCTCTATGAAAAATCGGGCGACCTCCTCTGCTGTGCCTCTCTGGATGGCTTTTGTCTCGGCGTAGCGAGTAAGGTAGTCGGTGGCCACAATAACCCAGCGGTTACCAGTACTAGAGGTAGGAAGTGGACCCAAAAGGTCCATTCCGATCTGGTCAAACGGCGTTGGTGGGACCTGGACTGGGTGTAACAAACCGGCTGGTTTCGTCGGAGGTGACTTGCGCCGCTGGCAATCGAGGCAGAGCCGAACGTGATGTTTCACGGCAGCGGCGAGTCTTGGCCAGTAGTATCTCTCTCGGACTCTGCTCAGTGTGCGCGTGTAGCCTAAATGCCCAGAGGTGACCTCGTTGTGGCACGCCTGCAATACCTCACAACGAAGGGCTTCAGGGACGACAAGCAGGTAGGTGGATCCGCCTGACGAGAAGTTCATTTTGTAGAGGACTTTGTTTCGCAAACAAAATGACGATAATCCTCTTGCAAAGACTTTGGGCGCGTTCTGAGTTCGTCCTTCTAAATAATTAATTAGACCAAGCAGCTCAGGATCGTCATGCTGTTGGTCTGCAATTGTAGACGTGTCGAGGATTCCGAGGAATGCCGTCTCTTCATCGAGAGGAGCAGCCGGCACTATCGGTAATCGAGACAGGCAGTCAGCGTCCGTGTGTCGTTTTCCTGACTTGTAACCAATCGTCATATCGAACTCCTGTAGTCTAAGGCTCCAGCGTGCTAATCGTCCTGAAGGATCTTTAAGGTTGGTCAACCAACACAATGAATGGTGGTCACTGATTACCTTGAAAGAGCGGCCGTACAAATATGGGCGAAATTATATAACCGCCCATACCACGGCGAGGCATTCTTTTTCAGTGGTTGAATAGTTTGCTTCGGTGCGCGAAAGAGTCCTGCTTGCGTAGGCGATCACTCTTTCCGCGTCCTCCTGGCACTGCACAAGCACAGCTCCGAGGCCAACATTGCTGGCATCAGTATGGAGCATTGTGGGTGCTGTTTCGTCAAAGTGGGCAAGCACCGGGGGCGTATGTAGACGTTGCCGCAATTCATTGAAAGCGGTTTCCTGTTCGTCACCCCAAACAAAGGCAACGTCATCTCTCGTGAGGCGAGTTAAAGGCGACGCAATGCGTGCGAAATCCGGTATAAACCGCCGATAATATGCGCAAAGGCCCAGAAATCGCCTGACAGCCTTTTTATCTGATGTCATAGGGAACTGTGCGACGGCGGCTACTTTCTCAGGATCCGGACGAACTCCTGCGTAACTGACGACATGTCCAAGGAACTGTAGTTCTTCAAAGCAAAAGTGGCACTTCTCCGGCTTCAGCGTCAGACCGGCAGACCGTATGGCCTGGAGAACCACTTGCAGCCGTTTAAGGTGTTCGTCAAATGTTGAGGAAAACACAATGACGTCGTCAAGATAGACTAGGCAGGTTTTCCACTTCAGTCCTGAGAGCACGGTATCCATGAGACGCTGAAAAGTAGCAGGCGCGGAGCATAAGCCGAACGGTAAGACCTTAAACTCGTACAGTCCGTCTGGCGTCACAAAGGCGGTCTTTTCGCGATCTCTGGCGTCTACTTCAATTTGCCAATATCCACTCTTTAAGTCCATCGAAGAGAAGTAACGAGCGTTTCGAAGCCTGTCGAGCGAATCATCAATGCGGGGAAGCGGGTACACGTCTTTCTTTGTAACCTGATTTAGCTTTCGATAGTCCACACAGAAACGCAGACTGCCGTCCTTCTTCTTGACTAGAACAACAGGTGACGCCCAGGGACTCTTTGACGGTTGAATCACGTCGTCTTCAAGCATTTTGGCTACCTGTTGTTCTATCGCTTCTCGTTCTTTTGAAGCCACACGATACGGATTTTGATGGATTGGTCTCGCTGCATCCTCTGTGATGATTCGGTGTTTTGTCAAGGGTGTCCGGCCGACTTTCGAGGTCGACGAAAAACAGTCGTGGAACTTGGCTAGCAACTCTAGAAGGCGTTCTCGCGCCTGCTGAGGTAGAATAGGGCTGACGTCAAGGATAGGTGCTAGGGCTTGTGGATCTTGTGCAGGCGTTGCTTGGAGTGCTGCAAAGCAGTCGCGGACATCTGCTACCTCATCAAAATAGGCTAAAGCTGTGCCCTTTGGAAGGTGCCGGCGCTCTGTGCTGAAATTTGTCAATAGCAAGTTCGTGCGCCCGTCGGTGACATGGACTATTCCTCGTGCGATTGAAATGCCATGAGTGAAAAACAACGAGGTTATTCGGTCTGCGACTCCTTCACCGTCAAACGGTACGTCACATGCCACTGAAACAAGGGCACACGATCGAGGCGGGACAACAATGTCGTCGTCAGCGAGGCGAAAGGAGATGTGTTGCGGCGATAAACTATCGGTCAGACCAGGACCCTTGTAGAACGAAACGACGCGGTCCGGGATGTTGATTACTGCACCATGCTCCCTGAGAAAGTCTATTCCTATGATTAAATCCTTGCAGCACGCTGGGAGAACGACGAAAGTCGCAACAAAAGAAGAATCTCCTATGCTGATTCTTGCTGTGCATCTGCCTGTAGGGAGCAGTAACTCACCGCCCGCAGTTCTTACATGGGGTCCTGTCCACGGTGTTTTCACTTTTTTAAGACGAGAGGCGAGGGCTTGACTTATTATGGAAAAGTCGGCACCTGTATCGACTAATGCGGTCACTTGGCGTCCATCAACAAACACATTGAGGTCGGCGCCTACAATTTCGTCACTGTTAAAGTTCGTCGGCGTCAGGTCGTTCTGTAGCGGCAGTATCGGGGGCTTTTTTATCGTCTTGTGGTCTGCCTGCGACCTTACCCCGAGAGGTCGCCGCCTTTAGTTCCCCGTTGTGGGCTGGGCGACCTCCTCCCACGAAGGTCAGCGAAAGTACGACGATTGGGCGACGACGACTGTGCTCCTAGGAGATGGAGAACGCGACCGGTGGCCGAGGTCGGACTGGTGATTGGGCAGCGGCTCGTTATAGGGAGACTGCGTCACTGGGGGCCCTTGGAAACCAGCATCACCACGGCGAACCATGTAGTCGGCGTTAGCGCGGCGACCGTCATACCATGGCCGAGGAGTGCGAAACGAGGCGTCACGGTGCCAACAATAGCGAGCTATATGACCGGCACCACCGCAGTTGAAGCAGAGTGGGCGCCGATCGACAGTGCGCCAAGCGTCCGTTTTTCGAAATTGCGGGCGTCCCATAGTGTCTTCTTGTGGTGGTGACCACGGTGCGGCAAGTGATGACTGGCGGCACGCTGGCATCGGAGTCATGAGCGGACGTCTGAAGGCCTCTTGCTGAGGTTGTGACGAAGGTGCGGCTGTAGGCGGCTGGTAGTACGACGCGACAGGCATGATGGGTGGCGCACGGCGGACAACATCTGCGTAACTCATGTTACGCTGCTCGTGACCAGGATCAGCTGCGGAGAAAGCATGCCGAAGTTCGTCACGAACGACTTCGGCAACTGCCGCCACGGGCATGTCCATCGTTGGAGTCCAAAGTTTCTGAAGTTCTTCTCGAACAATCTCCCTGATCAGGTCACGCAGGGAGCCTTGATTGTCCAGAGTCACGGAGGCGGCATTGATTGGGGTGCTAGTGCTCAAGCGATCGTACTGCCTGGATCTTTGATGCAGAGCTCGTTCAATGGCAGTGGCTTCCCTGATAAAATCAGCCACAGTGCCTGGGGCGTTACGCACAAGGCCGGCGAACAGTTGTTCCTTCACCCCGCGCATGAGGTAGCGTAACTTCTTGTCCTCCGGCATGTTGGGATCAGCACTACGACAAAGGCGTGTCATGTCCTCTGCAAACATTGCCACAGTCTCCTTAGGTTTCTGAATTCTTAAATCTAGCAACTGCTGAGCACGCTCTCGACGATCGATGCTAGCAAAGGTGTCAATGATCTGCTGCCGAAAATCATCCCATGTCGTTATACGGCCTTCTCGATTCTCAAGCCACGTGTGAGCGCTGTCATCGAGAGTGAAATACGCGCGGGCAAGCTTCTGCTGAGCACTCCACTGATTGATGTCGGCAACGCGTTCATAGTGGTCGAGCCAATCTTCAACGTCTTCATGCGGGGCACCGCTGAAGCGATCAGGCACAAGAGGCTGCAGAAGCGTTACCTGTGGCAGATTTGGAGTTGAGCTGCCAGGTACAGCCTGTAGCGGACTGGCGTTGGCCATTCCCAGAGGTACGAAATGCCTGGCAGACGGTTCCTCCAAGGTTGTCAGCTCTGGAGCGAGGCCTAGCAACCGCCGACTGAAGCGATGCACTGGAGTCGTAACTGGTGACGGCGTGTCAGGACTGGATGAACGGCTGCCAGATGGAGTGTGGAGCATCAGGCAGGGTTGCGGTCCAGCACCTCCACCAGTGTCGCGGTACCCCGTAAACGGACAACCAAGACGTTTAACAGAACAGCAAACAGCCCGTTTTATGCAGCAGCAAAGGCCAAAACATAAACACGAGAACGTCTTCTTCTTCAGTCAATGACACGTTCCGCGAGGCTGTAAGAGCCCACATCGTCTTCGTTTCATGCATACAACGGGCGCGGCAATATTAAGCTTTGTAAACCCGCACTGCGGGGAGAGTACGAGGAGACAGAGAAGTAAAAAATAGACAGAGAGAGAGAGAGGAAGGGAGGGAGACAAGTAGAAACACATGCAGACGGAAATGTCGTTATCGTCCAACAAGGCCGGTTGCTCCAGGAACTTCAGCAGTGCCTTGGTCGCTTCCTGCTGTGATGCTCGAGCTTTCCGGCATTCCAAGATGAATTGCTCGTCGCTGAGGCGCGCAAACACTGCTGACAGAGAGCTGCCTTTGGGAGCTATAGTGAGGACAATGACAAACGGTTTGTTCAATGGTATCTTCACAGCCGCAATGGTCCCAGGCAACGCTTTCAACCATTATTTAGTGCTGCAAGCAAAGACGTTTAATAAGCGACACAAGACATAGGAGGTGGAGAACCGTCGTCAAGGTTTGGGTGGTCCAGATAAAATTCGAAGTCGGGGCACAGGCGCAGGCGGTGAAGGCGGGGTTGAGTAAACAGGGCGCATTCGACATCGATCATGAGCCCTGTTTGCCTTTGACAAGTGACAAAGCAGCCTTTGCTGCTTTGTCACTTGACAGTCGAATGGGTTCCCGCAAGTCATTTTCGTGAGCATTCGGGCCGCGTCATCGGCATGTTCCTTACCGATGATGACGCAGTGGCCTGGCAATCAGTGAAAGGGTATATTATGCTCTTTTTTATGTTAGTTGATGGTAAAACTGTCGTACTTCGAGCAATAATTGGTCATTTGTCCCGCGACGTAGAGCAGTTATAAAACATTTTATAGCAGACATGGAGTCAGTAAACATTTTCACGTGGTCGTGGCGGTGAAGAAGGAAACGTAAAGTCAGGCTGTTCGAGACAAAACTCTTCACTGGGCGAACTTGTGCCCGGGAAATTAAAAGTGATACTACAGGCAAATGACGTTGTTCATTGATAACGGCAAAGCACAGACGTCCGGCCGTCGCTGAACTGAACGTCCATGAAGAGCATCGGCTTTTTAGGAGCGAAGCTCCTTAGGACCGCACCCCGCCGTCGCCGTTGAAGCTCCCTGGCACGGTGCCAGCTGTAGCGTCTCCCCCCCCATGCGGGAGGATAAATAACCGTTATGAGCGCTGGAACGCGGGTGGCGTCTGCACGATGCGAAAAGCGCGAGAGAATACGAACGCATGCGAAACAGAGGCAGATTAGTTTCCCTCTCCCTCTTTCTTTGTCTCTGCCCTCCCTCTTTCTTCGTCTCAGCCGGCCCCGGCGTAAAAAAAAAGAAAAAGAAAAGAAAAGAAGGAGAGAAAACAAGGCGCGCGGCGTTCGGCGCGCGTTGCGCAAAAGAACAAGGCGCGTTGCGCAAAAACAATTCGCGTTCCTAAACGACAGCACAATTAATCGAAAACCCTTTCCTGCCCGAGAAAAATATAATAGAAAAATTGCTAACTTTCTCAAAAATTATTGATGTTTAGCTCTATTGTAATGAAGTTTTCAAAGGTTAAACTGTAAGAATTGGAGGTTTTACCCCAGAAAACAGACCCGCACATATGTGCGGGCTGGGCTTTTATTCATGTGACTCACTGCAGCGAGGAATACACTTATAACGGCTAAGACAAAGCAAAAAATGCGGGGTCAGCGCTGCGAATGCAACATTTTAGAGTATTGTGTGTCATTTGTAAGGCACAGGTATAAGTTGCACTTCATACAACGCGTCTTTGAACAAGAAGCTACACTTGACAGCCTGCAGTGATGTGCAGGTGTCTAGCTGTATACTGATCGCCAGTGGTATGTATGGCTGACTCTAATCGCTTGGCTATGCCGGGCGCTTTTTACACTCCAATAAAGTTGTCTAAGGATTGATCTTGTGACACATTTTTCTTTCCGGTTTCAATTCTTGGGCGCCTGGTGACGAGCAAAGTTGCCCAGAGATCGGATGCAGCGCATGATCAGGTCCACACCTAAAGCTGCTTGATCTTTTGCGCAGTTACTTGCAAAGTTGTTCTATGTCTACAACTAGGGACACACTGCCGTTTTGTCAGCAGTAACTTCAAAGATCGTTGCATTAAGTTAGTGTGAGAAAATCAGCAAAGGAGTCTTGACAACAACAAGAACGTCGGATGTCTCACCAGTTCCAAGCAGTTGGGGCTTTGCAGCCGACTGTGTCTTCTTCCAAAATACACCAATTTCACTGAAACTGGTAGGATATGGTGAGTGGTCACCTGACCCAGTTATTACAGAGGCGACTGCTCAAAAACTCGCCTTCCATACTCCAGTTTTCATAACTAAGTTGGCTCGAACCACGGAATATGAATCTCTGTCAATTCGTCAACGTGGTCCTTACCCAATTCTGACGCAAGACATCAGGAGACATCAGGAGGCTGAATATCTATTCAATGTCTTCTTCATTCTGTGGTTTGAAAATCTCGGCATGTGAAAAAAAAAAGAAAATTCAGCGCCCACAGAAGCTTGTTCCCTAAGTTAGATAATTTTACCGATTTTAACCCTCAATGTTATACATTATCCTCAGAATTTTTCTGGCGATACTGGAATTCCATATGGTAGGCAATGTAAAATTTAATTCTTTGAAATATAATGCATGTTGTCACAACACCTTCACAAAATTAATATTTTCTGCGTAAATGGCGATCACAATTCACGCACATCACTTCGCATCGCTAACTTCAGATATAAGAAAACATCAGAAAACACCAACCAAAGAAGTGCCAATAAGATGCCAACAAAGCTAATTCGCAATAAACAAGCAGAATGAGCAGGCGCAACCACGCGCGAACGAGCCAACCTGCGCCGCTCTGCCGTGCACTTGACGAGGACTAAAGCCCAGCCCGCACAAATGTGCGGGTGACTTTTTCACGCGTGAGTACACAGCGTGTGTGGTAAGAACGGGTAAATTTTTTAGCCAGGCACGTTTTTCTAAGTCTTAATATTCCTTTCATATGCATACACCCCCGAAAAAAAATGTATAACAAGAAGGAGCGTTGATTTACACGTCTGAGGTAGCTGCTGTCGGCGCACGTGCTCAGACGGCATTTTTCGTGGCAGATTACTCGCCCTCTGGTGTCGAAATTATTGAACTACTGAAACAGATATATTCCTGTAAACATTGACGTCAGCGGCGCAGAGCTATGAAACCAAAACTGAAACAGGTGCCGTTTCTTGAGCATCTTTACTTGACCCACACGTTTGTGCGGGTCAGGCCGTAAAGGGATAAAAAAAATGGGGACCCACTTGAGATTAGTTAGGGCTGCTCAAAGTACACTGATAGTCGTCCTCAGAAACGTAAACATGATGATGAAGACGATAAGCAGCCCGGCAAGGATGCGGAACGCCAAAGCAGCGGCAACAAGACGAGTCCCGGCAGCAGGATCCTGCGGTTTGAAGCACGACAAGTGGAGCTACAATGGCTACGCCGACAGGATCCTGCCGTACGTGCTAGAGCGGCCGAATGTAAGCGCCGACGCCGCCAGCAGTTTCAAAACGTCCATAGTCGTTTGCGTCTCATTTCTAAGGAGCTTCGCTCATCGGTTGTATTCGTACACGGAACAACTGCTAGTTTATACATCTCTTATCGAACCATCCAGCGTTATCACTGGTGCTCGCATTACCTCTTTATTCGTGTCCTCCACGATATCTTAAGAGAACCAGTCTACAATAATCTCGAAGTTTTTAAACATTGCGGCTCGGCATGCGCCGAGCGGTGGTAACATAATTCTTGTGGGTGGAATGCGATCACAATGAAAATGAAGGAATAAGCGTTCGGGGCGGTATGCTCCATTTGGGTGGTGCTTCTGGTTGAATCTTGCAAAGTGCGCCGTGCAGTGCCGCAAGCTCCGCAGTCGTGTTGTCCTGTGAGACGTTCTACAGTGAATGTTGTCACCTTTTGCTGGAAGATCACAGCTCCTGCAAATTCTCCAGCAGTTATGGAAGTATTAGTGTAAAGTGAGACGTCATTTTTGCGTTTGTTGTGCAGTTTGATTAGAGGCAGCTGCTTTAAAGCTGGCGACAAGAGCTCTGCCTCCTCACGAATTCCTGGGCCTGTCAGACAATGTTTTCGTTGGTGAGAACTGCAAAAGTGTCGGGAGTCTTTTAGGTCAGGAGGTGGGTAGTTCGTTGGAAGACACTCTCGGTCACCCGATGCCCTCTTAGAAATAAAGGCGCCGGGCCGGTCATCTAGAAGTGAGACAAGGCGGTGGGCAGGGTCACGTGCAGCATGAATAATTTGTGTTCAAAGCTCCTCCGAGGTGAAGTGAAGTGTGGCTGGAAGAATGGACTGTTGGGCGAGTTGGTATTCCATGTTTCAAGAAAAGTGCGCGAAAAACGTGGACGAAGAGAGACGGGAACAACACAAGCGCATACCATTGAAAAGAGCCCAGCGAACTAGTAATATAACTTAGAAGAATGGACTGTTGGGCGAGTTGGTATTCCATGTTTCAAGAAAAGTGCGCGAAAAACGTGGACGAAGAGAGACGGGAACAACACAAGCGCATACCATTGAAAAGAGCCCAGCGAACTAGTAATATAACTTAGAAGAATGGACTGTTGGGCGAGTTGGTATTCCATGTTTCAAGAAAAGTGCGCGAAAAACGTGGACGAAGAGAGACGGGAACAACACAAGCGCATACCATTGAAAAGAGCCCAGCGAACTAGTAATATAACTTAGAAGAATGGACTGTTGGGCGAGTTGGTATTCCATGTTTCAAGAAAAGTGCGCGAAAAACGTGGACGAAGAGAGACGGGAACAACACAAGCGCATACCATTGAAAAGAGCCCAGCGAACTAGTAATATAACTTAGAAGAATGGACTGTTGGGCGAGTTGGTATTCCATGTTTCAAGAAAAGTGCGCGAAAAACGTGGACGAAGAGAGACGGGAACAACACAAGCGCATACCATTGAAAAGAGCCCAGCGAACTAGTAATATAACTTAGAAGAATGGACTGTTGGGCGAGTTGGTATTCCATGTTTCAAGAAAAGTGCGCGAAAAACGTGGACGAAGAGAGACGGGAACAACACAAGCGCATACCATTGAAAAGAGCCCAGCGAACTAGTAATATAACTTAGAAGAATGGACTGTTGGGCGAGTTGGTATTCCATGTTTCAAGAAAAGTGCGCGAAAAACGTGGACGAAGAGAGACGGGAACAACACAAGCGCATACCATTGAAAAGAGCCCAGCGAACTAGTAATATAACTTAGAAGAATGGACTGTTGGGCGAGTTGGTATTCCATGTTTCAAGAAAAGTGCGCGAAAAACGTGGACGAAGAGAGACGGGAACAACACAAGCGCATACCATTGAAAAGAGCCCAGCGAACTAGTAATATAACTTAGAAGAATGGACTGTTGGGCGAGTTGGTATTCCATGTTTCAAGAAAAGTGCGCGAAAAACGTGGACGAAGAGAGACGGGAACAACACAAGCGCATACCATTGAAAAGAGCCCAGCGAACTAGTAATATAACTTAGAAGAATGGACTGTTGGGCGAGTTGGTATTCCATGTTTCAAGAAAAGTGCGCGAAAAACGTGGACGAAGAGAGACGGGAACAACACAAGCGCTTGTGTTGTTCCCGTCTCTCTTCGTCCACGTTTTTCGCGCACTTTTCTTGAAACGTGGCTGGATGACACTTGACAATAGCGGTGGTCTCCGCTGTTGATGTGAAGCGTGGCATATCCATACTAACTACCGAGCAGTGGCGTAAATCATGGGGTGGTCGGGGGGTCCTGACCCCCCCCCCCCTGTGTTCAGGCTGGGGGGGGGGGGGGACACCCCATGCAAGTGTCCCCCCCCCCTCGAGATTTATCTCTCAAATGTCATATTTGAATTCCTTGACAGTCAAGGACAACGCACTCTCCATAAAACCTAACTCTGAAATCTGAAGCACTTTCATTGAACAGAAACTAAGTACTTCCAGCCGGTACACACGATGGGGAATACTTTTATGCATTAACACAAAAAGTGGTACAATTTTTATTGCATAATTCAACCCGAATGACGCAGCTCTAAAAATGCTAGCGCCTGCCTACGGGTTGATATTAGAAACTAACTTCGCCATGCGATGTCGCTTACGATTGGATACTCAGTGCTATTTTTTCTGACCAGGCGGCGATGCTCATGCTTACTTCATTATTATTATTATATGGTAATGCATAATTTCAATTTTATATGATTAAAAATAAAGCATATATATAAAAACAAAATGGCCGCCAATGCAAGATGTGTGTCCCCCCCTTGTGGTCTTTATGAATTTACGCCACTGACTACGAGTGCCCGGGCGAGGGCACTCGCCTGTACGGACGCACCCCACGTTTTCCGTTCAAGGAAACTGGAGCGGTGTGTGATGACTAGAGGCCGGATTTTTAGGCACTAAGAAATGGCGTTTTAGGCGCCGAAAACAGGCAGGCCAAAACACAGTTTTAGGCCCCCCAAAAACGTAAATATAGGCACATTAATATCTACAAAAACTCAAATTTTCGAAGAAAGACGTGTGCGACCTGTGCCTACGACAGGAAAGCAAACAAATGTTATAGTTGATGATGGCACAAAGGCGTCAGTGCTTTAACTAGCCATGCTATTGCCCGGCCTGACAACGCTTGGCGTGTTTTTGATACATTGTCTATTACAGCAGTTCCAGCGGTGCGACGCGCTGTGTCGTGGTAAGGATACATCATCCATGCCAGCCTCTCCAAGCGCAAAAGAGGGATCCATCCCACAGAAACAGCCAGTACACTACAGAGAACACCGAAACGATACAACACCGCTTGTGTGCACGACCTGGCTTGGGCATGTCATGATCACACAGTGCAACCTTGCGTGGACATGACGTGTTGATGCGTTTGCGTCGTGTGACCTTCTGGCTCCGAGTTCATCCGATACCGAAGAGGGCAGGAAAGAAATTTGGCTTGCGAGTGGCAAAGGTTTCAAGCTCACCTACCAGCATCATGCTTTCGCGGCTCGTAATGAAACAGTTAAAAAGTTCTTGCGGTACAAAGCTCTTCATTGGGCACGCTACAACTTCCAGTGTCTAACTAAAATTTCTTATGTGACCTGGTGGAGCGCCCTTTAAGAAGTAAATTACAAACGAAACAAAAGCCAAGTGCACATCTGATTTTTAGATGCGAAGCATCTTATGCTCGGGGCTATGTCCGTCCCTCCCGCGTCCCGCGTCTCGCGTCCGGTCACTTTCATGAAGTAGGGAAGCACCCACTATGCGAACCAGAACACTGTAGTACAATAAGGCCGTCAATCACCATTACAATCACCAGAGTCACGGCCGGGAGCACAGAGTGGCTGCTTAGCAATGGCTAGGCAAGTGGTGGGTCTGTCGCCCACATTGTCTCCATTCCTTGATCTTGCTTGCATGTGCTTGCGGGCGCTTTGTCCGTCCCCTCCTTCCCGCGTCCCACACCCCCTCTTTCGCCTCTCCTACGCTCCCCCTTTTCTCTCCTCTAGGAATCCTCTACTCTACGGAGCGGCGCCCGCGTTCCGTTAACTCCATTGCTTGATCTTGCTTGCATGTGCTTGCGGGGGGCTTTGTCCGTCCCTCCTTCACGTGTTCCACACCCCCCACAGCACATGCGCGTCCCCTCTCTCTCCTATCCTACGCTACGCCGTTTCTCTCCTCTAGGAATCCTCTACTCTACGGAGCGGCGCCCGCGTCCCACGCCCCACAGCGCATGCGCGTCCCCTCATCTCCTATAGTCCCCCCCCCGGTCTCTCCTCTAGCAATCATCCACTGTACGGAGCGGCGCGCACGACAGGTGGTGCTACAGCTGCATGCTCCGCTGGGGGGCGCCACGGTAGTTCCGCGGTGTAAAAATGAAGGACCACGCGCGCCTCATTCTCTCTCCTGTGCAGCGCCGCGATGAGCGCCCAGGCCGCTGCCGCGAAACGGGAGCGGCGACGTTTCTCCCGGTCAAGCCAGCCATCTCCCCGCTGCTCCGCATCCACACATGGTTCCCTTTGGCGGGAAATGGGGAAGTTTTTTTAGATGCGAAGCATCTTATGCTCGGGGCTATGTCCGTCCCTCCCTCCCGCGTCCCGCGTCCGGCCACTTTCATGAAGTAGGGAAGCACCCACTATGCGAACCAGAACACTGTAGTACAATAAGGCCGTCAACCACCATTACAGTCACCAGAGTCATGGCGGAGAGCACAGAGAGGCTGCTTAGCAACGGCTAGGCAGGTGGTGTCTGTCGCCCAGGTTGACTCCATTCCTTGATCTTGCTTGCATGTGTTTGGAGGCGGTTTAGTCCGTCTCTCCTTCCCGCGTCCCACACCACCACAGCGCATGCGCGACCCGCCCCCTCTCTCTCTCTCCTCTCCTACGCTCACCCCCCTTTCCCTCCTCTAGGAATCCTCTACTCTACGGAGCGGCCCCCCGCGTCCCACACCCCCCACAGCGCATGCGCGTCCCCTCTCACTCCTCTCCCAAGGTCCCCCCCGTTTTCTCCTCTAGGAATCCTCTACGGAGCGGCGCGCACGACAGGTGGTGCGACAGCTGCATACTACGCTGGCGCCACGGTAGTTCCGCGGTATGAAAATGACGGAGCGCGTGCGCCTCCGCCGCGATGAGCGCCCGGGCCGCTGCCGCGAAACGAGAGCGGCGACGTTTCTCCGCTGAGGATGTTCTCCCGCTTGAGGATGTAGATGCGGTCCCGCATCTACATCCTCAAGCTAAGCTGTACGATTAAAGCTTTGAAACGCAACTGTTGCTTATATTCAGCGGTTTGTATAGTTGCATTAGGAAACTGTTCCTGCATTACTCTCGCACTGTTTGTAAAGTTCGTATACACAATTAGTTTCGTTCTTGCTATTTGCGACTACGTTTCTGGTTATTGAAGCCCTGAGCAAGCGAGCCTGACCTTGAACACTTCCACATACCCAGTCGCAATATTTGCGGGAATTATAGAAGTCAAACTGAAACAAAAACTTCCTTATGTGAACAAATATTTTTGCTCCGGCTTTATGCCATTTAAGCATTCTTTTATTGCTACAAAATTTGCGCCTTGATTTTGGTAGAAGAAGCGCGCCGTCGAAATTATTGCAATATTGTTCAGTGAAGTTTTCATTTCCGAGAGTGTTGATGATGAAATTGATCACTTCGTGTTTAATGAACCATTGCGAAAAATAGTTTACCCATGGGCCGCAGAGTGAGAAGGCGTCGCATGTAACTGTACAGACAACTTTAGGCCATTATAGTAGTACCAAAATATGGCACAGTGCAAATTATTGTCGTTTAATGAGTACTTGGGGTAAAATTTTTCCTTGGGTGACAACTTTAATGTGACATATAAACATGAGATTTATAAAGTAGCTATTGTAGGTTCTTCAGG
Source organism: Rhipicephalus appendiculatus (assembly GCA_030522465.1). NCBI lineage: Eukaryota > Metazoa > Arthropoda > Arachnida > Ixodida > Ixodidae > Rhipicephalus > Rhipicephalus appendiculatus. The sequence goes on from JALIZH010027139.1 coordinate 366,355, forward strand.
CGAAGACGCACTGATAAAGATTTCTGACTATGGCCTAGCGGCGGAAGTAACCTCCGTTACTTTTTTAGGGTAACGGTAACGCGTTAACTTACTTTATTGGTAACGCAGGATGGTAACGCGTCCCTTTTTCTTTAGCGTAACGTGTAACGTATTTAGTTACTGTTTTTTTTTTCGGTAACGCATACAACACTGTGAGAAGCTTGCAAAGCGATGGCTGTGTGGATCTTTGCGATCGGGTCTCGAGTGGCGGAACTGATAGTATAGCGCGCGGGCGCGCGCCTCCTTTTATGATAATTTATGATAATTTTATGATAATTCAAGGGGAAACACTTTACTATTTGAAGCGAGATCGGGTTGCCTTAGAACGCGTTGTTATAAAGCGAGGTTTATTAAAGAAGAAAAACAATGCATAGGCTGTGGGCAAGATAAGGAAACGACGGAGCACGTTCCGATTGAATGTGCAGATACACACCCAGGTGTACGCTTAGGCACAAGCCTACATGAAGCCTTGGGTTTTAGGGACGACAATGGAAAGCTGAACACGCGCGCGATAGAAATAAGTAAGAGACGGTTAGACTGTTGCTGGCAGAAAACTAGAGAGAAGGGACAAAAATAAATACCAGGAAAAATAAGGACATTCTGCCGTAAAGAGCAGAAAAATGGGCTATGAATTCGCGTTTTTTTTCCTATAGTAAGATAGATTTCAATCGAAATGGACAATTAAGGCATTACGGCCAACTTAAAAAAAAAAGACGAAATACATTTATTTTTCTTTATTTGACGAGCCTGGTGGCACACTTGTCACCGCCCCGTTATAAAGGGGACGCTCATAACATCCATCCAGCCATCCTCTATAGACTGTAAGAAGCAACAAATACAGAGAGAGAAAGAGATGGATGGATGGCGGAACTTTATTATAGTCCTGAGAGACGCGACTAGCGCGCAGTGGGCTTCTCCCACGTAGGGACGGGCAGGCTAAGCCTGACCGCCGCATCGTCGGGCTCTCTGGACGGCCCAAAGCTGATCCCCCCTTGTTGGGGCTTCTGATGGCGGAGCACCACTTGGCTGGGTTGGCTTGTTCACTGCCCAGTAACGAGGGGCATCGCCAGAACATATGCTCTAAGTTAGCTACTTCCCCACAATGGGGACACGAGCTTCTAGTGTAAGTATCCGTGAAAATTTTGTGAAATAAGGCCAGATTTGGATATGAATCAGTCTGCAGGAGTCTAAGCGTCATGGCCTGGGCTCTGTGTAGTTTTCTGTGAGGAGGGGGGTAGACCCTCCTGCTTAGGTAGAAGTGCTGCGTAATTTCATTGTATGTGGTGGGCTGATCTCTATTGTCCAACGTCGTGGGCTGGGGAGAACCTCCGTGGGCGCGGAACGTCATACCTCGCGCCTTGGAGTGGGCCAGCTCGTTGAGGTTGGTGGGGCTTCCTTCAAAATGACCCATGTGAGCAGGGAACCACGTTAAGATGTGGTTAGAGATGTCTTTTTCACCGAGAATACGGCGTGCTTCCTTGGCGATTGCGCCGACGGCGAAGGCTCGGACGGCTGCCCGTGAGTCGCTGTATACGTTCGCGCGCTTCTCGTCGAGGAGAGTGACGGCGATGGCCACCTGCTCGGCAGCGCTCGAGGAGGAACATTCAATCGATGCGGCGTTGATGACCGAACCAGCTTGGTCGACCGAGACCACTGCGTATTTGTGGCTGTTCCCATACCGGGCCGTGTCGACAAAACAGCTCTCCCCAGGGATCTCTGCTACACTGCGGAGGATCGCCGCCGCACTGGCCCGTCTTCTTCCAGCGTTTCGCAGAGGGTGCATATTACGGGGAATGGGGGGAAACGATGATTCGTTCACGTTGTCTTCTTGACAATCCCTGGTAACTGTCGTCCACCATGGCCGACGGGATACCCATGGCCATCAGGAGTCGCCTCCCAGCCTTCGTGCCCGAGAGTCTGATGACCTGTGTCCCTCTCCTGTGCCTCCGAGCGTATTGTGCATTCCCAGCTGGAGGAGTCGTTCCGTTTGCGTGTAGTTCGGGATACCAAGAGCGCTCTTGATGCCTCTCCGGATCATGGCGTTTAATTTATCCCGCTCAGCCCTCTGCCAGACATGCATGGCCGCGACGTAGGTAAAGTGGCACAGTAAGAACGCGTGGATAAGCTTGACCAGGTTGTCTTCTGCAAGACCACTTCGTCTGTTGCCGACCCTCCATATAAGGCCGATGGTGCTGTCAGTCTTCTTCGCGAGCCGGAGGATCGTTTGTCTATTGGTGCCCGACGACTCCACGATCATACCGAGGATGCGGATCAACGCGACCCGAGGGATTGTGTCCCAACTCTTCCTATGCAGGTAAATGTCGCTCTCTGCCAGGGGCTTCCAGTCTTTCGGCTTGCGTCCCCGCCTGCTGGGTCTATACAAGAGCAGCTCTGATTTACTCGGTGAGCACCTGAGGCCCGTGTCCTGCAGAAAGGACTCTGTGTAGTCGATGGCTTCCTGGAGGGCAGATTCAATGTGCCCATCACGGCCTCCAGCACACCAGATCGTTATGTCGTCCGCGTAAACAGTATGTCCGATGCCTTGAATCTTGCCCAGACCCTCCGATAGACCAACCATGGCGATATTGAACAATAGCGGTGAAATCACGGACCCTTGCGGGGTGCCCCTATTGCTCAGTTCCATTTTGTCCGTTTCGATCTCGCCGACCTTGAGCAGGGCGCTGCGTCCCTCGAGGAAAGATCGAACGAAAGCATGGAAGGCCGCGCCCAGGCCTAGGTTCGAGATTGAGTCGAGAATGAACGAGTGATGTATATTATCAAAAGCCTTCTCTAGGTCGAGACCGAGAATGGCCCTTGTGTCCCGGGTGTTACTGTCGAGTATGTGAGTCTTGATGAGCCTCATATAGCTTCCTGAGTTGAAAGACCTGGGCCTAAATCCCACCATGTTGTGAGCTCCTTTTCTTCGATAAACCCTGTGATTCTGTTGTGGATGACATGCTCTGCCACCTTCCCCACACAGGATGTAAGAGAGATTGGCCGTAGGCTTTCCAAGCTCGGTGGCTTGCCGGGCTTAGGAATGAGGATGACCCGCGCAATCTTCCACTGCTCAGGGACTGCGCCCTTCCTTCCATATACGGTTGATTTCGTCCGCGAGAAAAGAGAGCGAAAAATATATTGTGAGCATTGTTCATGCCCTTCATCATCTCACCTGTACATACTCATCATCACCTCTCTGGCCTGGGTTGTGGGGCAGAGGCTCGATGAATAAAAGAAGTGTCTTGCGGCCTAAACGTTGCCTTACAAGTGGTGGAGGTGCTGGGTTGTGTTGAAGGTGTATGGACCCAAGCATTGGTAGACACGGGTGCAGCGCTTTGCGTCATTAGTATTGAACTGTGCGCTCGCTTACGAAAAGTAAAAACGCCTTATACTGGACCTCCCCTTCGGTGTGCAAATGCAGGTCTTGTTCAGCCCGTCGGTGTGTGCACAGCGCGAGTTTTCATCGACGGCATACTTCATCACATTCAGGCTCTCGTTCTGCCGTCATGTACCCACGCACTTATTTTAGGATGGGACTTTCTGTCTTCAGCATCGGCCGTGATATCTTGTCGTCAGCGAGTCGTTCATATGGCGGACACGGAATTTTCATCTGATGACGACGCTCGCAAACTACATTTCGTCACGGCCGGCCGATTGTACCATTCAACCTGGCGACGAGAATGTTCTCACGTTGACGTCCGATACAATCGTTAATGGTGATGTGTTTCTCGCTCCATACGATCGGTGGCTGTCCGGTGGGATTGTAATTGCGCCCAGCTTGGTCAGGTTTCATGACAGCAGAGCGTTGGTCACTGCACGTAACACTACATCTCGGCCACTTGTTCTCTCCCAAGGTACCGTGGTGGCCTGCTTTGCTGACACCCAATCCTCTTGCCTTGATGCCTCTTCACACAGATGTACCACTGTCGCCAACTACTAATGATGACCATGCGACGACCACAGCTTTAACTGCCACCATCAATCCTGACCTCCCTGCGGCGCATAAGGAAGCTCTCTTAGCACTACTTCGAAAACACAGTGCTTCTTTTGACGTCCGCTCCAAGCTTTTGGGGCGCACTTCCGTCGCAGTGCACCGCATCGAAACCGAGGGCAATTCGATTGTACGCCGCCGCCCATACCGCGTGTCATCCGCAGAGCGCAAGATCATCGAAGACAACGTCACTGACATGCTGAAACGCGACATCATTCGGCCATCGTCCAGTCCTTGGTCTTCGCCTGTTGTGCTGGTCCGGAAAAAAGGACGGCTCGGTACGATTTTTGTGTCGATTATCGAGCGCTTAATAAGATCACGCGCAAAGACGTATATCCGATGCCGCGAATTGACGACGCCTTGGACTCACTTCAGGGCGCTGAATATTTCTCAAGTCTCGATCTCCGCTCAGGGTATTGGCAAATACCTATGCATGAAGCGGACAAGGACAAGACGGCCTTTGCAACACCCGATGGCCTCTATGAGTTTAACGTAATGCCCTTCGGTTTATGCAACGCTCCGGCAACGTTTGAGCGTATGATAGACACAGTTCTTCGTGGCCTTAAGTGGAAGACCTGCTTATGTTATCTGGATGATATCGTCATTTTTTCTTCCTCTTTCCATCAGCATCTTGAGCGGTTGGACGAAGTTTTGACGTGCATTTCTAACGCCGGGCTGCAACTGAATACGAAAAAGTGTCATTTCGCCAGAAAGAACATCATAGTGTTGGGCCACCTTGTTAGTAAAGAGGGTGTTCGCCCAGATCCTGACAAGGTAGCTGCTGTGACACGCTTCCCTCGTCCTGAAAATCAAAAGCAATTACGAAGTTTCCTAAGGCCTGGCGTCTTATTTTCGCCGTTTCATCCGCGACTTCGCCTCTATCGCGTCGCCACTGCACAAGCTGCTGACGTCGGGCACAGCCTTCACTTGGACAACCGATTGCGACATCGCTTTTGACACCCTCAAGGCGGCGCTGACATCTGACCCCGTCCTCTGTCACTTCGATGAGCAGGCTCCTACCTGCCTGCACACCGACGCTAGCGGCCATGGCCTCGGTGCCGTCCTCTTGCAGCGTGACACCACAGGCCGAGAGAGAGTCGTAGCCTACGCCAGCCGTGCACTTACGAATGCGGAACAAAATTACTCAATCACAGAACAGGAGTGCTTGGCTGTAGTTTGGGCCGTACAGAAATTCCGCCCATATCTTTACGGACGTCAGTTTACCGTAATTACGGACCACCACGCGTTATGCTGGTTGTCAACACTAAAGAATTTATCCGGACGCCTCGGCCGCTGGGTGCTCCGTCTGCAGGAGTACACATTTGACGTTGTGTACAAATCTGGGAAAAAACACCAAGATGCGGATGCCCTCTCCCGTTGCCCTCTCCCACTGCCATCGTCTCTGGACCAGCCTCTTCATTGCGCGTCTAATGATGAGGCTCAGCTTCCGCTTACGTTATCAGAACTAGCGGTTGCTGGCACGCTGTCTTCGACTCGCTACACTCAGTTGGCCTCCTGTCAACAGCAAGATCCATACTGCCATCGCATTGTGCAACGCCTCTGCGGAAAGTCTCCCCCACCTAATGCCAGGTTGCGCGGCAATTCAAACTCAGGCAATTCAAACTTGAAAACGACGTGCTGCATCGGTACGTTTACACTGAAGATTGGACACCGGTGGGTACCCGTACTACCACGTTCGCTTCGTGCGCAGGTCCTTGAGGCCTTTCACGACGACCCCTCTGCTGGCCACATGGGATTCCATAAAACATACAGCCGCATCAGGAGCCGCTTCTTCTGGCCTGGCCTCTCCACATCGGTTGCCAAGTACGTCTCTTCTTGCGCACTATGTCAACGGCGCAAGCGGCCGACTTCACCCCCTGCTGGCTTGTTACAACCAATACCATGTCCCGAGGAAGCATTTTCCATTGTTGGAATGGACCTAGTCGGGCCTCTTCCCGTAACGTCGGCAGGATATCGCTGGATCGTGACAGCGGTTGATCATCTCACGCGGTACGCAGAGACCGCTCCTCTGCGCTCTAGCTCTGCCTCTGACGTGGCCACCTTCTTCCTCGAAGACGTTGTCTTGCGTCATGGTGCGCCCCGCGTCCTAGTTAGCGATCGCGGCAAGACTTTTCTGTCCGCAGTTATTGAAGAACTGCTTAAAGCTTGTGGCACCGTTCACAAGACAACATCAGCATACCACCCTCAAACCAATGGCATCACAGAGCGATTCCACCGCACGCTAATTGACATGATATCCATGTATATTGGACCAGCTCACGACAACTGGGACACCATCTTGCCATTTGTGACATTTGCTCACAATACCGCCGTCCAACGCACTACTGGCTATGCACCATTTTACCTCGTTTACGGCCTTTCGGCGACATTCACGATCGACGCTACGTTCTTCCGCACATCCACTGACAATTCCGCAACCCTACCCGAACAGTTCATCTTAGAGACTTGAGAAATGTCGGCAACTTGCTCGGCTCAGTACAGAAGCTAGTCAGCACGATCGCAAGCAGCGGTATGACAGCTCCCATCGCGACGTCTCTTTCCATCCTGGCGACGAAGTGCTCCTTTGGACGCCTACACGTGTTCCCGGACTGTGCGAAAAGTTTCAGTCGCGATTCCTTGGACCCTACATAATTAATGAGCAAATATCCCCTGTAAACTATCGTGTCACTCCCGGTGCGGCTTCTTCCGATCGTCGCTGCCGTGGTTCTGAGGTAGTCCACGTTTCGCGACTGAAGCCCTTCGTTCGACGTCTCTACCCAGTTTAAGTCGCGGCCAGGCTGGCCGCTTCGGCGCACGGGGAAATTAGTGTGAGCATTGTTCATGCCCTTCATCATCTCACCTGTACATACTCATCATCACCTCTCTGGCCTGGGTTGTGGGGCAGAGGCTCGATGAATAAAAGAAGTGTCTTGCGGCCTAAACGTTGCCTTGCAATATATAGACAGAAAGCAAGAAATAGGCATAGGCAGAGACAAGAAAGGCATAGAAAAATAGCGAGAGAGGGAGCACAGGAAAGAAAGAATTCGTGAAAGGAAGAGAAAAATAAAGATAAAAAAGAAGGTGACCCAGCTCCGCACTTCCTCTAGGTTTAGCACAACTAGCGCGAAGGCTGCCTTGATTTTTTTTTCTATATATATTTTTTGTCTGCTTGAGAGCGTGAGTGCGCCCCGCCATCTGTATGGTCTGCATTTTTACAGCAGAGTTGCTATGGTCAAAGTTTGCCCCGTGTCATAGATATAATATTATCATCTTCACGAACGGGCACGCGCTAAATCACCGCCCAATCACTTGGCACAGATGGTTCACAAAAGAGGCTGAAGCATGCGGCCCCTACTCGGTGTTTGCTGCCCGTGTGTTCTCTTGATTTTTAGTTGACCAGAGTGCTGAGTGCTGGGATTTGCCAAATTTCTGTGGCACATTGCTATAGGAGAGAGCAGGCACAGCCATGCATAATAGAGTATAGCAAGGGATGGAAAAAAGAGAGACGTGAGAGGGTAGAAGCCTAGCCAAGCCAGGACGAGCTTGGTGCTCAGCAGCTCTGCTGCGACCCAGCCTTGCGGGACTGAGTGCGAGCTGCGCTAATCTTTGGTCTGTACCTCGTTAGCCATTACGGTGACATATATTTAGGGGTGCAAACCGGCCGGTATATCACTCCTGTAAACTCATGGGCTAGAGGTAAGCAAAATCGCAGTAAACGTCAAAATAAGACGATAAATTTAGTAACGAGATTACACCTCGCCATCGACATGTTGAGTATAAAGAGCCATTCACTTGTAATAGTATCAAATGCAAGCCTCCAAAAGCGGTAAACAGACATTTCTGTGCAGGCTAAGTTCCAATAATAGAACTATATTTTTATGCGTCATCGATCATATCATAGTAACTTGATTCGTATCCTGCCCATTTCTGTGTTGCTTTTGTTACTCGGCCGCCCCAGCTCGTCCGTCTTGCTTAACGTTCTCACGTCGGAATACGTGCGGTACTCTATAAATATAAATAAATATCTTGGCGGTGGAACTACGGCAACAAGAAAACATGTTCTCACTGAGAAGGTAGATCCACGAGCCGAAGGGGGTACAGCAGGTACCGTGAGACTCTGCGGTCACGTACGTCACCGTAATGGGTGGAGCCGATGTTCTCCAAGAAACAGCATCCACCCAGCCGATGGAGGCGGCCTATGATGCGAAAACCGGCGTAGAAAGGGTGGCAACTGGCCACCGCGGAAGCGTGCTGGCCCGAGGCTCCGTCACGGGGAAAGGTCGCCACGAACACCGGATTCCTGTGGCCAGTGGGCTGAACCTTGCACGTGTTGGACCAAACCATGCTTGTTGATGCGGTGTGTAATCCAGTGCTGCGTGGAGTAGGCATTTTTGCACCAGTTTAGTAGTTGTTCAGACATGTGACCTCACAGACTGTGCAAAGATAATGCGTGAAATGGCGCTGAGGGCGCCGATTTCTACCACACACCCCTACCGTCACACAGACGAAAGCCCCACAGTCTCACAAGTCTAAAAATCAGGTGTACGGCGTTGGCATAAACACGAACGGTACGAAGTAACGTGACGAATTGATGACTTCATGCGAGGACGCCATCACTACTGCATCCTTGACTTGAACTTGACTTGCCACCGCCTTCAATGCAGCACAAACGCGTTTCGAACGCGCTGTCTTTAGGCGGTGCCAAGGCAGCACAAACGTTTCAAACGCGCTGCCTTGAGACGGTGGCAAGTCAAGTTCAAGTCAAGGAGCGTTTCTGAATACGGGGGTAAGTCTTTAATGACGGGATCTGATGACATCGTCGTCAGTTGGTCCAAGGTTGGCCAAGCAAGAGGTAGTGCTACACCGTATGACATGTAGAAAACGTAGGGAGCGTAGAATGAACTATGCAATTGTCTAAAACGTCGAACTAATTTAGTCTGTCGCGAAAGCATGCCCTTTCGCCTATAGGCTCTTTTCAGCATTTGCCAAAGAGATAGCGAATTTTTGCTTGCGAGCAAGAGCAACGTGTCTCGCTGTTTTGCTGCCCCCATCTCTATAGAACGCCCCCCTAATCACACAACACATGGTGGCCGCTACATAAGCATATTATTCAGAGCATAAGCATATTATTTCTGCGTAATCACTAAGTGATTACTCAGAAAGAAAGCACAGGCTTTAAAGGTGCCGAGAAAATGACATAGACAAAGAGTACAACCGGGCTTACACGCTTCGACCATGCTGTACGTTTGTTCCTGGCTTTCGGCCTTCGTCACCTGCTCCGCTATGACATCGAGGTTGTTCCGAAGGAAAAGACGACTAACAAGATACTGCTTTCGTCTAGACCAGGGGTCGGCAACCTGCGGTCCGCAGAGCAGTACTATGCGATCCCCGGCAAGACGCCGAAACGATACCCCCTGCCCTCGCCACTTCCTATCTGAACTCCGACATGGCAGTTTTAACCACAAATGTGATTAGATAGGAACAAATAAAGATCGCTTCCAGTTGGCACTGTCCCCATCTTGACACTGTCCCCATCTTGACACTTAGCCAAAGAACGTCTTGATTTCCTTTATTTGCATGTTCCAAAGAAAAAGGGGAGCGAAAGATTTTTTGCGGAAATAATAAGTCAGGAATCGTTAAAGCATTGAGCTGGGCTAGTTGGTGTTGATTGACTGCTTCCATAATTGCTAGCGAACACGCACAAAGGGACGACACAGAAAGTAACAGGACAAGCGCTAGACTTCAACTGATTTTTTAATCGACGTGAAGGGCACAATACATTTCTTTGCGCATACGCAGGTGCCACGTCACAGACAAAGTTGATCCCCCAAAAGAAAAAAAGAAACAGAAAAAAGAACAAAGAAAAGAAGGAAAAACGAAAGAGTCATTCTCCGCCGCCTATCCGGTACCGCCGATAGGCGGCGGAGAATTTTTTTTCCTTTTGGGGGGATCAACTTTGTCTGTGACGTGGCACCTGCGTATGCGCAAAGAAATGTATTGTGCCCTTCACATCGATTAAAAAATCGGTTGAAGTCTAGCGCTTGTCCTGTTACTTTCTGTGCCGTCGTTTGTGCGTGTTCGCTAGCAATTATGGAAGCAGTCAATAAGTCAGGAGAAGACCTTCATCAAAGAAAAAAGAAACTCATGTCCGACATGCTCGCTGACGACAGCTTCGTCGAATGGGTCCTTGCGCTTATCCTGGCGCAACCGGAAGCTTTGTTATATTACTGAATCAAAGCTAGGGTGCTAAGTCCTCGAATGCCACTTTTCAGTTCGATGGTGATGGTTCCGGACGAGATTTGTACCGCACCCCGAACCGTCCTCAGTCAAAGAGAACGGACCAGGGCACAAAAATGAAAATTGTGGTGGAACACACGTACGCCGTTCTAAACCATAAATAATTTCGAACTCCTTTGTAGTAACGACTCAGCATATATAACTTCAATGAAGGCACTCGCACGGCCACATGAGGATGTGGCTTCGATTTGCGAACATGATGGCGGTATTTTCGATGAGGATGAAATGCAAACACATCCGTATAGTGCGATTTCAGTACATGTTAAAAATACGGCGGTGGCCGAAATTATTCTTCAGTCTCAATTACGGTGTGCCTCGTAATCATATCGTGGTTTTATCATGCAAAACCATGAACAACAGTTTCAGGATAGACATGATGCTTAATTATTGGCTGACATTAGCAACGAATGTTGTTAAGTGTGTACTAAATTATGTTTAAAAGATAATTATGGTGTATCGCGGGCCACACCGCCCTCTGCCTTTCAAGCACGCCGTGGTGGAGATCCGTGCCTAAAGGTTGATCGCCACGGGCTTCTTAATTTTCTTCAGGATAATTGATTTCGGATTAAGCGCCAGATCAGTTGATTGACCAACGTCATCGAATTCGATGGCTGCGTGTCTGAGCTCTACAAAGCCACGGGTCATTCCTTATGCGGAGGATATTTGATCAGATATGTAAACGTGATTTTTTTTATTTTTGTGCAAATTTGACCGACATCACATGTCTTACCTAACTTAAAGCTGCATTCAAGTTAATATTACGAGAGCAAATTGCCCGCTGTGCTCTTATTTGATAGCTGGGACATGTTATCTTGCGAGTTTAGTTATTGCCAAATAAATGCGTCGTCGAAGAATGTGTAAGTTGGTCGCTGAAGTGAATGTTGTTGACTTACCTTCTGCGCGTCACGATTCCAGCAGACAATTATGAAGCTTTCTGGCCACGGGTCGTACGCAATAGAGACCGGCTATATTTTGACAGTCGACAGGTACAAGTTCGCTCTTTTAACCACCACGTCGAGACAGAGAGGGAGAGAGTTTGAAGCTCACAGGCGCCGAATGTGACGACGAGTGTTCGTTCACTCAAGAACTCAGCCGAAACCCTTAAAAAATGCATGCCGATATATTTATTACGTTACTTTGACTTCGTGACAAGTATCGCTCTACATACATGTTGGAGACACTTCCTCCTGGTCGAAATTGGGTGCCCCCCGAGCTCCACCAATACGCACAGGCTTCATTTCGTGAAATGTCTCGGACCTCATCACTCAGCAGTGTGGGGACGTCTTTATTCTGCCCTTTGTTTATTCATGATCTGAATGTTTGAGTGTTACGTTTAAATATTTTGTGAAGCCACAGAGACAGACGGCCAATTCGAGCGGCAAGCATGAAATTTCTAGTCTGGCTTTTATGCACACACAAAAAAAGCTCATCCATTCAAAATATCGTGTTGCTACTAAGGACACGAAGAAAGATACGAATTCTGCTTTTGCCTTCCTTTTGAATATGTGATTGAGAGAGAAATATAATGCCAAAAGTTATTAGGGGACGGACGGACCTTCGCTTTAGAACTGCCCAGTTGTGTGTCGGCAGTGTGTGCATGGTCAAATTATATCGGTCGCGAAACTTGGAATGAAAAGTGGTCGAAAACCTATTGCCACAGACATCAACGCCCGCCGTACGATTGAAGCGCGACTAGGTGAGGAGGGGACAAATAAAGAAAACCAAAAACTCAAGGCAATTTTTTTTTCGAATACTCATAATTTTATATGTGCCAATGTAAACTAGAAATTTACTTTACGGTTTATCTGACACTTGGCAAAATAGTTGATTGCCTCATCTCTTGGTCGATCGCCATAAATGGGGGGCGTATGCAAACAGTCTGCTATCATTGCTTGTGTTTAGTTCGGCGGATTGCCGGGTCAACGAGGCATCACCCACTTTTGCGTGGCGGTTTCGTGCGTACCTTCAGTAGTTTATTTATTTGCTTACGTGCTGTTTACTGGCGTGACATTTCAGAGCTGAACTAGCTCACAGAATGTGTAGATAGCCGCTCCTGTGACTGCCGACTGCCTTCGCTGGCGCACAGCCGGCGTGCCCTCGCCTTTCGTGATGGTGAATGTGGCACTCTATGCGAAGAAACGCTGTGCTCTAAGGCTGCCGAAGTGATATTCTCAAGGCTGCTGTTTCGCGGCAGTGGTTTTTCACGATTGGGCAACGTGAGTTTTCGAACCTTTGTGCTATTGTGCTCGTGAACAGTTGTTTCACCTTCGAGTCACGCTTTCAGCCGAAACTAAAGAGGGTTTCAGACGTGGGTCCTACGCAATACTCACTCGTTATAACTTGGCCATCGACAAGACAAGCTAGCGCGTTCTTGACAATACGTCAGGAGAGAGAGAGAGACAGAGAGCTCGAACAGTTAGCACGCGCAAAATGCGACGACGGCAATTCGCTCACGCAAGAACTGAACCAAAGTACTTAAAATATGCATGCTGGTTTGGTCACTTTGACTTCCCGAGAAGTATCGATCACCTTACGCCTTTCAGACACCCAATTCGCGTGCGGTTAGTCCTAGACAAATAAATATGCTTCAACATCCTTTATCGCGTATGCTGTGTGTTGATGTTGCCTAGTACATTGCAACAGCTGACGAAACGCGTCAAAATGCGGGTTCTTTAACGTCCGCCACTTCGCACAGCTGTCATTTCGTGAGATGTCACGAATCTCATCGCTCAAAACCCAAATAACGTCTTCATTCTTCCCGTTATTTAATAATGACGTGCGTGTTCGAGTGCTTTTCTTTAATATGCATCAACGCGACAGACAAAGACATGAAACTCGGCGAAGCGGCGTGGCCAGCTCGATATTGCGTGTTGGGCTTTCATGCAGAATAAAAAAAAACACAGCATATCCACGGAGTGAATGATGATGAGTGGGCGAAGCTGCGGAGGTTCATCGGTAAACCGTGAATCTTCCGTGAATTCTGCCCGGTACATCATCACCGACGTGAGATCGGGCGCGTTTATACTAAATGGGTCGATGAGAGTTATGGTGACTGAAGCAATCATGGTTACACCGTGAAATCTTCAGTGGTTTCGCCCAGCAGTAATCAAAGCGATAGTGTGTGTGAAATTTTATTCAAACTTCAACGACCGGTCGTCGTCCATGGTCCGCCAAGCAGCACGATCCGGCAAGCGCACTCGTACGGCTTTCCGCGCAATCGGAGAGCAGCTGCACCGCCAACGCCATCTAGCGTACCTTCACCCAACCGCCATATTGTACGCATGTCTATAAGACAGCGCCCTCTCGGAAACGAGACGAGAACTGGAGATGACGGCACCATATCCACGGAGTGAATGATGATGTAATCTTCCGCAAATTCTGCGCAGTACATCATCAACGACGTGAGATCGGGCGCATTTCTACTAAAGGGTCGATGAGAGTCATGGCGACTCGCAGCTCACTTTAATTTTACATGTACGTTGTGAATTTTTTTTATTGTTTAATCACGCACAGAAGACATCTCACACAGGCACTACCTTGGAGGTCGAAATCCAGTGCCTACTGGCTACTCAGAATGCATGGACAACCGAGGACCGCCGAGGTGATGCCGTAAGGAGCTTCGCCCCTAAATATATTCATCATATACAAGTACCGCCATCTAGCGGACATCCCAAGAACTAAACGAGGGGTGGCTACCTACTACATACATCGAGGACGCACGACCCACGGCTTAAGGAGCTTCGCCCCTAAAAGCTAATACACCTACAAAATATCGCGTTCTGCTAGGGACACGAAGAGACATCCAGAAAGTTGTTTGCGTTCCTTTTGTAGAGATTAGTGAGACAGAAATCTGAATGGTCTTAAGTAATTAGATTGATGGCTCTTAAATTTAACAGCTACGCCATCACGTTGTTCCAAGCGCCCATGAGACAGAATGATGAAGGAGTAGATAAAAGCTGGATGGGCTGAAAAAATAAACTTAGTTATTGACGCAGTGTGCGACGGTGTTTCCCAAAGCAAAATCTTCACTCTTTACAGCTTTACTCACCACCGGTCCACTAAGGCACCATCACTTTGCAGATATTGTCCAAGAAGTTGTGTTTGAAATAGATGACTCTACAGCAGAGGTGCACGTTTGTGTCTCTGGTTTTTAAATAAGAAACTAGAGCACCTTGGTAAATTTCGTCTGGGATTCTGACACCGCTGCTAAACCAAACAATTTTAAAGGCAGTAGCGAAGAATCTTTTACTCATATTATGCATAGTATGGACCGGCGGCAAGTTGTGGGATTTAATCAATTTTCGTTACAATAGTCGTGACAATTTTCGTGACAAATTCCGTAAAATAGCCTTATTCCAGAGCTTGCGCGACAACCAGTGATAGGGGTGGAATATTCGGTGACACACGTATAAATGCAGACGCGCTTCGCCACTTGTCAGTTGTTCGACGGCCGACGCTCCGTTCGCCGCTATCAGCGCCAATGTGTATTGCTATAATCTGACTTTCCGCTTACCGGCCACAAGTTCGGCCAAATAAACAGCTTCATCTTGGACGTCCCGACTGCCGCCTTCGTCAGCGTCACGACCACGTGACAATATTTAGTACTTCTTTTGTTTAGGACGACGCCAAATGCACCATGTGACGTGCTTGAACGACAAAGCGGCACCCACACTGAAATGATCTTGGCGAATGGACGGTACAACGATCACATCTTGCGCCAAACTAACATGTGCATGCACTCACTTACCAGAGTGCAGATAAGCCTCGGAAGGCGAAAATCTTGTGTATATCGTGTAGGCTTCCGTACAAGCATTTGGTACTGGGCTTACACAACGGAATAAGCCACTCTCTGAGGACGTGCATCATATTCGCGCACACGCAAACACGTTGTGGCTAGCAGACGACTCAAGGAGCCGTCCACACTACGGTGTTGTGTCCGCTCTCGAGGCCAATAACGGAGCGATCTTAAATTTGTCAGCGCTGCACCTTTCTGCGCCGCTTGTGTTTGTATGTTTGTTGATAGGTGGCAGCACACTTCAAGCAGTTTGCTTGTTGACGGATTTGAGAGTAAAATGTTCTCCGTGCCAACATAAACGTGGTCATGCGTAGTGGTCGAAGCCATTCGGCGGAGGAAATTCTTCGGATTGCTTTGGGCAGTGATGTTGCAAGAAACCGTCTTGACGACGAGGATTTTTCACTGGACGTGAAAGCACCGAGAGTGATAGAGACGATGGACGATCAGCTGCTGACTCGCGAGGAGCGAGTTGCAGCTCTCGTCCCATGTTTTAGTTTCTTCACGCTCGTAAGTCCCTTTGATTGTGTCTAACGCATAATATCCTTGAGCGAGATCAAAATAAAATCATAGTTATTCTTGTGCATTGTATGTAGCGCGATTATTGTGGATATTATGGCGCACCGTATATATGGCGCCAACGCTATCGAGCTCGACCAGCGAAACGAAATGGTTAGAGCGATGAAACGTGCAATCACGGCCACAATTCACGCCTCTCGGCTAACTTCTCCTGTGATTCACCGGTACCTTCCGAACGGCATAGTTGTTCGACGAATTTTGTTAGCGTCGAAGCATTCCTCGTTGCGAAAATCATACGTGTGTATTATTTTCGATATTCATGTTTCGATCGTGCTGATCGAACCTGCGACATCCGAGTGCAGTGAATTGCGCACGGCTAGAGTCTGAGAATGGCTGTGACACAAGCGCTACTGAATGGGATGTTAAATGCATGTGTTCTTTTGAAGAAGCAACTCCGCGTTCCTGAATGCGCAAGTAATGACGCTGGCGCATGTTTGCAAACCATCACCACGTTAAACATTCGGTCCCGTGCAGCAGTGATGGCGCTACTCGCTAGCGGCCTACTACTGCGGCAAGTCCTTCAGGCGCAGGCTCGGTGCATACTACCTCGGAGTGCCATTAAGTTCATACGTCAATTCTAGTTCATGAAGTTTTTTGCAGTGCACACAAGCTTTCGCAAAGCATCGCGCTGCACGGTAACGGAGCTGAAATATAACCTTTCACACCGTGGCAAATAATTAGGTCGCGAGCTTCCGTGGTTTGGGAAAGTCTTAAGGCGAAAGCCTTTAATGTCTCATGCTCACGTCCGTCCGTCCGTGTCCATCCGTGTCCGTCCATCCGTCCGTCCGTGTACGTCTGTCCGTCCGTGTCCCGTCCACGTACGTCTAGGTCGCGAGCTTCCGTGGTTTGGGAAAGTCTTAAGGCGAAAACCTTTAATGTCTCATGCTTACGTCCGTCCGTCCGTGTCCATCCGTGTCCGTCCATCCGTTTGTCCGTGTACGTCCGTCCGTCCGTGTCCATCCGTGTCCGTCCATCCGTCCGTCCGTGTACGTCTGTCCGTCCGTGTCTGTCCACGTACGTCTGTCCGTGTCCGTCCGTCCGTCCGACCTTCCCTCCGTCCGAGCCCTGGCACGGTGCCAGGTGGCCGCCGGGGTGCGCAAACGGACGCTGGTCGCGTCGGACTCTACAGCGCTCGCACTTTGCTTGCGTAGCGTCGCTGTGCCCAGCGTTTCCAATCATGCAAGGAGGGAGACGCGAGCATCGCGTTCCATTCTGACCGACCCCGTCTCAATGGACACAGGCATTCGCGGAACACACTTTGGAATTTACAAAGTGTCCGTCAATTTAAGCGCTGGGACGCAGACGGCGTTTGCACGATGCGCAAACGCGAGAAAATAAGAACGCATGCGAACGGAGGCAGATTAGTCTCGCGTCTCGCTGCGATTCCCGGTAAAAAATTAAGAAAGAAAACACGCACATATTCCGCTTCTGTGCCATCCCACTGAGAGTGTAGAAGAAAAAAAAGACATGGCCATAGTCAATGGAATGGCCACTCGCTTTCGCGGAACAGACTTTGGAAAGTACAAAGTGTCATTCACTTTTGTGATAAGTGTGTGTATGTTAGTCCTTAGGGACATGTGTCAGGGACACCGTGTGGACTTGGACATTTTTGTTAAAACATTTCTTGTATATTGTGCCTAGTCATTTGTGTATGGCAATGTCTTTGTTGCGCAGACACTGTTTACATGTGTTCGTAGCGTCCTACGACGGAAAAAACCTTTCCTAAACACAGTTTTTTTTTATTTCTGAATGTGAGACATCAGGGGCAGCTTTCCGCTCTGTCATAGCAGAGTCCATAATTGTCTAAATCGTCCCCATCATACTCTTTACACATCTCGGTCGCAGTATTGGAGGCGAGGTCGGCCACAGGAAAGGCTGGCGCCACCATCAGCGTGGCGTGCTATGGAGGATCAAGTGTTCACTACGGTTGCGTAGTGTGCTTCGGAAACACCAAAGCGAGCTTCAGTGAAAACGAAGTTTTGCAGTACTTCCTACGCGTCGGTTCTGACGAAATGGAGAGGTTTGCACGCTTCGGTTGTGCGATTGCAACGTTTGAGAACCCTACAGCATGGTGTTGTCGAATCAAAGCCAATGACATTGTTATACAATGCCATTGGCTTAGATGCGACAATTCCCCCGATAATAAATCGGATTACTTATTACATTGCTTGCGCACACTGAAGGCAGCGGCGGACAACCACACCACAAAATCGCATTTTCTAGTGATCTGATAGCACCTGTAAACGAGTGAATATTATTATGAAAAGGTCCGTAAACGGGGATTGTGTGCTCGAGGCTGGAACTGATTTCCTCAGCGCTAGTGTGTATATGCTTCGTACGCTTTCCTCCAATCTGACGTATACTGCACAAGACTGCCGCTCTGCGCTGTGATGTTATGTGTGTGCATGTGTGCTCCTCCTCTTTCTCTTTTTCTTTACTCTTCTTTCGATCTTCCCCCATCCCTTCCCCCCTGTGCAGGGTAGCATACCGGTTATGCCAAACTGGTTAGCATCCCTGCCTTTCCTCTCTCTTGTTTTCCTTCCTCCAATCTGAACAAAGAAGGGGGAGAGAGAGACAAAGCTTTATTTTTTGTCCTTGCTGGGGTCAAGGGAGGCGGGGGCCGCGAGACTGGCCCTACCGGAGCACCCCTTTCTCAGGCGGTGGCCAGACCTTGGGTCATTGCGGCGTCTTCGGCCAGCCGGACTGCTCACAGTTGGTCATCCGGGCACGTGCTGAGCAGCTTAGCCTTCCATCGCTCTAGCGTGGTTATCCTAAATGTAGGATTAGTGTGTGTGTGTGTGTGTGTGTGTGTGTGTGTGTGTGTGTGTGTGTGTGTGTGTGTGTGTGTGTGTGTGTGTGTGTGTGTGTGTGTGTGTGTGTGTGTGTGTGTGTGTGTGTGTGTGTGTGTGTGTGTGTGTGTGTGTGTGTGTGTGTGTGTGTGTGTGTGTGTGTGTGTGTGTGTGTGTGTGTGTGTGTGTGTGTGTGTGTGTGTGTGTGTGTGTGTGTGTGTGTGTGTGTGTGTGTGTGTGTGTGTGTGTGTGTGTGTGTGTGTGTGTGTGTGTCTCTCTCGCTGCGGGACATGCCCAGATAATATGGTCGATGGTTGGCGCGAGCCGCCCCGCAAGCTTTGCATTGGGGTGCGCAAACGTCTGGGTATATGCGACTATAGAACGGGGGGTGTAGGGAATGTTCGTGTTTGTAATTGTCGCCATGTTGATGTGCTTATTTAGCGACTTGTCAGGAGGTGCAAGGAGGGTGAGAGGGCAACTGTGGATGCGGGGGGTGCGTTAGGAGGGCCGCTGTGAAGGACAGCGCTAGTAAAAAGTGGAGATAGGTGGAAGGCTTTGCAGTAGATAATTTCAAAGTATGTTGAAATCATCTCCAGTAAAGACTTCCACCTATCTCCGATACATAAACGACATATTTATTACATGGGAGCATGGCATAAGCGCACTAAACGCATTCATTGATCCCTGTAACATGTTCCATTCTAGTATAAAATTTGGCATGCACCATTCTACCAATGAAATTGTCTTCCTAGACACGACGGTATTTATTGAAGCAGGAAAATTAAAGGCGACACTTTTCAGAAAACCAACAGGCAGCCAGCAATACGTAGATTACACTAGTAATCACCCGCGACACTGCAAGCAAGGGATATTTGTCGTACAGTCGAGGCATATAAGAAGGATCTGTAGTGATGACGGTGACCATGTCCGCTACCTAAGCAACATAAAGAAAACATTTAGTTGAAAGAATATACCCGCTAAACACACTAAACGAGTTCTACAACGAAGCACGATAACTAGATAGGAAATCAACACTGGCTAAAAGGGCCTTCGTAGCACAACCCAACCTGCCTTGGAAGGAAATTATGGCTGCACACTACAAACACAAGGACACAGAAGACACGGACGAGCGCAAACTTTCAACTGTCTGTATTTTTCTTCGTAGTCAATAATATGCCCACCAATCACGTGGTAACAACGAAAATCGCATTGTCACACTCAGTAGATTACAACATGCCACGCAAGAAGCTCCTTTCACCCTCAGATAAAGAAACTGGAGTTTGGCTTAACACAGGCATCCCCTCTTGTCGAGATATAAAAGGCTTCCATCAGTTCCCGGACAGTGCTATCATGGCTTCTGCCCAAAACATTGATGCCTCTGAAATTCGGAGCACACATGCAATGCCGGACGTGCGCAGGCAAACGCGCATTCTCTTTATTTATTATCGACAATTCATGCTCTCTTGCACGAGCGTTGATGCACCGTCCGGTTTGCTGGACATAAGACTTTCCACATGAAAGCGGAAGCTCATAGACAACGCCAACCGCGCAGGCTACATAAGGCAGCTCGTGCTTCATACCACACCCTCCAGGTTTCTTAGCCGAAGAAATTTTCGGGCAGAGCTTTGCCAGCTTGCGCGGGGTAGAGAAAACCACCGGCACATCGCGCCTGCTCGCAACCTTCCTCAAATTATGAGAAGTGCGGTGCATGTAGGGCAACACTTCGGGGCGGCTCCTAGATTGCGACCCGGGTGTGTCACCGGAACTGGGTGCTTTTGTCTCACGCAGGAGAACCTCTGCGATTGCCGTGACGAACGTGCAATGGTACCCGGCTTCCAACACACGCCGTACTTGATAATTAAAGGCTGTCCTGCATAGCATGTGGGCATGACTTTCTGAGCGCGGAACCCAGACAAAGTTTAACAATTCCCCGGTTAACTAGTTTAGACTGCGCAGAGTTGTATGGCAACAGTGCTTTCTGCGCTCGGGGACTGTATGACCAACAAACGTGAGTACTTAAACAAAGCCGTAAATCTAAAAATTGCAGCGTGTCATTACAAGGGATTTCATGGGTGAAGGCCAAGCCCTTTCCACACTGCTGAAACGCGTTAAGGATAAAATCAACAGACTTGTCTAGGGTAAAAGCAGTGGGTTTCTTTAAAAGTACATTAAAAAAAACCAACCTGCCATCAGCATTTACAGCCAAATACTCCAATGCGCTCCCACACAAATAATATCATTCGTAAGTATTATAAAATACTGACAAGCAACCAGCGCCCTAGAAAAGCATTTCCCGAAATACTAAAAATGGTGTATCGCTGCAAAAGAAATTTTAAGGACATGTTAGTGCATGCAAAATTGAACCCACATTCTACTGCCCATATAACACCTTGCGCTCTCGTCCGAGATGCAAGACTTGGAAACACCTTCAAGGATGACGTTGTTGTTAAAAACACCGCAATTGATTACGCCCAACCAATAAAATATAGTTTTATCTGCACTAGTTCGAACGTTATCTACATGATCGAATGTTCATATTCTCACAAACGGTTCATTGCGAAACGGGACAGTTTTTCAAGGTTAGATTAAACGGGCAACGCGCGGAGATGCAAAGAAATTCCCGGAAGCCCTGGCACAGCATTTTAATGCAGCAGGTCACAACTTCTACGATCCCAAACTTCCGGTGCCCAAGAGACAGAAAATATAGTCATACCTTATGCACAAATTCAATACCCTTCAGCCAACAGGTATAAACGTTACTAAGGGGGGGCTCCTGAATACATTCGATATGGTACATACACAACGAAAACCAATGAGAGTTAAGCCCTTCTTCTATGAATCACCGTTGTTAAGTGGTGCTTCCTGTGACAACCGTGATTCAGCGAAACGTCTATTCCCCTCCTTCCCCCGCTGTTTTTTTATTTTCTTTTTATTCACTGAATACCTCTTCCCTTTTACTCACACAATTCGTCACCGCGGCCTCCCTACCGCACCCCCCGCATCTACGGTTGCCCTCTCCCCCCTCCTTTGTTCAGATTGGAGGAAAGGGTACGACGCATATGCTCACTAGCGCTTAGTATATCAGTTT
This sequence comes from Rhipicephalus appendiculatus, assembly GCA_030522465.1. NCBI lineage: Eukaryota > Metazoa > Arthropoda > Arachnida > Ixodida > Ixodidae > Rhipicephalus > Rhipicephalus appendiculatus. The sequence continues at coordinate 387,927 of JALIZH010027139.1, forward strand.
TAGCCTTGAAGAAGACATTTCAACATGTCGAAACGTCGGTTCGAGCACACAACCCCGATTTACGGAATTTTTCAGTTTAAGCATAAGCTTCCATCTTCCCGTTTCCTGCCGTTTTTTCGAGTACATATTATTCGACTGACAAACCCTACTTCAACCAAAATCTGTTGCCTGCAACCACCTAGATTAGGATGCGAAAAATTGTCTGGCATATTCCGTCTGTAGGGTCGCGGACGACGTACGGAAAGCGTGAATACGTGGGGCGTCGTTACATCATGCGCCGTTCGTAGCGGAATACATAGAGGAACTTCTTGGGGATCCGCTATAAATGGCCACATTCACGCCTCCCTTCTCCGCTTTACAGGAACGTTGAGGCTTAACTTTATTTGATGCCAACTGATCCTCAGGGCCGCCTGCAATAAGTAACGCGATTTACTATTAGGGGAATTGTCGCATCTAAGCCAATGGCATTGTTATATTTTTACCTCTGTTTCTTATCACCTTGATATATAAGTTACAATGTAATGTACTGACAAAAGAAATTGCAGACCATGTGCTGCAAATACACTACCTCTTATTTGTGCACTGAATTTAGTTGGTATATATTTCCCCCATGGCAAAATTATGGAATCGGGGCCCGAAACTTCGAAAAAACATTTTCTCAATTAAAACAAAAGTTACCACAATCAAGCTTTCTGTGTACAACGTTGTTACGATTCTCAATCGTATGCGCTTTTCTGCTAATTTTTTTCTGGGAACACCTTATGGTGCTACAGACGTCTCCACATGTGCCACGTAGCCTTTTTTTTCAAAGTTCAGGATTTTATTTTAGAGCCTATGCGCCACACACAGGCAAAACAAAAATTTTAGGAGATGGCATGTATTGTGGAGAAGTCTATAAAAATAATTTATACATTTGATCTGTAATTGTCTTGTGTGAAAAAATTCCGGAAAATGCTACAATTTTTTCAAGTTGACTTACGCGCGAGGGAGTGAAAAATATAAAGCTTTTATAAGGAACTGTCCTATAAGAAAAGCATGATGCTCTGAAAACGCGAAAATGCAAGTGTGGAAAGAATGCGTGAAACGGCCAATTTATAGGGAATTTGTTTCGTACCTGCTTTTCCACCATTTTGTAAACTTCGAATGGCATTCACATGTGTTCACTAAAACCATATGGGAACGCATGTGAAAATGCATGTCAATGCATGTGAAAAATATCTTGGCGTTCAGTAAAAATATTTTGGGAAAATACTGCAGAACTAATGCCTATATGCCTGTAATTTTCTCACATTTTTTCAGAGAAATTGGTTTCTGTCGAGCGCCACGGTTGGGACAGTTTGGTTTCTCTGTGTGTGTGTGTGTGTGTGTGTGTGTGTGTGTCTGTGTGTGTGTGTGTGTGTGCGCGCGTGTGTGTGTGTGTGTGTGAGTGTGTGTGTGCACGTGTGCATGTGTGTGTGTGTGTTACGAGTCCTCACTTGCGTGTTTCCTTACAGCATCACTGCTCGACATCCTTGCATTAGCCTATAATGTTCATTGTACAAGTAGTCTGTATACGGAAGCGAAGAATCGTGCAAGCAGTCTTTATAAAGTTAAGACATGATTACACATGGTTATGTGACTGTATGAAAATCGGAAGACAATCCATTGTACAGTGCAAAGGTCACTACACTTTATATCAGCACGTTAAGAATTTCACATATTAGCACAAACAACCCTCGCTCTATCCCACAAACACCCTCTCTGTCCTATTTTCAATCTCTGCGCATTAATATGTGTTTTCAATCTCCCCGCGCAGTCATATGCGAAAAAACCGGCAGATCCCACGCACTGTGGGAATCGATGTGATGCGAAGCACCCAGCAAGGAGCAAATCATGCTGTACATAATATGCATGTCATTATTTACATGATAGGACCTTTCATTTGTGTTCGTCAAACAGTCACGTCGCGCAATACAAATTTTAGTGTATATCAATCTAGCGAACTGGACGCAAGCGCTCCATGAGCGCGGCATGTAAATGGCATTGTAGATGACATGCATGCCAAGATTTTCATGTTACCACCTGTCACTTATGTTTGATATATCGTCACATCCCACAATACCAATTTTGGTGTATATCAAGCTAGCGAACTGGACGCAAGCGCACCATGAGCGTGGCATGTAAATGGTAGATGACATGCATGCCAAGATTTTCATGTTACCACCTGCCACTTGTGTTCGACATATCGTCACATCCCGCAATACCAATTTTGGTGTATATCAAGCTAGCGAATTGGACGCAAGCGCACCATGAGCGTGGCATGTAAGTGGCATTGTAGATGACATGCGTGCCAAGATTTACATGTTACCACCTGCCAATTATCGCTTAATCTTTTACCTCGAATCACAGCGAGACGCGAGACCAATCTGCCTCCGTTTCGCATGCGTTCGTATTCTCGCGCTCTGCGCATCGGGCAGAACGCCATCCGCGTTCCAGCGTTTAAATTGACGGACACTTTGTCAATTCCAAAGTGTGTTCCTCGAACGCCTGTGCCCACTGAGACGGGGTCGGTCAGAATGAAACTGATGCGCGCGTCTCCCTCCTTGCATGATTAGAGACGCTGGGCACCACGACGTCACGCAAGCAAAGCGCGAGCGCTGTAATGTCCAACGCGACCGGCGTCCGTTTGCGCGGCCCCGGCGTCCACCGTTTACATGTTCGGCACAGCTGGAGGGACGGATGGACGGACGGGCGGACGTGAGCATGAGACATTAAAGGCTTTCACCTTAAAATTTAGTGTATATCACGCTGGCGAAACGGCCACAAGAGTGTCATGAGCGTGGCATGCAAGTCATGTTGCACATGACATGTCATGATTTGCATATTACCACTTGTCATTTATCCTTTCAATACAATCACTTCACTGAATACCAAATTTGGTGTATATCAAGCTAGCGAAACGGCCACGGGAGTACCATGAGTGTGGCATGCAAGTCATGTTGCGCATGACGTGTCATGGTTTCCGTATTAAAACGTCATTTATGCCCGTCATACAGTCACGTCCCTAAATACGAAGTTTGTTGCATATCAAGCTAGCGAAACGGCCACGAGAGTGTCATGAGCGTGGCATGCAAGTCATGTTGCACATGACATGTCATGATTTCTATATTACCACTTGGCAATTATGTTCGCAATACAGTCACGTCAGTCAATACCAAATTTGGTGTATATCAAGCTAGCGAAACGGCCGCCAGCGCGCCATGAGCGTGGCATGTAAATCATGTTGTATATGACATGCAGGTCATGATTTGCATATTACCACCTGTCATTTATGCTAGTCATACAGTCACGTACCTCAATACCAAACTTGGTGTATATCAAGCTACCGAAACGGCCACGAGAGTGTCATGAGCGTGGCATGCAAGTCATGTTGCACATGACATGTCATGATTTCCATATTACCACTTGTCATTTATGTTCGTCGTACAGTCATGTCACTCAATACCAAATTTGGTGTATATCAAGCTAACGAAACGGCCGCGAGCGCACTATGAGCGTGGAATGCAAGTCATGTCGCTCATGAAGTCATGATTTTCATATTACCACTTGTCATTTATGTTGGTCATACAGTCATGTCACTCAGTACCAAATTTGGTGTATATCAAGCTAACGAAACGGCCGCGAGCGCGCCATGAGCGTGGCATGTAAATCATACTTTTCATGACAAGTTATTCATGATTTTCATGATATGACCAGCCATTTATGTTCGTCATACAGTCATGTTATGCCATACCAAATTTGGTATAAATCCCATTAACGATACGGCCAGGAGAGCACAAAGTCGTAGGCGGCTAGATAGATAGATAGATAGATAGATACGCTCAAAGTCGCCGAAGTTCGCTAAGAAATGCTTCGCATTTAAAAGAATGGTTGATCCTTCCATCACAGTGATCGGTATAACACGGAAGTAAAGTGCGTCCTAAAAGAAGTAGTTTAATGCTTACTGTACATTGATATAACAGAGCTTGCACAATGTCTATTGTTGTTTGGCAGCTATATATCGCCGTTTAACGTGGGTGCACCCATGTTTACCATTGTGAATGCCTTTTGAAACGAATAACAGCGGTAATAATCGCAACAAGACTTTCATGCCTTGTGAATTAAAAATATACAAGTGTTGGTGCATACGTATAAACGCGAGATTTTAATGTAGCGATCGATGGTCCTTCGTGACTGAATTCATTGCTAGGTCTCTTCTGTTGAACGTATCGTTTTGGTTCAGTGCTGCATGCATAATTAATTTTTTTCAGTTTGCTATATTGTCAGTGCCACATTGTGCTTGTAAACATTTGTTCTTGTTATTACAAATTGTATTAGCGTATACAAAATTGTCGTTTCTAAGAAATTGTGTTGTTAGTTTTTTCTGTCATTTACATTTCACAAATTTGTTTGTTACTCTTTTGCACAAATTTTATGTATCCCCTTGTGTTCTATGCTGCCGCACTGTTGGAGCAATGTATGGGTGACAAGGCCTTAGTCAGGCAGACAATGTTCTGCCTTTTGCCTTGCCATCCAAGACTCACTCTGTGTCTGAAATAAATCACTTATCCCTTATGTCAAACTAAATAGATATCAAGTACAAATTTTACGCAGTGGGAAGACCCTGCGGCCGGTCCCCGGCCGAAAGCTCAGAAGAAATCTTGGTTTTTACTGTGGCTTTCGTTGAGTGAGTTTGTGTGTGTTTGTGTTTCAGCCATTGCAAAGAAGTAGCGACAACTCTGTCATTTATCTTTTGTTTAAAAACGCAAGTGGCATTCTATACCTTTATTCAAAGAGGTTCGTTCTTGGGAATATTGGCGAAATGCCTGGTAGTGGGTATGAGCCACTCGACCAGAGAAGAAAAACGACAAGAACGCTTTGCGCGTCGTATCGTCAACGTTATGGGTGAGATGTGAAGGTTTTTAGTCTCTTTGCAGCTTTTAGGCCTGGTAGAATTTGCTCTGTCACTTGTGTTAGAATAAGGCTAATGTAGACGCTCAATCTATTTCACTGGCTACCGGTAGTTAACACTGAGCGTTCTGTACAGCTGTGCACGATAAGCTGATCATTACGGGAAATAGGCGCAACATCTTGCTTCAAGAGAGCCCATACGCCTGTGAATGAAACGGAGATTGTAGTGCATACTGTCCAAGCTGCGGCAGAAGCAGCTGAAAAGGTGCATTTTCAGTCTTGTGACAATTGTGAGTTTAGGCACTACGGCTCGTCTCTCCACGAGGGATGCGATGCGGGCTTGTTGGTAGCACATCTTCAATAGGTTTCTTTGTAGCGCGCATAGACGGCAGGACAAAAGGAAGACACGTATAGACACACTGGGCGCTAAAAGCAAAAAACATTGGAAAGTCACGGCATGCGCAGATACGCTAATTCTTTTGCTGACACTGTCAACGACGGCTTGCTAACACACATATCTCCAAGTGCAGCAATCTGTTCGGCTTCTATTATCAGTCGCGTTGTTTCAGATTGGCTTCTAGCTGTTATTTTGGTGTCTTCAAAAAGAGGGGAACATTGATGCAGATTACAGCTAGGAGCAAATGTGAAACAACGCGCCTGATAATAGAAGCCGAACAGATTGCTGCACTTGGAGATATGTGTGTTAGCAAGCCGTCGTTGACACTGTCAGCAAACGAATTAGCGTATCTGCGCATGCCGTGACTTTCCAATGTTTTTTCGCTTTGTTCACCATGACCACGTGGCTGAGACTAGTAAGGCGAGTGCATAAATGTAACCTGGTTTCCGAGAATAAACTGTGCTGGAAGTTAGCGCCCAGTGTGTCTATATGTGTCTTCCTTTTGTCCTGTCGTCTATGTGCGCTACAAAGAAACCTATTGAAGTCGTCTCTCCAGTTTATTCTGCGGGGCTAATGCAGTGGTCCTCAGGAACATGAGGATTACATTTCATTACATGCACATGACTGTTACAGTATGCTACAGTTAAATGACATCTAAAGAGTGTACGGGGGAGCCATGCCGGCGCGCGTAGTCCTGGCTGCAGCTAACGCTCACGCCATTCTCCATTTCAGAGAGAGACGCGGCCATAACTGTCATAGGTAAGTGTTATGAGAGGCACTGATAAAATTGTTTAACCAGCTAGCCATTATGCACATTATGCAATAAAAAATTCCTATGCCCAGCTTCCGATAGAATTACACGCTTGAAATGACACCTCCCGGGTGATAAGACGTATGTCTCAACCGAAAAGAACCAATAAATAAAATGACGAGCAACGTAACTCCTTTTTGACAGGGAAAAACTATTTCAGTGCTCAGAGCATTTATAGGACAGAACGTTATAGGAACGAGTGCACACTTAGACACAATTTTATCGCTGGACCAAATTTATTGATCTTTTACATTTTGCACCCTCAAAAAGTTTTTCGTTTGCAAAGACGTATAACTAAACAACACAAGCAGTCACCTTGAGTAAAAAAAGGTCAATTGATACGTAAGTAATTAAGGTAAGCTTACATGATGAAAAAAAATTTGTGATGCATAGGATGTGAAAATTCAAGCGTCTTCTTCAAAAGTTATTCAAACGTCGTCTTAGTTATTAATTTCGCGCTTGAAGTCTGCTTACGAAAGAATAATTTTCTAGCTTTGGAATGTGTTGACATGTAATGCAACATGCGGGTCTTTACATTACTCGCAGTCCAAACAAATTTCCCGCTAAAGCATTAGCGTTATTCTTGTTTACTTTAGATTATGCCAATAGACGCTTTGCGCTTCTTTAACTCTAACTATAACGTAAAGATCTGTTATTTACGACACCCAAATAAATATCACCATCTAAACCACTGGTTGAAAGCAACACAACCCTACGTAGCACATACACAGGAGCATGTGTCCTGAGTGGAGTATTGAACTGAGCGACGACATCACATAGGGCAGGGGTCTCAAACTCAACTCAGCCTACGGGCCGCAGTCACGCAATTTAGTCCCGTAAGGGCCGGCGCAGTGAAGAAGGTAGAAGCGGGGAGGGGGGGGGGGGTGTACAATTTGCTTGAAAACTCTGTCATTTGAAAGAAAATTTTCCCATATTTAATACCCAGGTAATTTCTGAAGGAGGTTCGGTGTCAGGATACCAAAAACACGTCGATAGCGATCTCGAAACTGACTCAAATGTGAACGCCGATTGTGAAATATAATTTTTGTTTCATGGTTATGTTTCAAAACAAAATAAACACATGGGATGCCTCACGCAACAATGCGTTAAACCAGTCAGGTCTGTGTACCTCAGGAACATACTTAATAAGAACAATAAAATAAAATACGAGGGGCAAAGACAGTCATATGAGGACCGCGGGCCGCAACCGAGAGCCCGGCGGGCCGCATGCGGCCCGCGGGCCGCGTGTTTGAGACCCCTGACATAGGGTGCCCCATGCGCTCACGTCTGTCCAGTGCGCTAATTCGCATCGCATCAAGGCAAGCTTACTATGCTTTTGCTAAATATTGCCCGTTTACTTTCAGACTTTTCTACAGATATAGATCAAACCAGTATCAGTGGTAAGTCAGATTACGCAGCCACTGTCGTCCAGGCTGCAATCTTACGGGAAACTTCCAACCGCATGCGACCATTTCGTAGAGCACGAACTTCTGTACATGTAGCAATTTTTATGCCCAATATCCCGTACCTGTGGCAACAGAAAAGATGCTATTCATACTGTGGGCTCTAGATTTTGTGTGCGCATTCAAGGAAACAAGCTGAACTTCAAAATTGTCATCATTTTAACGAAAATGTTGTCGTCGTTATGAACGGGCGTCTTCGAATGCTGTGTTTCTGAAACCGGTTACACACTTCTTTCTCCTGGCTAAACTTGGTGAGCTGCATAATATCGACAAAGCTGAACCACTTCCGCATTTCTCTCCCCCCCCCCCCCCCTTTTCAACTGTTCACCGGAATACACACTTTCCGCACCGCGGCAGTTAATGAAGCGGCACAGGCATACATGACTCTGCGTTTCTAAATTTATGCGAAAAATTCTGGAAATGCCTGCTAGTTAGGGTTTATGATGTAACGTCACCTTCGCACATTTTAACAATTTATTGCTTAAAGCGACCACTGGCATGCTTAAGGTGGTCCCCATACATACCTAAAACCAATAAACAATACCTAAGAAATCTCCCTAAAACCCACACAAACATTTCATCAACGAGACACGGTGAAGCTCTTTAATTATTCGTGCATTTCATCGGTGTCGATAACGGGATGCTCGAAAATAAACATCAAAATCAGAAAGACATCGTGCACGTTAAGGCAAAAAAAACATATTCATCAGTTAACTTCAGATTTGGGGAGTCAATAATAATATATGGGGTTTCTTGTCCCAAAAGCACGATATGATTATGAGGGACGCCGTAATGGAGGGCTCTGGAAATTTTGACCATCGGGTGTTCTTCAACGTGCACTGACATCGCACAGAGCACGGGCCTCTACCATTTCGCCTCCATCGAAATGCGACCGCCGCGGCCGGGATCGAACCTGCGACCTTCGGGTCAGCAGCCGAGCACCCTAGCCACTGATCCACCGAGGCGGACGGGGTAGTCAAAATGAAACCACGCTGGCATTAGGTGATATTATTTACGTAAACGGAAATTTCGTTTTTGCATTCTCAAGCAGCGTCGGATTTAGATTAAAGTGGGGCGTGTGGGGGTGACGTTTTCTGTAATTTGGCAAAAAAAATGCATTTACGGCGATGGCTTAGGAAAAGGTTGGCGACACGTGGGATGTTTCTAGGCGGCGATTCTATTCATTGGTATACTGCCTGCACTATACACATTAAGTGCTAAAAGTGGTCATTCGTCAATTGTGGGAAACTAAAATTTCCTTGGACGACTTTGCGAAGAAAGCGATTGGGCATCCCGAAGTAGAGGGTGTAAGCAATGACGTCCACGGTGCCTGCGGTATTTGTTTTACAGTGTCTGTTAGTGCAGTCCATGCTATAATGACGCATAAAGTAGAGGACAGAGGCGCTACGCTGAACGCTGTAACTGTGATCAAAATCTCCGCGAGAAGCGCATGGTGCGTGGAATAATCTTAGAGAAGAAGTAGGCAAAGCGTTGTGCCCCCGCTACAGTAGTGACTCGCTAAATAAATAGCACGAAGAGGCTTTACATGTTTCAGGACTGCAGTGACAGAACAAAAGCAATTATTTGATATAAAACAACAGTAGCAGCTCATTTACGGTATTAATGTAGACAGAACAACTTCAATGACACAGTTCTTTCAGAGATCATAAAGATTGCCAATGCAAGTCGTCCTTTTTGCTTTGAGCGGAAAGCTAGTTTCGCTCTATGATTGAAATAATACCTTGTGGAAGGAACACCCTCTCTCACTGCGCAGCTCTCCGGCGTCCAAGACAAGAATGCCTTCAATACAACGAATGTCAGAGTTTCCTAGTATTGCGTATAAAAATGTCGGTGCATAGGCACAGAGCTACACATGAAGAAGAAGCAAAATACTAGCGTTTGTCTTGTCTTTTCCTGTCGTTTTATTGGTGAGCTTTCATATGGAAGGTATTCTTTATCGCGACGTAATGCGGTCAACATGCTATCGAATACTGTGCGATGTCTGTACTTGTCAGCGCAAGTTAAAAAGTCACAGGAGGTCCAAATCGTGCGGAAGCCTCGTCTCTGGCAAGCTTATTCGCTTTTGGACAAAAATAAATCAGACTATGAATAACACGCTGGACAAGTATTATATAAGGCACATTGCTTAAATGTACAGCACTTATTTCTCTGCGTTCCTCAGGTGCTTCGCAGCAAAACTGGAAACTGAATATAGCCTGTACGATGAAGGAGGCCTGCAGTCTTGCCAGGCAGTGTTAGTGTGGGGAGGATTCGCAGAAACTACACGATGCCTTCTCCGAGTCGCACCACTCTCGTTAGACTGGAGACAAAAAGTAGTTGCGCTGCGATGCCGCGTTATGCAGTCGCGTTCATTGTCGGATTACTTTCAATGCCAGCATCCGGCGCTCAGCGCTGGATGTCAGCTGCCTCCGGTTGGACTTCACCCAACATGCCTCTAACGATTCGATAGAGCACCAACAGCGCCAATTGCAGCTTGTATCTGATGTGAGAACATTGCCATGGAAAGCATTCTAAACAGACGTCTTGTGTTAATTTTAGGAATTTTGGATGATTAAGTAGATTTAGTACGTATTGGCGAAATAATACAATCACTATTTAGTCTATAACTGGTGGCGCTGACTGACACTCCGACGTTTAAATGCACATATATACCCTATAAAGTGGACGGAGGGATTACCGCCGCCGTAGCTCTAATGGTAGGGCATCGTACGCGTTAGTCGAAGGTCGCAGGTTCGGTCCCTGCCGGCGGCAAGTTATCTTTTCGTCCACTTTTCTTGCTTCACGTTTACATTACAATTACTTCTAATAACATCCCCTATACTTTCCCTGGGATCATCGTCTGTTCTTATTAATTTAGTCTATATGTAATCCGTCGAAGATAGCGCCCTAGTTCTTGAGTGAAATGGCAGGAGTGTCGGTAATAAGTACCTCGACAACGAATGAGCGCTACTCGTGTGAATCCTTTCGGCATTCACTGTGTTATTATTCCGGCGGCCATAGACACGGAGGACCGCGAAAATTCGATTACACGCCGTCGTGGCTGAGAATGGAACCTGAGTACTGAAACTTAGCAGCGTGAGGTATGCATCTCGGTTTTATAAGCTAGTCAAGGTGCCTGGAGTTAGGTGAGGAGGTCGGATGACTGGTTATAAAATCAGGCAGTCTCCGTGTCGTATGACTCGGAGAGACCGTGTTCTGCGTTTGCATGTCCGTAGACAGTACCAAATGTTTTTTTTTAACGTAAGCGTACTCCGCTTCTAGTAGATGTATCGATTAGTGGCTAACGCACGTGTCATTCTCTTGTTTAATCGAGGCAGCCTCAACGATTTCCCTTGCTATCTAGTGCTTGTGAGCGAACAAGACCTGCGCCTCCTCAAAAAGCGGCGAACATCCTTCGCAATTTTTTCAATGCATAGCCAATTGTGTGTACGGCCTTTTGGACCTATGGTGCTCTCTGAGACGTACATTCAGGCAGCGCCCCGTCAGTCCAATGTATAAAGCACCAGACTGTAAAAGTTGTGAAGGATGTTCGCCGCTTTTTGAGGAGATGCAGGTCTTGTTCGCTCACAAACACCAGAGTGCAAGGGAAATCGTTGAGGCTGCCTCGATAAAACAAGAGAATGACACGTGTGTTAGCCACCCATCGATACATCTACTAGAAGCGGCGTACGCTTACCTTCAAAAAAACATGTTTTAGCTTTGGTTCGCAGTTTTGTAGATAACTCCTATTTTCTGGTTTTACGCAAGTTACTTACGCAAGTTGTTACAGTCTGTTTGATTCTGTTTTGCTTTTGTTTCTTTGGTGTGACGTGATGTCATATCAGTGTTGTCATTGCCGACTATAAGATGCGGATTTTCTTTCCATTAAACTTTAGTTGCCAGTTAGCGCCTGTCCTGTGTGTTCTTTACTGTGTCCTGTTTTCCTCGAGCTACGCTTCGACATAAATCTGTACCAACTCGCCCAGTACTCTACGTTACTTCAGTACAGAAAGGAGCCCCCCTTTTCGTGCGCGTCTCAAGGGCAGTTTTCAAATTGAAAGAAAATGTTGGAGCGTTGCATGATACAAAACACTCTCAAGCTCCTCCGAGATCTGCATACCACCAGCGGCAAATGGTGTATACATATAGCTAGCCGTCATTATGGCGGCGCATGCATGGCGCGTCGCTGAGTGGTCTAACGCAGCGCGCTGCGGAGCGAGGGGACCCTGGTTCGAATCCCCTGTCTCGGACTTTTTCTTCTTATTTATTTTTCGTTGTGCTATATATATATATATATATATATATATATATATATATATCCGGGGCCATGACGGCGACGGAACCGGCAAGAATCAGCCGAGAGTGCCCGTATAATGGCTATCGCAATAACAAATGCAAAAAAAAAAACATATTGGTAGAGAAATCATTTAAAATCTACTGGTCGTAGTTGGGAGGTCGGGACTCGGCATGCAATAGCAAACAAATTCAAAAGCTGGTCCTTCCTTTCTACCTCTACCTTTGTTTCGCTCTACTGTGTCTGAGTTGCACTAAACGCTTGCGAACCTCTTAAAAAAAACGTTTAACGCAGCTCCCAATGTCTAATCAGTGTCCGCATAACTACAGGGCAGATACATATGGTCTCATCGTGGATTTTCTATTTTTATGCACCCGTGGGAATAGCTGGCAGCGCGAGCTGCATGTTTGTGCTACTTTACATGGTTTGGTACGGATAAGTTCTATGGTGGTGAAGGAAAAGGGGGCAATGTATCTGTGTGGTACTTTTGATATTTTCCAGGCTTGTGCAAAAAAAAAAAAGGTCGAAAGCACTTTGCGCTTCACGCGTCGCACGAGATGCCTTGAACCGGCGCTGAGTGCCGAAAGATCTTCGGATATCTACACCATTCCTATATGTCTCTGACTGTGCCACTGATAACTTGTATAGCCTCTACGAGCCCTCTACCTAAACGTCTTTATTATTGCCAAATTGAGGGACTCACACTGTTCTCCTCTACCACACATGGTGTTACAATTAAGAATCTTGCAACACTTGGCATGTAATCCGTAGATTAACCGAAAGCTTTTCCTCCCATATCTCCGGGTGGCCTCAGCTCATATAATCTGTAATGAGTATTGCAATTATGGAAAGCTCTATCTAAAGATATACTGACTTTTTTTTTCAGGTACAGATAAATTTTTTGTCTCAGAAGAAGGTAAGTGACCTACCCTATATGATTTAGTCCGTCAAAGGTAGCAGAACACAAGTTAGCGCTTGCGATTGTCGCAGAAACAAGTGCAGTTCTGTGAAGTTATCAGAAAGAATCCGCACTCAAGTAATGGGTGTCCATAAAATCAGATTTTTTGTTTTCGACAAAAACTTGAATAATGAACATGATTCTCATTCGGTACAACCAATATAAGGTACCATGTCACTGTCAGGTATTCATTTCAACACCTGGTTTCTTTGCATGTTAGTTACGTACTTAGAGACGTCTTTTTGTGATAAATTCGCTGCATAAAATGTCACATGATCCTACGTCCCGTTTTATTGGTAAATTGCACGCCTGCGAATGAAAAATGCAGTTTGTCTGAAATGATATGGCCTGGGCAGGGTACTTTCAATTGTTTGTTGAGGCTCGCCACATAAGCCAACAAGCAATAAAATGAAGCTACCTTGTCCAATTGATATGAGCCGACAGTTCAAAATAAAGCTATGCTATGCGCTTATGAATGCCGAATTAGCAAAGTCGCTTCCATTCATCGGTACTTCCTCAATCGTCAAAACCGCTCTTCCATTCGCATTCGATTATTCAAAAGCCTTTCTTCCGCGTAACCAATTTTGTGATGACGTGATTTACTCACCTGTCGTGCAGGTGAGCGCATGTGTTTCTTAGCAAACACTCGCACGAAATTTTGAGAAGTAGTATTTTAACACGAAAGTGTTTTAAGCCGGGGTCCATTAAGGCTTCTCTGACGCATTTCCGTCACGGAAATGACGTAGTAAAGATAAACGTGATCCGATGGCAAACAAAAAGGTTTCGTCAATGGGAGCTGAACCCACGACTTCGCAGTCCGCGTCAACAGATGCCGGGCACGCTATTCATTGTGGCACGCTCACATACTCTAGAGCAGGGGTCTCAAACACGCGGCCCGCGGGCCGCGGGCCAGGCTCTCGGTTGCGGCCCGCGGCCCTCGCATGACTGTGTTTGCCCCTCGTATTTTGTTGTCCTTATTAAGTATTTTCCTGAGGTACACAGATCTGACTGGTTTACCGCATTGTTGCGTGAGGCATCACATGTGTTCGCTTTGTTTTGAAACATAAGCGTGAAACAAATTATATTTCACAATCGGCGTTCAGATTGGAGTCAGTTTCGAGATCGGTATCGACGTGTGTTTGAAATCCCGGCACCGAACCTCCTTCAGAAACTACTTGTATATGAGATATGGGAAAATTTTCTTTCAAATGGCAGCGTTTTCAAGAAATTTGTACAACTCCCTCCTCCCCCCCCCCCTCCCCCCGCTTCTACCTTCTTCACTGCCCCGGCCCTTGCGGGACTAAATTGCGTGACTGCGGCCCGCAGGCTGAGTTGAGACCCCTGCTCTAGAGGGTTTACAAACGCGCCTTTTATATGTCACACTATCTTCTCACAGTGCACTTGATAAGCGGGTAGGTGTCGGCGTCTGGGAACTGTCAAGCCAATTAAGTGAAATGCATCATGACCATGACCTCCACAATTAGTTCCTGCAACACGTCGTTGTTATTCGTCCGTCCCATTCGATACGTTTCCAATAGGAGAAGGGCAATTTTGTCAACGCCTTAACACACCGCGAGGGCGAAACCTTAGCCCAATCCTCGACCTCGCTCATAGCATTCATCCATATTAAAAATAGCTCTGCGACACGCGCCTGCTTTGCTTGACTGTAACACCATGTTCCCCTCTTACGCTCGCCCCGAGAATGATTATGGCCGGGCTAAA